>OZ022263.1:142930570-142932529 GCA_963978885.1 Nemotelus pantherinus
GTGAGTATAATTGTGTATTAGTCCGAAGGTAGGTGCAACAATTGTGTGTGCAGGCATGTTAGGGAAATGAGACAAATGCAAAGATGAAAACATTTATTTATTCCTTTTGAAGAAATGAAACCTAGAACAATTATGTGTGTGCACAAATGCATGCGAGCATGCATGGCGAGAAGGACGACAATGTTAACGATCGTCATCATTCAGGCCATGCGTGCAGTGAGAAGTTTGTGAGTATGTTAATTAGTTAATTATGCTGTTAAAAACAAGTGGCAAGTCTGTGAGATAAGGAATGATCCTACTCCAAGTGCCGGCTGCCATCCTATATATATATATAATATGTAGGGTTATTGATGACACTTGGGCATGCCCGATCTCTACAGCTCGCGCCTACCATTCGGTCCAGTTTTAAATTGTAGTAGACGTGCAGTCAGGTATCTAGTGTGGACCTAATAGAAACAAATTGATTAATTCCATATGAGATGGAATGAATTGAGATAAATTTAAGCCTAATATCATGATGTAATATAAACCTAATAGCCTAAGATTGTGTGTGTGTGTATATGGAAGAGAAAGCTCAGGTCGGTCAATCAGGCACTGGACAGTGTCATAGACCTATTGGAAGATGGCCCCTCAGAACTAGCTAACTAGACAGATTAAAATGCGTTGGTATGCCCAGAATGCATTTTCGTCCCCCACCACGGGGACTCATCAGTGGGCTTGAAGAAATATTGATATGTTTTTTGTTTTGTTGGTGCTATTTAGTAATCATATTAGTATGGGACTTGTCCTAATAGAATATAGTTAATAGTGAAATGATAATCATAGCAGTAGAATAATATTTTTGGTAATAGAGAGTTAGTGTTAATGTTAAGTGTGTACGCGAGATGCGACCGCATGTAGTGATGATTGGGTACGTGACCCATACATGCAAGCGCAACACAATGTACATGTGAGACATGCATACAGAAATTCGCACAATATTTAGTTGACAAAAGACAAAAGTGAGCAGAACATAGAAAACCACCTGTTAGGAGACCGTAAGCGGTAAGGCTAAGATCCAAGAAACTAGAAAAATACGGAAAACCCGCGAAGCATACAGTGCTAAAAATTCAATAGTTCAAATGATTAGTTACAACAGTTTGTGCAAGACACGAAAAAGGTGTGGTGGACGAGCCTCCAATAGGCCATTGCGTCCCCACAAAAAATGTAAGAGTGTGCTTGTGTACTTTCTGTGAGTTTGCATCCATACACAATGATGCAATATAGTTTAATGATATTAATAAAAAAATAAAAAATGCTTCCAATCATCAACGTTACCAATGAAAAATCTTTCTATACATTAATAGAAACTTGCAATGAAAACTTATTGATTAATAAAAACCTTTTCATTAAGAATAAATAATTGGAAATTTTCCTCTCTCATATTTTACTCTATTTTTATCTAGTTTTACTATTTATTATTTATTTGATTGTGAAATTGAAATGAAATTTAGAATGGGAATAATATTGTTGTTTTGTGTGCATTAAGTATGAATGAGGAAGCTAATCATTATTATTGATGCGAATATGTTATAGGTATATATTGTGTGTATGCAAAGGACTTACCAATGGCCAAGTTGGCAGCACACAATTTCAATGATTCAAACTGTAAGAAACACCAAACTGAAGGCACACTCACTGCAGCACTGACCTACAACCGAAAAACTGATACCGGATTGCATTATTATAAACAACAGCGGGGTATTTTTATATTATTCTAAAAAATTTTGATGGATAGAGTTATAATTCAGCACAACCCGGCCCGGCCCGGATCGGATTGACACGAACGATCAGCACGACGAAAGGTATATTGTTGCCAGTTAATTTGGGAAAATTCTAATAAAAATACAAAATGCATGTAATAAAACCGCTTACATACACCGGAAGCCATGAATAATTGCGAAACAATGGTTTAACACT
>OZ022263.1:142932729-142942729 GCA_963978885.1 Nemotelus pantherinus
ATATATATATATATATATATATATATATATATATATATATATATATATATATATATATATATATATATATATATGTAGTGTCGATTGAAACTTTGAACCGTACACTGCTATCTGTCCGGAGCTTCAAGTTTATTTTGATTTGCTCTTTCCGCCAGTCGATTTTCTCGTGACAAATTATTTCGAACGCTATTCGTGATTCTCCTACGCGCCGCCGTCTAGTTTTTTTGTGTGATAATTGGCGCTGTACTTGGACTTCTTACGTCGAGTTCTTAAACTTTGCATTTTTTACCGCTTTTCGCCTTGTGCTTTGCGTGCTGCCATCAACTTTTCTACGGGAGTGTGTCTCGGCTTTCCTTTGGATATATTTTTGACATTTTTGACGTTTTGACACTTGGAAGTGTGTGCACCTTGAACATAGCGCATCGCCATTTGTGGTTTATTGTTGCATTTATTAGTACTCGGGAGTGCGTCTCTGCTTTATACTTAATACATTTGTGTCATTTTTGACATCTTGTCATTTGGAAGCCTGTGCACGCTGAACTTAGTGCGAACATTTGTACAATGTTTCATTGCGATGCTACTGAATGTTTGGACAAAAAACACACTTCGCCTATGATCACTTGTGCAGGTTTTTGCGCGTTAACTTTTCATTCTAAATGCGTCTCCCTTCCTGGTAAATGCACGGATGTGATCTTACAACGTGATTCGGGCGTTTACTGGTTTTGCGACAAATGTAGGAAACACTCATTGGTGATAAAATAATAAAATGAAAAGTCGAACTCGTTTCCTTTATTTCTACCAATTTATTTTTCTAAAATCCGTATACTAGTATTTCGGCTATCACTTATAGCCTTCTTCAGCGATGTTTCTTCGACTGAGGAAAATAGTCCCTAATCGTCCTATTTGTAGATAAACTTTTAAGTCTCATTAAGCGTTTTCTTTCCGTCTGGGTATTTCCCCCATCCTCGGTAGGTGGGGCGTTAATTAAATCCTCATTAGCAGCCTCATTAACTGTTTCGTTAATCCTTCTTACCTGGCTCGTGGGTGAGGTGTTAATTATCGTGTTATTAAGATCTCCGGTTGCCCTTGCGGTACTTCTTCTAATCAATTTGAACAGTGGGGAATATCCGTTTCCCAAATCCCTGTTAAGGAGACACTCCCGTGGAGCCTTGAATATCTCCAAACTTTCCGCTACATCTAGCTTTCTACTATCTCCCACGTTGCTTATCAGTGAGAGGTTTTCCACCGAGATGTTGTGGTCTGCTCCAACCATATGCTCCGCTACTTTAGATTTGAACTCCTTAATGTTTTTCCTCCTTGCTGTTTCTGCTTCCCTCCGATGCTCCTTGAAGCGAGTAAGTGCACTTCGTTTCGTTTGGCCTATATATTTTAGTTCACAATCCCCGCATTGGATCGAGTATATCCCTGCTTTTTCCAATCTTTCTATTGGGTCCTTTGTTGACCCAAGTAGAGTCTTCAGCTGGTTGCTTCTGTTTTGGAATACAACCTCTACGCCCCATTTCTTTAATTTGGGCTTCAAACCCAACGAAATCCGATTATATTCTAACACGACCCTTCTCAGTGGGGGGTTTGTCCTCCTTCAGGTTTGTCAAACTTTTAAGTGCCAGGTTCCCCATCCGTTTTCCAATCAGTCCTGTTATCCGTTTGGTGGGGTATCCATTGCTCTCAGCTACTTTCAAAATGTGGGATGTTTCCTTCTTTAATCCCTCGGACGATAACGGTAGGGTCAACATACGATGGATCATGTGGTTGAATGCAGCCATCTTGTGCTGGTACGCATGGTTGGAGTTGTATCTGATGACGCGATTTGTGTCTGTTGGCTTCCTGTACACTTCCAGCTCTAATTGTTTCTCCCTCCTCTTTAGCAATAGATCCAAAAACGGTAGCTGACCATTCGTCTCTATTTCAAAAGAGAAATCAATATTTCCATGCAAACCATTGATGATTTCCACGGTATTTTCTACTTCTTCTCTTTTTACAACCGCGCAGATGTCGTCCACATATCTCCTCCAAAATTTCGGCATGAGGCCCTTTTCTTCCAGATCCGCTTCTAGCTTAGCCATAAAAATCTCGCTAATAAACGGTGACAGTGGGTTGCCCATCGGAGCTCCTTTCAGCTGCTTGTAATACCCTTCCCTGAATGTAAAATAATTTTCTTCCATACACAATTTCGTTAGCTTGATGTACTGTTTGACCTTCGTCTTCCAAAATGCATCATTTTGTTGCTGAAGCAACCAGGTCTCTAATATAAGAATTGCTTCCTTTATAGGTATGCTCGGAAAAAGAGCTTTAACGTCGAAGGATATCAGAATTTCATCCTCTTCTAAATCTCCTATCGATTGAAGATGCTCACAAAATTCTTTCGAGTTTTTGACCGAATATGACCTAAACTTATGCTCCATGCTCTGGAATTCCTTGACCAACCATTTTGCAATCCGATGTGTTGGTGATTTTTCCGCTGAAATTATCTCCCTCATTTCTTTTCCTGGTTTATGAATTTTGGGAAGGCCCCTTATCCGTGGCAGCGCTGGATTTGAGACTTTCAAATTGTTGTTGGATAACACCTGTTTGCATTCCTTCAAAACTTTATCGACCTGCTTAATAAGTGGTTGTAGTGGATCGTTCCTCAGTTTTCTATACGGTCCATTATCTATTTTTGTCCTCATTCTTTCATCGTAATCCTCCTTATCGAGTATAACTACTGCGTTTCCTTTGTCTGCCTTGATATAGTATACCGGTTTACTTTTTAACTCTTTGGCCATTTCCTTTTCTTGGTGGATACGTTTTCCGCTGTGACTGTTGTTTTTCCTGATAGCATCTGTTGCTGCCAGGCGTATGCGTTATAACACCTCACCCACGAGCCAGGTAAGAAGGATTAACGAAACAGTTAATGAGGCTGCTAATGAGGATTTAATTAACGCCCCACCTACCGAGGATGGGGGAAATACCCAGACGGAAAGAAAACGCTTAATGAGACTTAAAAGTTTATCTACAAATAGGACGATTAGGGACTATTTTCCTCAGTCGAAGAAACATCGCTGAAGAAGGCTATAAGTGATAGCCGAAATACTAGTATACGGATTTTAGAAAAATAAATTGGTAGAAATAAAGGAAACGAGTTCGACTTTTCATTTTATTGTATAATTTCTACCTAAACGCTCGCCAAACAATTTTTTGTTTGATTATATTTGTTCACTCATTGGTGTCCTACGCTTCCCGTCTACGTTCAGCGAAGACCGCCATCGATACTCTTTCCAACGCACTTGCGAAACTAACGGACGATTTTTGCTACACTAGCAAGGAGGTCGATGAGCTGGTCCGTATTGCTGACATTGAGCAGCCTACTGTGTCATCACATGCAACATTGAATGAGGACTGCATTACGATAAACCCACCTGGATCTCCTACAGCTGTACGTACTCGTTCGCAGGCTCAAGCTGTAGCTAAAGCGTCGAAACGGGTCCCTCAACACTCACCATGTAGTCATCAACAGCTGCTGATACCTTCGATTTCTCCATTGTCTTCGATCCAGACGGTGCAAATTGCACCGTCTTCACCGCAGGATAGCAACTCAACTATACAACAGCTATCAACCTCTGCAACTGCTTCTCAAGTACTCCCGGACATAGAAGTTGTTAGTCCTCCACTGAAGGTTTTTATTTCTCGGCTAACATATCGTACTTCTGCCGAATCCATCAAGAAGTACGTGGCAGCTAAACTCGGATACGCGCCTCCGCTACTGCTGTGCAGAAAACTTACCGCGGATAATCTTCGAAATCAGACCATTGCTTCTTTCTGCATTACGGTTTCTTCTGGCATCAATGAGTTACTTAAGTACGACTTCTGGCCGCCTGGGGTCTTCGTAAAGGAGTTTACTAAGATTCCGCGTGAAAATTTTCGGTTCAAAGCAGGAAAAAAGACACAAACATAAACGTAAACCGTTCCTTAAAGCTTTACTACGAAAACGTCCGTGGCTTGAGGACCAAGTCCTATAAAGTAAGTCTTTCTTCTACTTTATCAGCTCATGATATTATATGCCTTACGGAAACCTGGTTGAACGAGGATATTTTTGAAGCTGAGATCTTGCCACAGTACACTGTTTTCCGCAAGGATCGTGACCGTTTAGTCTCTGGTAAGTCTGATGGTGGAGGGGTTCTCGCTGGCATTCACGAATCTCTCGCTTGTTCCGTTTGCAGCGATTTCACTACTTCTTCCTCAGTGGAATGTATTTCAGTGCGTGTTTCTCTAGCTCCTACTTCATTGTTATTGGTTGCTTCAATCTATATCCCCTGTAATAGCCCTTCTTCACTCTACGAACTTTTCTTTTCTGAGCTCTCATCCTATCTTCTATGTCGTTTTCCTTCCAACCACTTAATGTTATGTGGTGATTTCAATCTGCCCTCAATCGAGTGGAACACGTCCTTTTCAACCATTACCTCTAGTAATAATCTTTCTTTAATCCTATCTTCCTTCATTTCTTTACGCTCCCTTTCTCAATTAAACTCGTTACCTAATACCAATAGAAAAATACTAGATCTTATCTTTTCTAATCTTCCAATGTCTTCCGTTTACTTAGATTCCGCTGTTTTACCGTATATCCCTCCCGATCCCCATCACCCTCCTTTACTGTTAGAACTTTCTTTAAATTTTCCCTCTAGGTCTAAAGTCCCTTGCTATTCCCGGTTCAATTTCTTTAAAGCCAACTTCGGCGGAATGGCGAACGAAATCAACCATGTTAATTGGTACGCATTTCTTCGCTGTTTAGACGTTGACGAGGCTCTTCATAGACTTTACGTCTTCCTCACAAACCTCATTCCTCGCTTTACTCCCACATGTCGTTCCAGAAGGCCTAATGATGCTCCATGGTTTACCACTGAAGTTGCTGCCGCCCTTAGGGCAAAGGATGTTGCACGTAACAAATACAGACGTTCTTCCCTGCTTGTTGATCTTCTTGAATTCAAAAAACGACGCTCTCATGCCAAAAGGGTCGCTAAAGAAGCCATGTGTGCCTACGTTGCCAGAGTTGAGGCTTCAATCTGTTCCAACAATTCTAAACCCTTCTGGTCATTCATTCATTCCCTGAAAAAATCCCCTGTTATCCCTCAAAGCATGTTTCTTCACGAAAATTCTGCTGCCACAACTGAAGAGACCTGTGAGCTCTTTGCTCGTTTTTTTCGTCGTTTTCAACCCCGCAAAACTCTCTTTCTCCTCCACATGTTTCTTATTTAACTCCTTCGTCGTATCGTGATAGCCTGAAAGCGCTCTCTTCTTTCCATATAAACCCTTTAGAAGTTGAGAACTTAATGAGTTGTCTCGATTCTAGCTCTAGTTGTGGCTCTGACGGTATTCCAAACATACTAGCCACGTCACTATCTTCTTTACTTTGTGTACCCTTGTCGATAATATTTAACCTCAGCATCGCAACTGGCGTTTTTCCTTTCTTATGGAAATCTGCCAATATTTTCCCTATACTTAAAACCGGTGACCCTGCTTGCATCTCGAATTACCGCCCTATATCGCTTTTGCCTTGCTTCAGTAAACTACTAGAAAGAGTTGTCTACAACAGAGTATATCCTCTATTTGTGCCTCTCCTCGCCACCGAGCAACATGGATTTGTTAAAGGCAAATCTACTGTTACTAATTTGCTATCGTTCACCAACACTGTTGTTTCCGCCATTGATCAGCAAAGACAGGTGGATGTTCTTTACACAGATTTCTCCAAGGCGTTTGACTCTGTGAACCATGAGCTTCTTCTGTTGAAATTAGAGAAATATGGTTTTCATGGTCCGCTGCTTTCCTGGTTTTCTACCTACATTCATGAGCGTACTTGTGTTGTTACGGTGAACTCCTGTTCGTCTACTCCCTTCTATCCCTCCTCAGGTGTTCCACAGGGTTCGATCCTTGGCCCCTTATTATTCTTAATTTTCATTAATGATCTCCCGGGTCTGCTAAACTCTTTTTCTCTTCTATACGCAGACGATCTAAAAATATTCAGAGTAATCGATACATTCGAAGACTGCTTACTGCTTCAGAATGACCTGCTCACTCTTATTAACTGGTGTAATGCAAATCATCTTACTTTGAATGTTTTGAAATGTCGCCAAATGTCATTCACGCGTAAAACTTACCCACTAGTATTTTCTTACTACGTTTCTGGAGCCTCTCTCGAAGTCGTTTTAAATTTTAAAGACCTCGGTGTAATTTTTGACTCAAAACTTTTATTTGATAAACATATCTTGCACATAACCTCCAAAGCGTCCAGACTTTCGGGTTTTATACTGAGATCTTCTAAATATTTTACTGATATCTATACTTCTGTACACTTGTTTTTCTCCTTTGTCCGCAGTATCCTCGAATACTGTTGTCAAATTTGGTGTCCACATTTTCAATATTTGATTGATGCGGTTGAATCTGTACAACGCAGGTTCACCCGCTCTCTTCTTTACAAATTCAATTTTGCTTACTGTAGGTATAGTGCTAGACTTACCATGCTGCAAATACCATCCCTGACATCTCGCAGACTTTTTATCGATGAATGCCTTCTGTTCAAACTGCACAGTCAACTTGTCCCATCTGACCTCTGCAACCAGGTTTCCGTTCGTGTTACGGATCGGTCAAATAGATCCATGTTAACGTTTAACGTTCCTTTTGCGCGGACTGACACATACTACTTTTCACCGCTGTTACGTATACCTAGGCAGCATAATGCACTCAGACTAGCTTCTCTGCCACCGACCTTGTCACGTTTCAACACCATTTTAAAGGATAAAGTCGTTGCTTTTTCTATTTAATACGTTTTTATCTTTTTTCCTTGCTCATATGATGCATGAATTTTAATTTTGATTTTCTTAATTGGCTTTCGATATTCTGTTTGTTCTATATATATGCTTTAATTTTTTTCTCTCTTTTTCAGTGTAGTTTTTTTTTCTTATTTCTCTTAATTTTGAATTTATTCTTTTTCACCTTGCCTTTGTTTATGATATTTGATCCTTTTATTATTATTATTTTGTGCTCTCTATTTTACATTAATTCATTAGTAGATTCTTTGCGTATATTATGTTTCTATATTCAGTTATTGGATTTTTTTCTGTTGTATATGTAAATAAATAAATAAATAAATATATATATATATATATATATATATATATATATATATATATATATATATATATATATATATATATATATATATATCTATTTATTTATATATATATATATATATATATATATATATATATATATATATATATATATATATATATATATATATATATATATTTATATATATATAAATATTTATATGCAGGGTGTTTGGTACTCGGTGGACACTTGTGTAAGGAGGCATTCCCTGATATATTTTGAGCAAAAAATAGTTCTTCATGGCGGTTCGGTTTTCAAAACCTACGGAGTTACAGGGTGGCCAATAAAAGTGTTTCGGACTTGTACCCTGACGCACTTAAATCATTATATCTTGAAAACTAATAATCATAACGCATAGTTTTATGGCTTGTTTTCTTATGGAATCAAATTACCGTTAATTTGATGTAACATCCTAAATTGTTACTTTACCTGATTTTGAGATATTAACTTGAAAACACAAAATTTTGGCATTTCTACCCCGCAAATTCTGTGTTCAATGTCGTGTTTCTCAGATAATCTCATGAAAAGATGCCATTATAATTTTATTTTTTTATAGGCCATATTGTTGGCTACAAAAAATGCATACATACTTTTGACTTAGATTTTACCGTTTCGTAAGTAGTAAGTGAAAATACATATCGCTTAAAAACTGAATATGACATAAAGTGGCCCTTGAACTGAACGAATTAATTTAAGGGTTTTACGCTATATTTCAAAATTTTTGAGTTACATTAAATGCTCAAAATGGCCACCTTCATTTTGAATGCACGCTAAAGCTCGTTTCGCAAGCGTTCTTTTCATATTCATACTTCTCAGCTGCTGCCTCACTTCTGTTGCAGCCGCATCGTTTCTGGTATTTAGGTCTTCCAATTTTTATACTTCCGTTGTGTAGACAAGGGCCTTCATCCGTCCCCATGCAAAAAAATCCATAATTGTTAGATCAGGAGATCTCGCAGGCCAGTGTATTGGTCCATTTGTACCGATCCAGCGATTGGTATAATTGGAATTCAACTAATCTCTGACTGGTCGGCCATAGTGAGCTGGAGCACCATCGTGTTGGTAAAACATGAAAGCCAGTCGTTGCAGCGGAATATCTTCCAATAAGTCCTACACATCATGTCTTAACAAATGTAAGTAAGTAAGTAATGTAGTGTACTAGTTAAAGTAGGCGGGAGCCTAATAGGTCCAATTAAATCGTTACCAATCACTCTTGCCCATACATTTACGCTTAACCTATGCTGAAACGATGAGGTCCTACTCGTGGGTGTGGGTATATAATTATATATATATATATATATATATATATATATATATATATATATATATATATATATATATATATATATATATATATATATATATATCTTTAAAAAATAAAAAATGCTTCCAATCATCAACGTTACCAATGAAAAATCTTTCTATACATTAATAGAAACTTGCAATGAAAACTTATTGATTAATAAAAACCTTTTCATTAAGAATAAATAATTGGAAATTTTCCTCTCTCATATTTTACTCTATTTTTATCTAGTTTTACTATTTATTATTTATTTGATTGTGAAATTGAAATGAAATTTAGAATGGGAATAATATTGTTGTTTTGTGTGCATTAAGTATGAATGAGGAAGCTAATCATTATTATTGATGCGAATATGTTATAGGTATATATTGTGTGTATGCAAAGGACTTACCAATGGCCAAGTTGGCAGCACACAATTTCAATGATTCAAACTGTAAGAAACACCAAACTGAAGGCACACTCACTGCAGCACTGACCCACAACCGAAAAACTGATACCGGATTGCATTATTATAAACAACAGCGGGGTATTTTTATATTATTCTAAAAAATTTTGATGGATAGAGTTATAATTCAGCACAACCCGGCCCGGCCCGGATCGGATTGACACGAACGATCAGCACGACGAAAGGTATATTGTTGCCAGTTAATTTGGGAAAATTCTAATAAAAATACAAAATGCATGTAATAAAACCGCTTACATACACCGGAAGCCATGAATAATTGCGAAACAATGGTTTAACACTAAGAGGAACCGCGCTAATAAAAATACAAAATGCATGTAATAAAACCGCTTACATACACCGGAAGCCATGAATAATTGCGAAACAAACACTAAGAGGAACCGCGCCAACGTTCAACGGCCACGATCGGCAAACGCGATGTAATTGACAACTAGTATGAGCCGATGAGAAAACGATTTCAAAATATACTCCCGATGACAAGTATGAAGAATTAAAAACCGATTATTAATTAGTAGAATTAATATTCACGTAATGAATTATCGATTTCGACAAAATTTTTATTATTAAGAGCCCGGCATCATAGACAAATACTAATATTAAACTAGTGCACGTTAGAAAGGATGCAAACTCGAACTGTTGCAATTCAACACACGACACGCCAAAACACGTATCAACTAGATGAAAAGTCACTAGAACCGAAAACTATATGAACCCGGGCCGATATTCACAGACGCTTTAACACCGATGTTTATGTAGACTGTTAAATTTTAATTTTTAATAATTATTAATGTCAACTTCCGAGTTGTAATATTAATTTTCAATTTTGTGTGTGTAGGTGACCGAAAAAACTAAACCAATTAGGTAAACGTTCGTCATTTGAATGACCGACGCTAGATCAAATGAGACGAGATTACGCGGCCAGAGAAGAGAAAAGATATTGATGTTGAAGAGAAACAGGTGCATGGGTTATGTGACCATGATATGGGTCGAGGCGAGAGTATGGTAGCAAGGGAGAAAGGACAAGCGAGAGTGGATATGTGCGAGGGTGAGAGGAAAGAAACGATTTAGCATTTTCG
>OZ022263.1:142947729-143055229 GCA_963978885.1 Nemotelus pantherinus
AGCTAGAATAAGATTGTATAATTATCTATATCTTGCGAAATCAATTGTGCTAATCGAGTTAAATCATTAGTAAGTAGTGAATTACTTAGATCTTGCGGAATCAATTGTGTTAATTGAGCTAAATTATTAGCTTGAAGTGAACTATTCTACATAGCCGGATATGTAAACTAGAAGCGAGAAAGTGTTATAGAACGGGTTAGATACTTCTGTCATTCATGGTAGAATCTTTTTGAAAATCAGAATTAGACTCGTGTAATAAAACGGGGCATCGCGCCTCATAGTTCGAAACAACTCCTTCTTTTCTTTCTTTCGCGTGAAATTGGTGAACCCGCCGCCACCTTCTCGCTTCGGGACGACGGTGCAAGGTAGATTCCGGAAGTGAAGCGAGTGGCAACCACCCACCCCGTTCCCCGTGAGCGAAGGCCACCCGGATCTACCCCTTTTGCCCCTGATGGGGGCGGAAGGACGGTCAGCCGTGTTTTAAATTCTTTACGGTAACAAATTGGCGCCCAACGTGGGGCCTATAATTTCAGTGAAAACCGGTTTCCGATTTCGATTATAAGAAGCGATCAAGTTTGGTTAACACGTGGTTGCAATTCGGTCAAAATTAGTTATCAGTTCGATCAAAGCACGTGAACGGGGGCAAATTAAAATTACCGTAAAAATGACACAAAGATACAGATCCAAAGATACAGACACAAAAATACAGTTACAAAGATACTAATTCGGAGAGCATTTGCATGTGGCCATAGGCAGAAGCCTACGTATTTAGTGATCCAAGCTCAAAATATTATAACGCGCGTTTTGAATTTGAGTTGGATCCTGCGTTCAGAGTCTTCATATGTATTTTAAAATAAAATTTTCAGCAAATTTTTTCAAACATTTGGTTCTATCTACGGAAGGCTAGGTTGAGTGAGTGTCAGATCGTGTGGTGAATGTGCTGCTCGCTATTGTGTTGTTGTAAAATTTTAAAATACCTTGTGACAAATTCCGCATTGGTGAGGATTTCCTAGTGTCGCGTGGATAAGTCGAGACCGGGGGTTGAGTGCTCTCGTGGATTATCGTCTTGATTTTAACATTTCCAATTGGGATCTTCGGTGGGGTTCGGAAATCGCTATCAGCTTGCGATCCCACTTAATTTGTTGAGTGTCGCTATCAGTTGAAATTTTCTTATCTGCTGTCGAATACGCCAGGTAAGCCACGGGTAAAACTCCCGGATCTTGCGTCTACGCGCTCACGTCCGCTCCATTTTCATGGTTAATGAATTTTTGTATAAATCTAGTAACTACAGAGTAGAACAGGGCCCCATCGGTCGGAGTGGTATCTTCCGGTGGGTTAATATTTCAGTAGTTCAGAGCAAAGGGGACGGCAGCGCGTAAGTAATTGCTGAAAAAAAAATCAGCTTGTCGGGAGTCGATAAGTGACCAGGAGGTGCTTGAGTAAAGTGGAGTTTTGGAAGTTTTGTGTGGTGCCTGGCGCAGTCAGCAATTCAAACCTTTCGGTCCTTGGAGGTTCTTTGTAGTAACGTGGTGCAGAAGGAACGGTTCTAGACTTAGCCAGATAGATCACAGCAAATTATTGAGTGTATTATAGGAGCGGGTAATACATCTTTAGTTTCAGCCTCAGAGTTGCGCAATCACATCGATATAGGTCAGGCAACAAAGATACTGGTGGATCGGCTCAGTAAAGATGAGCTTGTCTACGAGCTGGAGATCCGGGGTCAGCCGACTGGAACGGTGGAATCGATGAGAAAGACGCTTCGAGTGGCCATGAGAGCGGAGGCCTCGATGGATACCTCTCTGATTTCCGGGAGGGAATACCCTTTCACTCTCAAGGAGGATTTGGAGGCCGTAGAGGGGAAACTCCTCGAGGTCCAGACTTTGATTTCAGGTTTTCAGGGGGGGCAGCAGTCGTCGGAGTTCTTTAAAATTAAAACGAAGATCGAGTTCGGGACTCGAAGGTTGAAGAACGCGCAACACGACAACGAGGAGATGGGGGAGGAGGCCAGCATAATCCGGACTCGGCTGATTATGGCAATGGGCGAATTGTTAGTAAAGGCCGAAGGTGAGAAGGAGAATGAGGAGGAGGTAGGGTCAGCCATTGTACTAGAAGACGTCCATAACAACGAGCGGGAATCGACGCCCGGCCGAGAGATGGAACGGAATGTCGGTGGGGCTTTCCAATTTAGAAATCCCTAGCGACCCTTCGACTTCGACACCCAGGATGGTACCGCTGCTGGCAAAAGGGCAAGAGGTGGCAAAATGGGGTTTGCGTTATAGTGGGGACTCGGGGTCGCTCAGTGCTTTCCTCGAGCGTGTGGAAGAGCTGCGGATAGCAAGGGGACTTACCACCGGGCAGTTGTTTCAGTCGGTAGTGGAGATTTTTGAAGGGAAGGCGTTAGTTTGGTTTCGGGCGAATCGATCCAGGGTAAGTTCGTGGCACGAACTCATCCAGGAGATGGGAGTATACGTCTCGGGAGTATACGTCTCCAAACCATGGGAGTATACGTGTCGGTGATGGAGGGGCTGTTTAGACGCCGCGCGATCCCGTGTTCGGAAGAGGAGAAGTTGAAGATCCTTAGGAGAAACATCGCTCCTTTTTACCAGACACAACTGGCACTAACCCCAGTACGGACCATTGCTGATCTTATCCGAGTGGGTCGTTCCTTAGAAGCAACGAGAGTCGCTGTAGAAGCCTATTTACCACCGCCTACTCGCAAATCTCAACGGTTGTTGGAACCGGATCTAGCGTACGTGGAGTGTGCAGACAGGGTGAATATAGCGACTATCTCCGGAAATGATATTCAGTGCTGGAATTGCCGACGGAACGGACACACTTCCCGGAATTGCCCTGAGCCTCATAAGTGTTTCGGCTGTGGTCGGGTAGGCGTGAGAAAAATTAATTGCCCAAATTGTCAGGGAAGACCGAGTCGTAATGGGGGGCCACCACGCAGAGACATCGGAAGTAGGAGGGGTCCACCAGAACCTTCGGGAAACGGGCACGGTGTCCAGTAGGCGGCAGCCTGGACACGCCGAGCGAGACGGACAAGGCCGCGCAACTAAGCTACTTATTGAATCAGAGGCCAGGAGATGATAGGCCACACCTCGAGGTGGACGTTCTGGGGCGTAAATTCCTGGGGCTATTGGATTCTGGCGCTTCCAATACTGTAGTGGGTGGAGAGGGTTGGCGAGCAATGAAGGAGCTGGGAGTGGAGCTCCTTGCGACCAACCAACGAACAATACGGTTGGCCAATGACCAAGGATGCCCCATTACGGGGACAGCGGTGGTACCGTTCAAGCTGAGGGAGAAGATGGAGTGGTTGCGGGTGCTGGTGGTTCCTTCTCTACCATTGACCCTGATTCTGGGGGTGGATTTCGCCAAACGGTTCGGAGTGGTGATGAGTATTATTGATTTATATATGTCTTTGATATATCTTTCCCCAAATGATATTTTCTTAATATTATAAGAGTTTCTTTTGAAAACTAATAAATCAATTTTCATACTCTTAATAATACAATTTATGCATTTTTATTGAAATTGTAATAATTCCATAAAAAGCAACTCAATTTCTTTTTAAGTTAGAGATATTCTTACAACCCTCAACCATATGTAGTCCATGCAACATATACTTTTTAGATACATGTAAAGCATGGACTGCAATATGCGTTCAAAATGTCGATGTTCATGTGTCCTGCAGTTCACACGATGACGCGCATTTTGCTGCGTTCTTCATCGACCCATGAGCCAAGTGATCCTCCGCTTAGGGTAATTTATTTTTTCTTTGAAATTTTTATTAAAGCAAAAAAAAAATTTTGCTCAATAATAATACTTATGTGTAACAATATATTTCCATCTCTTTTATAAGGCTTTTTGCAAACATTCTATTATAAATTTGAAGTCGTGTTCGATATTGATTTTGGCATATAAATTAGTTTCATATTCATTGTTCACGTTTACTAATATGGCTGTTTATTAGTTTTTAATAGGCTGTTTGTAAGGTTCTTAATAGGCTGTTTGCTATTTGCAATAAATATTTATATACTTGTTTACATCATTCTCAGTTTATATCACATTTTCAATTTCGAAAAGCATGGTACTAAATCGAAAAGTATGATACTATGATAAATTCTATAAGCATATTATATCAAAAACAATATAAATATATCAAGAATTTCTATATTATGCAAATAGTCTACTTATAATACTAGTTCATATCACTCTCAGTTCATATCACATTCTCAATTTGAGGAAGCATGCCCCAATCGAGAAAGTGTAATGCTTTCAAATGCTTAGATAATTTTTCGAAATGATAAATTCTATAGTTTTTCTATAGAATTTCTTCAGGAAACCCGTTCTACAAGATTTTTCAGGTCTTATAGATCGAGGGTATTGCCCCTATACCATGAAATATAGATATTATACATACACATATTATACATGGTATCCGGAGTCCTTTGCATATCTATCCTACTACGAGACTGCCTTCGTGTCTCTATAATAGAAAGATATACCGAAAGTACGAGAGAATTCATGGCATCCGTCCGCGTGCTATATATGCTTTGTGTACGCTAAGAACTGGATTTGCTTCCACCGATTAACGCAATCATTTTCACATATTCTTTTATGCGTATTTTATATATATGAATTCTGCGCTTTGGCTGAATGATTCCAGAATTTCATTTATAAAATACAAATATTTTAAAATTATTTAGCATTTGAAAGTTTTTCTTTCGATAACATCATTTTGATGTTAGCGTTTTATTTATATATGGCGCCCCATATATATTTTTATTATATCATGTATAATGTATAATGATCTGAGAACGAATGACTTTTCTGTATAAGTATGATATCTTCTTGCTCCAGATATCGTGATATTGATCACTTTATTTATCATTTCTGAGAATGAAGTGTGTTATTGAATGTATATTTTTAAAATTTAATTGCTTATTTTTGATTTTTATAAATCTTTTATATATATGTTTGATAATAATCAAATCATATTTTATTTTGTGAACTTAGAAACTTATAAAATCAGATACGCCATACTGATTTTATTTGATCAATTCGAACAACGCTTTGACTTTGGAAAATGCTTTTCGTTTGCTTTATATGTTTGCTTTAAATTAAAACTTTATAACGTTTTAATATATGCCTTCCGTCAATTCCATTAATTTCAGGTTTAAACCTTCCGTCAATTCCATTAATTTCAGTGATATAATTTATCAATGATAAAATATATGTTTTTGTTATTGTTTTGAAGAATCAATAATGATCCTTCCGCAGGTTCACCTATGGAAACCTTGTTACGACTTTTACTTCCTCTAAATAATCAAGTTCGGTGAACTTTTGCGAAACAGCCGTAACACACGGAGGCGTCACAATGATCACGTCCGGAGACCTCACTAAATAATTCAATCGGTAGTAGCGAAGGGCGGTGTGTACAAAGGGCAGGGACGTAATCAATACGAGCTAATGACTCGCACTTACTGGAAATTCCAGGTTCATGTGAACAGTTGCAGTTCACAATCCCAAGCATGAAAGTGATTCAGCGATTTACCCGGACCTCTCGGTCTAGGAAATACACGTTGATACTTTCATTGTAGCGCGCGTGCAGCCCAGGACATCTAAGGGCATCACAGACCTGTTATTGCTCAATCTCATTTTTGCTAGACGCAATTTGTCCATTTAAGAAGCTAGTGTCCGTATTAATGGGACAAACAAACAGGTCCGGCTCAACCGATATAGACACTATCAAATAAATAGAGAACATTGCTGCATCTAAATATATGAAGGCTATATAAAGTTTCAAACACCATAATCCTGTTTGCATCTATTTAATATATTTGAGTCTCGTTCGTTATCGGAATTAACCAGACAAATCACTCCACGAACTAAAAACGGCCATGCACCACCACCCATAGATTCGAGAAAGAGCTATCAATCTGTCTTACTCATTTATGTTCGGACCTGGTAAGTTTTCCCGTGTTGAATCAAATTAAGCCGCAGGCTCCACTCCTGGTGGTGCCCTTCCGTCAATTCCTTTAAGTTTCAGCTTTGCAACCATACTTCCCCGGAGCCCAAAAGCTTTGGTTTCCCGGGAAGCTACTGAGAGAGCCATAGAAGTAAGCTCACCCAATTGCTAGCTGGCATCGTTTATGGTTAGAACTAGGGCGGTATCTGATCGCCTTCGAACCTCTAACTTTCGTTCTTGATTAATGAAAACATCTTTGGCAAATGCTTTCGCTTAAGTTAGTCTTACGACGGTCCAAGAATTTCACCTCTCGCGTCGTAATACTAATGCCCCAACTGCTTCTATTAATCATTACCTCTTGATCTAAAAACCAATGGAAAGTAGATCAGAGGTCTTATTCCATTATTCCATGCACAAAATATTCAGGCATTTGGAGCCAAAGTAATTGTATCGGCCCACAACAACACTCGGTGAAGAGCATTGAAGCAGGTTTTCTTCTTGTTTAATAAAAAAATAGGAGTTAAACATAAAAACGCACCGAAGTAGCAGTTATTATATAAACCGATATACCACCGATAATACGCTTACATACAATGGTAATGTACAGACCAAAATAATGGTGTACTACCCGTATGAAGCACAAATTCAACTACGAACGTTTTAACCGCAACAACTTTAATATACGCTATTGGAGCTGGAATTACCGCGGCTGCTGGCACCAGACTTGCCCTCCAATAGGTCCTCGTTAAAGGATTTAAAGTGTACTCATTCCAATTACAGGGCCTCGGATATGAGTCCTGTATTGTTATTTTTCGTCACTACCTCCCAGTGCTGGGAGTGGGTAATTTACGCGTCTGCTGCCTTCCTTAGATGTGGTAGCCGTTTCTCAGGCTCCCTCTCCGGAATCGAACCCTGATTCCCCGTTACCCGTTGCAACCATGGTAGTCCAAGATACTACCATCAATAGTTGATAGGGCAGACATTTGAAAGATCTGTCGAATAGCTGGGATTTCATGAGCGCCCTACGAGGGGAGCAAGAGGTGCAGCTCAGGGCACGCAGTCGGCTGTCGGAGGCCGAGGAAGCAACGCTCGACCAACTGTTGACTGAGGAGTTTAGTCTAATGGGCGAAGGGATCGGCTGTACTACTCGGGTGGAGCACGTCATCAAGACGGACTCACCGCCAATAAAGCAACGCTATTACCCGGTTTCTCCCGCGGTACAACAACACATCGACGCCGAGCTGAACGACATGCTGGCTCAGGGTATAGTGGAGAGGTCCGTCAGTCCATGGGCATCGCCCATACTGCTGGTAAAGAAGAAAGACGGCTCCTATAGATTTTGGGTTGATTACCGTAAACTAAATCGGGTCACGGAACACGTCGCCTACCCCATACCATATGTGTCGGCCACACTGGACAAGCTGCGAGAAGCCAAGTATCTGTCTTCATTAGATATCAAATCAGCTTATTGGCAAGTTCCCATGGCTGAACACTCGAAAAAATTTACGGCTTTCACTGTGCCACATCGGGGACTTTTTCAGTTTCGAAGAATGCCGTTTGGGCTGCAGAACGCCCCTGCGACTTGGCAGAGGCTGATCGACCAAGTTTTGGGTCCCGATTTAGAGCCGTACGTCTTTACCTACTTAGACGATATCATTGTGGTGACCCAGGACTTTCCAAAGCATGTTGAAGTTCTGCGAGAGGTTTTCGAGCGCCTCAGGGAGGCGGGGTTGCGGGTGTCCCGTGATAAATGCGAATTATGTTGATCACAGCTGAAATACCTGAGCTATGTGGTGGACGAGAAAGGCCTAAATGTAGACCCCGATAAGGTTAAATGTGTACTGGATATCCCTCCTCCTACTACCGTGAAAGGAGTGAGACAATTTTTGGGAATGGTATCCTGGTACCGGCGCTTTATACCAGCTTTCGCCACAATGTTGTCGCCGCTAACCACACCATTGGTGATACATATATAACCACACTACGAAGTTCTTGTGGACCCAGGACTGTCAGGACGCGTTCACACAGGCAAAAATGAAGTTGGCCACCGCACCGATCTTAACGTGTCCAGACTATCGTTTGCCCTTCTGCATTCAGACTGACGCGTCAGACCGAGGGTTGGCAGCAGTGCTATCGCAGAATGGATGGGGAGAAGGTCATCTGCTATCTCAGCAGATCCTTGACCAAAACGGAACGCAAATATTCCACAACCGAGAAAGAGTGCCTTGCGGTTTTATGGGCCATCGAGAAACTGAGGCCATATGTGGAAGGATCGCAGTTCTCAGTGGTTACTGACCACTATTCCTTGGTTTGGCTCCACAATCTGAAAGATCCGATGGGGCGTTTGGCGAGGTGGGTGGTGCGGCTGCAACAATACAGCTTTGAGATCATTCACAGAAAGGACAAGGAGCATCTAGTACCTGACGCTCTCTCGAGAATGCTGCCAGATGGATAGGTAGCAGCCATCACCTGTGAAGGTGACAAGTCGGTCGAAACAAAGAGGGAAAAAGTGCTGGGGGCACCTGAGCGTTACGCAGATTGGCGCGTGACCGGGGAATCCCTGTGGAAGCATTTCCCGGGTACGTTATCCTGAGTTAGAAGGAGCGGAGGCTTGGAAAAGGGTGGTACCTAAGGCAAAGCGGAAGAGAATTCTGTACCGTTGCCATGACGACCCAGTAGCCGGACATATGGGGGCCAGTCGTACGCTAGGACGAGTGGGGGCGAAATATTATTGGCCGAAGATGGCGGCGGAGGTCACAGCCTACGTGAGGAGGTGTAAAGTGTGCCAAGCAAGCAAAGTGGAGAGGAGAGTTCCGGGTGGGCTCATGGTCTCCCGAAGTGGAGAGGCTCAGCAACCCTGGGAAATGGTTTGTGTGGACCTGGTGGGGCCTCTGCTACGAACAAGCCAGGGGCACAATTACATCTTAACCGTCCTTGATTACGTGAGTAAGTTCACCTTACTGTTCCCTTTACGGCAGGCGACGGCCTCAGCGGTTACCAGAGTGCTCGAGGACCAAGTGTTTTTATTGTTCGGGGCACCCCAGTGTCTCGTGTGTTATAACGGGCTCCAGTTTAGAGGAAAGCAGCTCCAAGATATGACCGCAAAGTATGGGACGAAAATCAAGTACACGGCTTTATATCATCCGCAAGTTAACCCTGCGAAACGCAAGAATCAAGATATCAAACGTATGTTGCGATCATACGTCACGGAGAACCATCGGCGGTGGGATCAGGATCTGGCAAAAATTGCGTGCGCCTTGTCGAGGTCGCAAAGGTCACTCCTTATTTCTTTAACTTCGGGCGAGAAATGGTCACTTATCACGACGACAAAGAACGGCCGGAAGTGAGGCAGGAAAGTCTCGAGCCAGAAGCCAGAGCCGTGGAGCTTGAGAGGGTACAAGTAGATGTGCGAGAGCGAATGATGGCCGCGGTTCGACAGAGTGCCCAAAAGTATAATTTACGAAAACGGGACGTGGGGTATGGAGTGGGAGAGACCGTCTGACGGAAGAATTACACTCTCTCGATTGCGGCGAAGTTTTATTCCGCAAAACTGGCACCGGAGTATGTCGGACCCTTTTGGATAAAGAAGCAAGTCTCTGGGTGGACCTATCTGCTAGTGGATCGCCAGGGTAAAAACGCGGGAACATGGCATACGAAGGATCTAAAACGGTACGTGGAATAACGAAATAGAAAAATAATCTTAAGTTAGAGCATAAGACGGGAGGATGTGTGGGATACCCATAAGTTATTCTTTTGTTCTTGCGGGAAACTTGGAGGAAGTACATAGGAAATTAAAACTAACAGGTGGCGGCTATAGATATTAAGAACGTTGCATGGCAGGCAGTACGACCATACTCCAGGTCCAGTAAGGACAATAACAGCGTAGATAAGAATAATAAAACGTATGGTGGTGGGTCGTAAACAAAAACAATTATGAGATTGAACATAGTACGGTGGCGGGTTGAATTAGTTGGGGATAGATTTAGATACAGATAGTGATGGGGAACTTAGCAAGTTCAGTTAGGAATAATATAAATTTAGAACACATATAGATCGTACCGAAAAAAAAATATTACCTAATATATATCACGAAGTGATAGTGAGTATGACTGTGGCTGCCAAGATGTTTGTAGGTAGAACCAAAGTATGATTTAACGCGAATCCGCGGGGGAACGGCGCAACACGGTACCGGGACTCGCGAAATATCCAGGGAATTAATTGTAGAGAATCACTCCGTAATTCTCTGGGGAGGGGGGTGGTGTCACGGAAATAAATTTAATAAACACAGCTAACCCGTACTATGACACGTAAATAAATGTAGCCAATACGGATAGAAAATTTAGTTAGAAAAAAAAAGAAAAAAAAGAAAAATTATAAAATACATATAGAGATAGTTAGTAAACAAGTAGATGTTGATTATCTTTAGAAATAAATAGAAATTAAGAGTAGGATATGAACGGAGATCAGACGATTGGGAACGACTCAGCTGATGTACCGACCACGCCAAATTTTCTAAGCAAGGCAACAAAAGCCGAAGCGTTCACCCGATCCCTCAGCAATTCACTAATCAACTGTATTCGAACAACAAGTCGCTCATGCAGAGAAACTACAAACAACTATTCCAGCCAGCCAAACAACATCCCATATCAACAGCAGTTTAAACTTGTGTCGCATAGATTTTTTATATATTTTCTGCCCACTATTGGTAACTGGAGTACCAATTACAAGTGGCTTCTTTGGAAGATAGGAGTTGACTCACTTGTCATACTATACACTTTGGTTTAGTCAGCTGACAAGTGCCAAACGACGACGGCAGCGCCAGTGACGGGCTCTAGACTAAGCCGATTGGTCGAACCGACTGTCGGTATGGCAGTGTCCATACCAAGTACATGGTTGAGAGCAACATGAGTTGCGTACGATTGGCGAGCCTGGAAAACAGTTAAAACGGGACTAAAAGGAGAAAAGAAAGCCACGAGGCCCTAGCAAGGTGCCTCGAAAAGCGGGATCGTTCTTCTTTTGGCGACCGGGTAAGGAACCAGACGTGAAGGCTAGCGGCAGGCGCTACTAACGATATTTTCTTTTTTATATATTTCTTGCCTTCAATTTTGGACCGGTCGACGTTTGCACGAGCAATTAAGGAGGCAAGGATACTGGAGAAAGGCGATCGTGGTGATATCTTTGAATTTAATGATTTTGGCGACGGCAACATGCGTACGGCAGATCGTGGTGATTTTTGGATTTGATGATTTTGGCGACGACAACAGTGCGTACGGCAGATCGTGGTGATTTTTGAATTTAATGATTTTGGCGACGACAACAGTGCGTACGGCAGATCGTGGTGATTTTTGGATTAAATGATTTTTGGATTAAATGATTTTGGTGACGACAACAGTGCGTACGGCAGAATTTTTCTTGGGTGCTGCATCTTTAACGGCGCAGGTTGTGCGGGAATTCATCGACGAAGGGCCCCATCGTGGGATAAGGGTAGCGATCGACATCGAAGCGACAACTGAGTACTCCAATCAGGTTAGCTAGAATAAGATTGTATAATTATCTATATCTTGCGAAATCAATTGTGTTAATCGAGTTAAATCATTAGTAAGTAGTGAATTATTTAGATCCTGCGGAATCAAACTATTCTACATAGCCGGATATGTAAACTAGAAGCGAGAAAGTTTTATAGAACGGGTTAGATACTTCTATCATTCATGGTAGAATCTTTTTGAAAATCATAGTTCGAAACAACTCCTTCTTTTCTTTCTTTCGCGTGAAATTGGTAAACCCGCCGCCACCTTCTCGCTTCGGGGCGAAGGTGCAAGGTAGATTCTGGAAGTGAAGCGAGTGGCGCCCACCCACCCCGTTCCCCGTGAGCGAAGGCCACCCGGATCTACCCCTTTTACCCCTGATGGGGGCGGAGGGACGGTCAGCCGTGTTTTAAATTCTTTACGGTAAAAATGTATATATCTGTATATATATATATATATATATATATATATATATATATATATATATATATCTGTATATATATATATATATATATATATATATATATATATATATATATATATATATATATATATATATATATATATTTATATATATATATATATATATATATATATATATATATTAATTATATACATATATTATGTATATATATATATATATATATATATATATATATATATATATATATATATATATATATATATATATATATATATATAATTATATACATATATTATGTATATATATATATATATATATATATATATATATATATATATATATATATATAATTATATACATATATTATGTATATATATATATATATATATATATATATATATATATATATATATATATATATATATATATATATATATATATATATATATATATATATATTATACATATTGTTGGGAATAAAACACCGCTCGCTGGTTTTCACAATTATATTAATGAAAATGTATTCCACAATTGTATTATCTTGTTAAATATCACAAAACATTTATATGCGCACTCCGCATCTAACCAAACACAGTAAAAAATCAAGAAGGACTGATCGCCTTGGTAGTCACACAGGAAGTGAAGTTGTCCGCGCCTGGGCAGAACTCAGCTGGTTTAAAGTTGTCCGCAAATCCTTGTGCTTTCAAGAGTTGTTGTTTGCCGCTGTGATTGAAGTAGTAGAAAATGCCCGAACATGCCGCCCGCCTTGAAAGTCTTGCTATCAACATGCCGCCTCCTTTGCTGGTTGTAGTAATACCAACTTCGTAATGGGTCGCTTCAAAATTCCGTTTGACGTCTGCAGTGTTACTACTCGAATGTTGCCATCTGCTCCTGGATGTACCGCATTTATTCTGGCCAATGGCCAGGTTGCCGCTGACGTATTTTCCTGTTTTATAAGGACCATGTCTCCGATGTGTAGATTGGGCTGGGTTGTAGTCCATTTGTTCCGTTGTTGTAGGTGCCGCACATAGTCATCTCTCCATCTTTTCCAGAAGTCATTGAATATCCGCTGAACGTATTTCCATCTGCGAAGGAGATTTGGTTTGTTGATTTCGTGCTCCACATCTGGTATAAGAGGTCCGCTACTGCCCATCAGAAAATGGTTTGGTGTAAGGCAATCTAGATCGTCAGGTCGTCCGGATGTTGGATGGAGTGGCCGCGAGTTCATGCAAAATTCAATCTGACAGAGCAGTGTTGCGAGTTCTTCGTATGTCAACAATGATTGTCCAATTGTTCTAGTAAGATGATATTTTGCTGTTTTGACTCCTGCTTCCCAGATTCCGCCGAAGTGTGGGGCCGCTGGTGGTATAAAATGCCATTGGACATTTTGCATGGCTAAATATTTGTCGACTCGATATGCCGTATCATTTGTTTTCAAAAACTTGTAGAGGTTGGTAAGCTCCCGATTAGCTCCGTGGAAGTTGGTACCGTTGTCACTATAGATGTTAGTAGGTGTACCCCGCCGTGAAATAAATCGCCGCAATGCTGCCAGAAAGCAATCAGTCGTAAGCTCCGTAACCGCTTCCAAATGTACCGCTTTTGTGCATAAACAAATGAATAAGGCGATGTATGCCTTATATATTTTTCCGCCTCGACCACGCCAACTTTTGATTTGAATGGGACCTGCATAGTCCACTCCGCAGTTTGTGAATACTCTTGCTGGCGTTACTCGGACCGCGGGCAATTGTGCCATCCGCTGTTGCATAGTTATGCCTCTGTGGCGAAGACAGGTCTTGCAATTCCGTATTACTTGTTTGATAATGATTCTCGCTCCGATGATCCAATATTTTCTCCACACCTTGGTTTGAAGTAATCGAAAGTTTGCATGCAGGTTTATCCGATGTTCATGTTCCACGATCAATCTTGTTAAATGATGGTTCCGATGCAAGATGATTGGATGCCGCTCCTCATACGTTAGATTACTGTTTCCGATCCGTCCTGTGATTCGTAGAAGTCCGTTGTCATCCATAAAAGGATCCAATGCTCTTAACTGGTGTTTTCGTTGTAATTGCTTGTTTGATTGTATCATCAACCGCTCGTCTGGAAATGAATCCTTTTGTGCCGCTCTTAGCCACGTGATGCGTGCTGTGTTGATTTCCGCAGTAGTAAGGTATCCCGTTATCCGCTTGTTTGGGTTATGCCGCAAATTGAATATGAATCTCTGACACAGTGCTGTAATCCGCAGTAATTTATCCAACGTCGAGAAATCGGCAATGGCCAGTGATTGTTGTTCGACCTGAATCACATGTACTCGCCTGCTTTCCGATATAGCTTCCGTCGTATGTTTAGCATTCGTATGCAAAACCAATTGTCTACCGAGAATTTGATGTCTTTGTAATGAAGGTGGGCCGCTCCACCACAATTTATATGGGATTAGTTGTGCTGGTTCCATTCCGCGTGAAGCCGAGTCCGCAGGATTCAATTTTGTTGGAATGTAGTCCCATTTATCAGGAGGAATAATGCCGATGATGCTCGATGTCCGATTAGCAACAAACGTCTTCCAACGCCGCGGATTGTCTGATAACCAGGCTAGCACTACCTTTGAATCAGTATATGCGTAGCAATGGTTTAATTCGATATTCAGGCTTGTTGCTATTTTTCGAAGCAAACGGGCTACTAGATCCGCTGCACACAATTCCAGCCTTGGCAGAGTGACTTGTTTTAAGGGAGCCACTCTTGTTCTTGCCGCCACCAATGTAACTGTATGTGTGCCATATTCGTCCGGATGTCTTGATCTAGCATAGACTACTGCTGCGTAAGCTGTTTCTGATGCATCCGCATATCCGATCAAATCAATGTTCTTTATGTCCGCCTTTAAGAACCGCTTGATGTGAACCGCTGATAGTTGGGACAATTGTTCCGAATGTTTTTGCCATACTTGTGCAACATTATCTGGAATGAGATCATCCCAGCCGATACCGGATGTCCAAAGCTGTTGGAATTGCACCTTTGTTATTATAGTGATGGGTGCTAAGAATCCCAACGGATCGAATACTCGAGTCGTTGCCGCTAAGAATATCCGTTTGGTGTGTTGTTGGAACCGAGGTGTGTTGATCTTGAACGTAAAACAATCTTGTTTCGTGTTCCATTGTAATCCGAGCACTGAACTGGCTTCCGTAGTATCGAGTGTGCTAAGTTGTTGAACGGGTGTATTGACTTCGTTCAATTGAGAAGCATTTGATTTCCAACCGCGTAAATGCATGCCTCCTCGTTCTAGTATCCGCGTGATATCTTTCTTCAACTTGACTGCTGCTGTAATGTTGTCTGCACCGCCGAGAAAATCATCAACATAAAAATTCTCCATGATTGCTGCCGCTGCATGTGCTGATATTGCCGCTTCATCCTTTGCTATTTGGTGTAATGTACGAATAGATTGAAAGGGTGCTGATGCTGTTCCGAATGTGACTGTCATCAATTTGTATTCGGTCACCAAAGCGTTGGTATTAAACCGCCAGACTATCCGCTGATATTGAGCACTGTTGTTATCCATTATCACTTGTCGATACATCTTGGTTATGTCCGCTGTCATAGCAATGCGAAATGCTCTGAATTTGCATAATGTTGCAAAGATATCCCCTTGTATGTTGGGGCCGACTAGTAATTTGTCGTTTAATGACACTCCGCTGGATGTCTTGGCTGAGGCATCAAATACTACTCGTACCTTAGTGGTAGTACTTGAGGGTTTGAACACCGCGTGATGAGGAATGTAGTATGTGTGCCGCTGTTCCGTTTGGTTGTCTTGTGCTGTGATAGGAGTCATGTGCCCAAGTTGAATGTACTCTGCCATGCATTCATTGTATGCCGTTCTCAGCTGTGGGTCGGTTTCTAGTCGCCTTTCCAGATGTTGTAGCCGTCGTAACGCTTGTTGTTTCGATTCGCCAAGTTGAATCGGTTTATTATTGAATGGAAGCCGCACAATGTATTTTCCGCTTGAATGCCGCGTAGTGGTCGTTCTGTAGTGTTCTTCGCATTCTAATTCTTCTGTAGTGAGGATTGGAGTTGGTACCTCCTCCATTTCCCAAAACCGCCTCAACAACATATCCAAGTTTTCATGGTTACTTTCGCTGGTTTCCGTGGCTATGAGTCTTGCCGCTCTTGTACAGGGATACTCATGACGTGTCTGCATCGTTCCTGTCACTACCCATCCGAATATCGTGTTCCGCAGTGTCAACTGTTCATGTTGAATGGCCGCATCCTTTGTGAATAATTTCAAAGTTGGTTCCGCTCCAAACAAAACATCAATTGCCGCTGATTTGTTCCAAGTTGGGTCCGCTAGTCCGATTTTCAGTTGATGTCGTTCGCTGTTGCCGAATTTCATTGTCCGTGTTGGGACGTTGCCCAAAATCCGATGAATGATGAGTGCTGTGACCATGATGGTTTGTCCGCTGAACCGTGAATGTAACTTGATGGTGGTCACTCCGATGGTAGTTAGGTTCCGGTTTCCTGATATGCCGGCAATAGGAACTTTAAGAGGTTCCCATGTTAGTTGTAGATGTTCCGTGGTGTCACGTGATATTAAAGAAACTTCCGAGGCTGAGTCCAATAATATCCGCACTGGGAGTCTGATGTTCTGACTCCATTCATACTCCGCAACTGCTGTTGGGAGTATGTATTCTTCCGCAAGACTTGTTCAACGTCTTCCTGACCGCCCGCCGTCTTGCCGATAGTCCGCTGGCTTGTGCATTGCTCCTCGAGTTTCATGGAGCAGAGTGTGATGAGTACCGCCGCATTGTCTGCACTTGGTGCTCTTGCATTTGGCCGCTACATGTCCCGGTGTTAGGCAGTTGAAACACACTTCCGCTTGTTGCACGATATCTTTCCGTTGTTCCGCGTGTTTTTTCAAAAATTTCGCACATCTAAAAAGATGATGTTGTCCGCTGCATACTACACATCTGAATGTGTCCGCTGCCGATGTACTGGCTACCGGTGCTCGTCGGGCAGAAGGAATAGTGATCCGCGAAGATTGCTCCTGAGTCGGCACTGATCTTAATTCATGTTGTCGTTCCTCAAGGCAATTTATGAAATCCGCAAAAGTCGGATATGTTTCTGCCGCTGAGTACCTCGCCCATAGTTGACGCGAGACGTTGTCCAACTTGGAGTTGGCCAAATAAATGAGCCAGCAATCCCATGTGGTGGTATTGTGCTTCAATGCTTGTAAAGCCCGCGTTGCTTCCTCGAACGTGTTTACCAACTGCCGGATATCGTTTGCTGTAGGTTTTGTTATCGGTGGATACTCAATCATCTGCTTGAGATGTGCATCCGTAATATACCGCGTCTTGTGGTATCGCGCCTTTAACTGCTCCCAAGCCGCTTTGTAGTTAATCTCGGATACCGCCATATGTTTGATTGTTGATGCTGCTTCACCTACTAAAGAGTCCTTTGGGTAGTGCATCTGCTGTACCGCTGACAGATTAGGGTTACTGTCTACTAGGTCGACAAAAATGTCGTGAAATGATATCCATTCCTCGTAGCGCCCGCTGAACTTCGGTATGTTGATGGTGGGTAACTTGACCCCTGCTGATGCACCGCTTTTGGTTTCCGCAATTTTGATCGTCGATATCATTTCCCCTAACCGCTCTTGTCCTTCAGTGACTGATTTGAGGACTTCGGTCAATGCTGAAGGACTGATTTCCGCTTCACCTTTTGTGGGTTCGACCACTTCTAATAGAAATCTCCGCCTTTGCATAAACTCTGCCTTTCCTTTAATATAAATCCGCTGTTGTTCCGCTCTGATCTCCTCTTCCGCAATGATTTTGCTTTCTTCTTCCGCTTCATCAATGAGTTCTTCAATTTTATTTTGGATATCGTCGAAATTTCTATATTGCTCTTCCAATTCCGCTAATCGTACTTCCAACTCGTCTCTTGAAATTTCCACTGTTGGGTCTAATTCGCATATTCTGTGAATTGACCGTTTTAGCGTGTTCCGCGTCCGCTTCAACTTGGCTAATTCTGCCATCTTTTCAGGGGGTATGGTGATCTTCAAATCTTTGCACTGGCTAATTGATCGTACGAAATCTGGGTTGATGTACTTCTCCAGCGTATGTCTTTCACGTCACACTAATTTTTCAAAAACAACACACTGTCTAGAATGCCGCACAAAATCTCACAATCACCTTGTCTTTCCACAAATCCGCAAATGTCCGCCACAAAATTCAAACTATATACTGTTCAGAATGCCGCACAAAATCTCACAAATCACCTTGTCTATACACGCATCCAAAAATGTCCGCCACAAAATTCAAACTATATACTGTTCAGAATGCCGCACAAAATCTCACAAATCACCTTGTCTATACACGCATCCAAAAATGTCCGCCACAAAATTCAAACTATATACTGTTCAGAATGCCGCACAAAATCTCACAAATCACCTTGTCTATACACGCATCCAAAAATGTCCGCCACAAAATTCAAACTATATACTGTTCAGAATGCCGCACAAAATCTCACAAATCACCTTGTCTATACACGCATCCAAAAATGTCCGCCACAAAATTCAAACTATATACTGTTCAGAATGCCGCACAAAATCTCACAAATCACCTTGTCTATACACGCATCCGGCTCGACGGACCATTAAATGTTGGGAATAAAACACCGCTCGCTGGTTTTCACAATTATATTAATGAAAATGTATTCCACTATTGTATTATCTTGTTAAATATCACAAAACATTTATATGCGCACTCCGCATCTAACCAAACACAGTAAAAAATCAAGAAGGACTGATCGCCTTGGTAGTCACACAGGAAGTGAAGTTGTCCGCGCCTGGGCAGAACTCAGCTGGTTTAAAGTTGTCCGCAAATCCTTGTGCTTTCAAGAGTTGTTTGCCGCTGTGATTGAAGTAGTAGAAAATGCCCGAACACATATATATATGTATATATAGATATTTATATATATATATATATATATATATATATATATATATATATCTATATATATATATATATATGTCTATATATATAAATCTATATATATATATACATATATATATATATATATATATATATATATATATATATATATATATATATATATATATATATGTATATATATATATATATATATATATATATATATATATATATATATAAAGATTTATAAATATATATATATATATATATATATATATATATATATATATATATATATATATATATATATATATATATATATATATATATATATATATATATATATATATATATATATATATATATATATATATAGATAAGGTAATTGAATTTGATCACGGTTCCCTTCTTGTCTATAAATCAGCATAGACAACGTATATCATTTCTACAGCATCGAAGCCGAGCATATTGAAACGGGAAACTTCGATCGTTTTGCGGAATCAGCCTCCGAAAGCAGAATCAAATTGGAAATGTTTATGTTTATGTTTATGTTTATATTAATGAAAATGTATTCCACAATTGTATTATCTTGTTAAATATCACAAAACATTTATATGCGCACTCCGCATCTAACCAAACACAGTAAAAAATCAAGAAGGACTGATCGCCTTGGTAGTCACACAGGAAGTGAAGTTGTCCGCGCCTGGGCAGAACTCAGCTGGTTTAAAGTTGTCCGCAAATCCTTGTGCTTTCAAGAGTTGTTTGCCGCTGTGATTGAAGTAGTAGAAAATGCCCGAACACATATATATATGTATATATAGATATTTATATATATATATATATATATATATATATATATATATATAAATATATATATATATATATATATATATATATATATATATATATATATATATATATATATATATATATATATATCTATATATATATATATATATATATATATCTATATATATAAATCTATATATATATATATATACATATATATATATATATATATATATATATATATATATATATATATATATATATATATATACAGTATCGGCCAAAACAAATGCAACTCAAATCACTCTCACGAGATTAACCAGCAAAAGTCCAAAATTTTAATGGAAAGTAAATTATTTTTATTTCATTATTGCTTTACAAACCTTTTAAAAAAAAATCAAACACAATCTTCAAGCAATCTTTCATTTTTACGTACAAAATTCAATTAAATTTACGAAAACTAATTTTTTGATGGGACAAAACAAATGCAACTTCGTGGTTTTTTTTAAATTATTAATAAATGAATTAATAGTTTGTGGCGAATCAATTATTTTTAATGACAGCTCAGCTCCTGCGAGGCATAGAGTCAATTAAATTATCAATTATTGTTTGTGGAATCTCATTCCATACTCTTTTAATTTCTTTAAACAATTCACTTTTGTTACTAATATTTTCACGCTGTATTTTCTTTTTAGCAATTTCCCATAGATTTTCTATAGGGTTCAGATCGGGTGACTGGGCTGGCCATTGTAGTACCTGAATTCCACTCTCGTTAAGTCATTCTTTCACAGTTTTCGACGTGTGCTTCGGGTCGTTGTCATGTTGGAATGTCCATTTCAAGGGCATATTCCACTCCGAATACGGTAACATAACCTCCTGCAATATAGATTTGTATTGAAAACGGTCCATTATACCATCTATTTTGTGAACTGGCCCTACATCCTGCCCTGACATGGACCCCCAGACCATTACACACCCTCCGCCGTGTTTAATGGTGCCTTTGCAAAATTTTGGATCCAAGCGCTTTCCTTTAGGACGCCTTACACGAAAAATTCCGTCCGATCCTTGCAAATTGAACTTGCATTCATCGCTAAAAACAATGGTCCTCCATTTTTGAACAGTCCGGTTAATGTGAGAACGTGCAAAAGCTAACTTTCGCTTTCTATTTTTAATTGAAATAAAAGGTTTCTTTGTTGGCCGATAACAAAGCAATCCGAGCTCCACTGCCGCGTCTTCTAACGGTTCTTTGCGATACATTTAAATCGAGATCTTTTAGTAGCGTTGTGGATGAGACAAACGGATTAATTTTAATTTTCTTGGAAATCAGATTGTCCTCTCGTTCAGTTGTTTTCCTTGATCTCCCCCCTTTATGTACAGTTATTATTCTGGTTATTATTCTATTATTCTGGAAACAACCGATTTTTCCATACTATATTTCTCGGAAATAATCTTTTGAGATACACCTCTCTTAAAGTCCTTTATAATTAATACTTTTATATCCGCACTATGCTTTTCATTTGCCATTTTTAGGTTTTAAAGTTTTTCGGTGGTGCAAATAGCTTTACACTACGAAGCGACACTTTCTATTAGTAGATAATGCACACAACTATCAGCTACAATCTAACTAACCTAAATAATAATCAGTTACATGGCAAAAATTGCAAAATGATTTCGAGAAAAACTGTTATCAAACCGAGTTGCCAGAGTTGCATTTGTTTTGTCCGATAAAAAAAAGAAGTTTTCGTAAATTTTCCTGAATTTAGTGGTAAAAATTACCGATTTTTTGTAGAATGATTATGTGTTTTTTTTTAAATGACTGGTACAATACTAATGAAATAAATATAAAACACTTTGCTTCTAAAACGTGGGGTTTCGCTGCCCAACATCATGAAACTAATTTGAGATGCATTTGTTTTGGCCGATACTGTATATATATATATATATATACACTGCGTTTCATATTTATAACCCACCTAAAAATTTTCAATTATTTTCATGTAAAATAGTTGTCCAACACAAATCTAATACTGATAAGAATGAGAAACTGTGTGCAATGATTTTTCTGAGAATGACTTCTCATTGGCGTTATTTTTTACTGCATTTCTAGGAAATTCGTCATTTTTGTGCGTTTCATATTTATAACCCACTTGGTAATTAGCAGAATTACTAGTCCAGTTATTCAATACTTTCAACAGTTGTTCACAAGTGTGTGTCGTAATAAGTTTATCATTTAAAATGCCTCGAGGTACGTCATTGAATGAAGTTGAAAAGGGTGAAATCTTGGCGTACAAAGAAGTTGGTTTGAACATCAGTGAAATTTCAAGAAAAGTTGCACGCAGTCGCCGGGTAATTAACAACTTTTTAAAAAAACCTGAATTATATGGGAAAACCAAGCGAACGGGAAGAGAAAGGAAACTTTCTCCGCGGGAGGAGAGGAAGATTATACGTTCAGCCAGTAATTCAACAATAAGCTGTATTAAAATGGCAACTCTTGTACAAACAAAGGTGTCAAAAACAACGATTTGGAGAACGCTACAACGTGATAATAAGATCAGAAGAGCTAAAATGAAGAGTGCTCCACGACTATTAGATCGCCATAAGAAAGCTCGGTTAGAATTCGCAGAAAAAAATATGGCTACAAATTGGTCATCTGTAAGAAATACTGGTTTTTTTATTCCCCCTTTGTTTAATTCCAAAAATTTTATTTCCAGATTATTTTTTCGGATGAAAAAAAATGGAATTTAGATGGGCCTGATGGATTAAATTCTTACTGGCGCGATTTGAGAAAGGAACCCCGGTATTTCTCGAAGCGGAATTTTGGTGGCGGTTCCATGATGCTGTGGGGTGCATTTTCTGCATCTGGATGCTTGGACGTAAAATTTACTTCATCGCGTATGAGGAGTAGAGACTACATACAAGTACTTGAGGGCAGTTTACTGTCATTCCTGGCAGCACATCCTGAAAAAAACTGGACTTTCCAGCAGGATAATGCGAAGATTCATACCAGTCGTGAAACAATGAGATGGATGGAAACAAATTCCATTAAGGTAATGGATTGGCCAGCGTGTTCGCCTGACTTGAACCCCATTGAAAACATTTGGGGGATTCTTGTCAGACGGGTATATGCTGAAAATCGGCAATATGAATCACTGGCGGAATTGAAAGCGGCGATTCTTGATGAATGGCGGAAAATCGAACCTGCATTATTAGAAAAATTGATCAATTCCATGAAAAAACGGATTTTTGATTTGATAAAATCAAAAGGAGATTCTATTAATTACTAAGCTTTTGTTAATTTTGAAATTAATTTTAATAAACATTTTATTTTGTTAGAAACTTTATCTGGGTTATAAATATGAAACGCCAAAAAATACCGAATTTTCCAGGACTGCTGTAAAAAATAGCCCTAACGGGAAATGACTCTCAGAAATGTAATTCTACACAGATTCTCAATCAGTTTACCATAAAGTTTGGGGTGAACAATTATTTCAGTCCAAAATAATTGAAAATTTTTAGGTGGGTTATAAATATGAAACGCAGTGTATATATATATATATATATATATATATATATATATATATATATATGTATATATATATATATATATATATATATATATATAAAGATTTATAAATATATATATATATATATATATATATATATATATATATATATATATATATATATATATATATATATATATATATATAGATAAGGTAATTGAATTTGATCACGGTTCCCTTCTTGTCTATAAATCAGCATAGACAACGTATATCATTTCTACAGCATCGAAGCCGAGCATATTGAAACGGGAAACTTCGATCGTTTTGCGGAATCAGCCTCCGAAAGCAGAATCAAATTGGAAATGTTTTTGCGGGATGATTAAAATTGAACAACTTTTTATTAACATTAAAAATTTTAATCTACATTGAAAATTCTATTTTGACAAAGTGTTTTCGAAAGTATGCACTGCTTCTCATCAGACACCAGCACACAGTGCATACTTGACTGGCGTGACCACCCGCAGGTGGAAATCAATACATTTTTATTTATGCTAGTTGTGACAAATTTTAACATCTCCGACTTATATCCATGGATATAATTTTACTTAGTAAAGGTAATTGAATTTGATCACGGTTCCCTTCTTGTCTATAAATCAGCATAGACAACGTATATCATTTCTACAGCATCGAAGCCGAGCATATTGAAACGGGAAACTTCGATCGTTTTGCGGAATCAGCCTCCGAAAGCAGAATCAAATTGGAAATGTTGATTTATAGACAAGAAGGGAACCGTGATCAAATTCAATTACCTTTACTAAGTAAAATTATATCCATGGATATAAGTCGGAGATGTTAAAATTTGTCACAACTAGCATAAATAAAAATGTATTGATTTCCACCTGCGGGTGGTCACGCCAGTCAAGTATGCACTGTGTGCTGGTGTCTGATGAGAAGCAGTGGATACTTTCGAAACCACTTTGTCAAAATAGAATTTTCAATGTAGATTAAAATAGAACATTGGCCTTTTTTTATATTTTTTTAATGCATATCTACTTATTTGGAATTACTTTTTGTAGTTTGCTTAGTGAATCCAATATCCAGTTGCTTATATCAAGTTAAAACTTTTTGCCCATTGCCTATATAGAGTCATCAATGTTGAAAATTATGCCCTGCTTATATCGAGTAGTTGCCATTAACGAGGGTTGCTTATAACGAGTTCCTACAGTATAAATACACACACACACATATATATATATATATATATATATATATATATATATATATATATATATATATATGTATATATATATATATATATATATATATATATATATATATATATATATATATATACATACAGGGTGTTTGGTACTAGGTGGACACTATTGTAAGGAAGAATTCCTGGATATAGTTTGAGCAAAAAATTTTCAAAGTCTGCGGAGTTACAGGGTGGCCAATAAAAATATTTCGGATCCTACCCTGACTGACTTAAATCATTATATCTTGAAAACTAATAATCATAACGCATAGTTTTATGGCTTGTTTTTTTATGAAATCAAGTTACCATTAATTTTATGTAACATCCTAAATAGTAACTGTACATGATTTGAGATATTTATATAGTGAGATATTTACTTGAAAACATAAAATTTGGCACTTCTACCCCGCAAATTCTGTGGTCAATGTCGTTTTTCTCAGAAAATCTCATGAAAAGATGCCACTTTAATTTTATTTTAGGCCATATTGTTGGCTACAAAAGTTGCATACATACTTATGACTTAGATTTTACCATTTCGCAAGTAGTAAACGAAAATACCCCTCGTTGAAAAGAATACTTTGAATTTTTATTTGTACTTAAGTTTTTTTACTGCCCATTTATTACTTTTTGAACTATCAATAAAAAAAAAACTAAATTTAAATTAGTTTCAACATAATTGAATCACCTACCTGGATGTTAAAGGCGAAATTGGGTACAGTTTTTTGCCTTTATTAATGGAATACGTAAAAAAATTAGGACCCTATAAAAACAGAACCACTTTCAAATTATTGTGAGTTTCGGTACATTACTCGAACTACAAGATATCACTAAAATTTCAAACATAAATTCAAAATGTCTCACAACACTAATGACGAATATGGAAGTTCCCAACCGGCGCAATCTTTGTATCAACAGAGATATTCCCATCGACGGATTCCCGGACGGAGAGTGTTTCAACAACTATACACAAGGATTCGGGAAACTGCCAGCGTTAGGACGGATCGCTTTACGGACCGATGAAGATATATATATATATATATATATATATATATATATATATATATATATATATATATATATATATATATATATATATATATATATATATATATATATCTATAGATATAGATATATATATATATATATATAGATATAGATATAGATATATATATATATATATATATATATATATATATATATATATATATATATATATATATATATATATATATATATATATATATATATATATAATATATATAATTATATACCCACACCCACGAGCAGGACTTCATCGTTTCAGCATAGGTTAAGCGTAAATGTATGGGCAGGAGTGATTGGTAACGATTTAATTGGACCTATTAGGCTCCCGCCTACTTTAAATAGTACACTACATTACTTACTTACTTACATTTGTTAAGACATGATGTGTAGGACTTATTGGAGGATATTCCGCTGCAACGACTGGCTTTCATGTTTTACCAACACGATGGTGCTCCAGCTCACTATGGCCGACCAGTCAGAGATTAGTTGAATTCCAATTATACTAATCGCTGGATCGGTACAAATGGACCAATACACTGGCCTGCGAAATCTCCTGATCTAACAATTATGGATTTTTTTGTATGGGGACGGATGAAGGCCCTTGTCTACACAACGGAAGTATAAACATTGGAAGACCTAAATACCAGAAACGATGCGGCTGCAACAGAAGTGAGGCAGCAGCTGAGAAGTATGAATATGAAAAGAACGCTTGCGGAACGAGCTTTAGCGTGCATTCAAAATGAAGGTGGCCATTTTGAACATTTAATGTAACTCAAAAATTTTGAAATATAGTGTAAAATCCTTAAATTAACTCGTTCAGTTTAAGCAAAGAGTGTAGATCGAAAACAAGGGCCACTTTATGTCATATTCAGTTTTTAAGCGATATGTATTTTCGCTTACTACTGACAAAACGGTAAAATCTAAGTCAAAAGTATGTATGCAGTTTTTGTAGCCAACAATATGGCCCATAAAAAAATAAAATTATAATGGCATTTTTTCATGAGATTTTCTGAGAAACACGACATTGAACACAGAATTTGCGGGGTAGAAATGCCAAAATTTTGTGTTTTCAAGTTAATATCTCAAAATCAGGTAAAGTAACAATTTAGGATGTTACATCAAATCAACGGTAATTTGATTCCATAAGAAAACAAGCCATGAAACTATGCGTTATGATTATTAGTTTTCAAGATATAATGATTTAAGTGCGTCAGGGTACAAGTCCGAAACACTTTTATTGGCCACCCTGTAACTCCGTAGGTTTTGAAAACCGAACCACCATGCACAACTATTTTTTGCTCAAAATATATCAGGGAATGCCTCCTTACACAAGTGTCCACCGAGTACCAAACACCCTGCATATAAATATATATATATATATATATATATATATATATATATATATATATATATATATATATATATATATAAATAGATATATATATATATATATTTATTTATTTATTTATTTACATATACAACAGAAAAAAATCCAATAACTGAATATAGAAACATATAATATATACAAAGAATCTACTAATGAATGGAGCACAAAATAATAATAATAAAAGGATCAAATATCATAAACAAAGGCAAGGTGAAAAAGAATAAATTCAAAATTAAGAGAAATAAGAAAAAAAAACTACATTGAAAAAGAGAGAAAAAAATTAAAGCATATATATAGAACAAACAGAATATCGAAAGCCAATTAACAAAATCAAAATTAAAATTCATGTATCATATGAGCAAGGAAAAAAGATAAAAACGTATTAAATAGAAAAAGTAACGACTTTATCCTTTAAAATGGTTTTGAATCGTGACAAGGTCGGTGGCAGAGAAGCTAGTCCGAGTGCATTATGCTGCCTAGGTATACGTAACAGCGGTGAAAAGTAGTATGTGTCAGTCCGCGCAAAAGGACCGATCCGTAACACAAACGGAAACCTGGTTGCAGAGGTCAGATGGGACAAGTTGACGGTGCAGTTTGAACAGAAGGCATTCATCGATAAAAAGTCTGCGAGATGTCAGGGATGGTATTTGCAGCATGGTAAGTCTCGCACTATACCTACAGTAAGCAAAATTGAATTTGTAAAGAAGAGAGCGGGTGAACCTGCGTTGTACAGATTCAACCGCATCAATCAAATATTGAAAATGTGGACACCAAATTTGACAACAGTATTCGAGGATACTGCGGACAAAGGAGAAAAACAAGTGTACAGAAGTAGAGATATCAGTAAAATATTTAGAAGATCTCAGTATAAAACCCGAAAGTCTGGACGCTTTGGAGGTTATGTGGAAGATATGTTTATCAAATAAAAGTTTAGAGTCAAAAATTACACCGAGGTCTTTAAAATTTAAAACGACTTCGAGAGAGGCTCCAGAAACGTAGTAAGAAAATACTAGTGGGTAAGTTTTACGCGTGAATGACATTTGGCGACATTTCAAAACATTCAAAGTAAGATGATTTGCATTACACCAGTTGATAAGAGTGAGCAGGTCATTCTGAAGCTGTAAGCAGTCTTCGAATGTATCGATTACTCTGACTATTTTTAGACCGTCTGCGTATAGAAGAGAAAAAGAGTTTAGCAGACCCGGGAGATCATTAATGAAAATTAAGAATAATAAGGGGCCAAGGATCGAACCCTGTGGAACACCTGAGGAGGGATAGAAGGGAGTAGACGAACAGGAGTTCACCGGAACAACACAAGTACGCTCATGAATGTAGATAGAAAACCAGGAAAGCAGCGGACCATGAAAACCATATTTCTCTAATTTCAACAGAAGAAGCTCATGGTTGACAGAGTCAAACGCCTTGGAGAAATCTGTGTAAAGAACATCCACCTGTCTTTGCTGATCAATGGCGGAAACAACAGTGTTGGTGAACGATAGCAAATTAGTAACAGTAGATTTGCCTTTAACAAATCCATGTTGCTCGGTGGCGAGGAGAGGCACAAATAGAGGATATACTCTGTTGTAGACAACTCTTTCTAGTAGTTTACTGAAGCAAGGCAAAAGCGATATAGGGCGGTAATTCGAGATGCAAGCAGGGTCACCGGTTTTAAGTATAGGGAAAATATTGGCAGATTTCCATAAGAAAGGAAAAACGCCAGTTGCGATGCTGAGGTTAAATATTATCGACAAGGGTACACAAAGTAAAGAAGATAGTGACGTGGCTAGTATGTTTGGAATACCGTCAGAGCCACAACTAGAGCTAGAATCGAGACAACTCATTAAGTTCTCAACTTCTAAAGGGTTTATATGGAAAGAAGAGAGCGCTTTCAGGCTATCACGATACGACGTAGGAGTTAAATAAGAAACATGTGGAGGAGAAAGAGAGTTTTGCGGGGTTGAAAACGACGAAAAAAACGAGCAAAGAGCTCACAGGTCTCTTCAGTTGTGGCAGCAGAATTTTCGTGAAGAAACATGCTTTGAGGGATAACAGGGGATTTTTTCAGGGAGTGAATGAATGGCCAGAAGGGTTTAGAATTGTTGGAACAGATCGAAGCCTCAACTCTGGCAACGTAGGCACACATGGCTTCTTTAGCGACCCTTTTGGCATGAGAGCGTCGTTTTTTGAATTCAAGAAGATCAACAAGCAGGGAAGAACGTCTGTATTTGTTACGTGCAACATCCTTTGCCTTAAGGGCGGCAGCAACTTCAGTGGTAAACCATGGAGCATCATTAGGCCTTCTGGAACGACATGTGGGAGTAAAGCGAGGAATGAGGTTTGTGAGGAAGACGTAAAGTCTATGAAGAGCCTCGTCAACGTCTAAACAGCGAAGAAATGCGTACCAATTAACATGGTTGATTTCGTTCGCCATTCCGCCGAAGTTGGCTTTAAAGAAATTGAACCGGGAATAGCAAGGGACTTTAGACCTAGAGGGAAAATTTAAAGAAAGTTCTAACAGTAAAGGAGGGTGATGGGGATCGGGAGGGATATACGGTAAAACAGCGGAATCTAAGTAAACGGAAGACATTGGAAGATTAGAAAAGATAAGATCTAGTATTTTTCTATTGGTATTAGGTAACGAGTTTAATTGAGAAAGGGAGCGTAAAGAAATGAAGGAAGATAGGATTAAAGAAAGATTATTACTAGAGGTAATGGTTGAAAAGGACGTGTTCCACTCGATTGAGGGCAGATTGAAATCACCACATAACATTAAGTGGTTGGAAGGAAAACGACATAGAAGATAGGATGAGAGCTCAGAAAAGAAAAGTTCGTAGAGTGAAGAAGGGCTATTACAGGGGATATAGATTGAAGCAACCAATAACAATGAAGTAGGAGCTAGAGAAACACGCACTGAAATACATTCCACTGAGGAAGAAGTAGTGAAATCGCTGCAAACGGAACAAGCGAGAGATTCGTGAATGCCAGCGAGAACCCCTCCACCATCAGACTTACCAGAGACTAAACGGTCACGATCCTTGCGGAAAACAGTGTACTGTGGCAAGATCTCAGCATCAAAAATATCCTCGTTCAACCAGGTTTCCGTAAGGCATATAATATCATGAGCTGATAAAGTAGAAGAGACTTACTTTATAGGACTTGGTCCTCAAGCCACGGACGTTTTGGTAGTAAAGCTTTAAGGAACGGTTTACGTTTATGTTTGTGTCTTTTTTCCTGCTTTGGACCGAAAATTTTCACGCGGAATCTTATTAAACTCCTTTACGAAGACCCCAGGCGGCCAGAAGTCGTACTTAAGTAACTCATTGATGCCAGAAGAAACCGTGATGCAGAAAGAAGCAATGGTCTGATCTCGAAGATTATCCGCGGTAAGTTTTCTGCACAGCAGTAGCGGAGGCGCGTATCCGAGTTTAGCTGCCACGTACTTCTTGATGGATTCGGCAGAAGTACGATATGCTAGCCGAGAAATAAAAACCTTCAGTGGAGGACTAACAACTTCTATGTCCGGGAGTATTTGAGAAGCAGTTGCAGAGGTTGATAGCTGTTGTATAGTTGAGTTGCTATCTTGCGGCGAAGACGGTGCAATTTGCACCGTCTGGATCGAAGACAATGGAGAAATCGAAGGTATCAGCAGCTGTTGATGACTACATGGTGAGTGTTGAGGGACCCGTTTCGACGCTTTAGCTACAGCTTGAGCCTGCGAACGAGTACGTACAGCTGTAGGAGATCCAGGTGGGTTTATCGTAATGCAGTCCTCATTCAATGTTGCATGTGATGACACAGTAGGCTGCTCAATGTCAGCAATACGAACCAGCTCATCGACCTCCTTGCTAGTGTAGCGAAAATCGTCCGTTAGTTTCGCAAATGCGTTGGAAAGAGTATCGATGGCGGTCTTCGCTGAACGTGGACGGGAAGCGTAGGACACTAATGAGTGTTTCCTACATTTGTCGCAAAACCTCATATAGTATATATATATATATATATATATATATATATATATATATATATATATATATATATATATATATATATATATATATATATATATAAAGGTCATATGCCATATAAAAGAAATCAAACCAACTGTTACTACAATAAAGAAGAGTTCCAAATCATTTCATAATACATTTATTGCATAATTTATCGTAAAAAAATAAAGAAATATATACTATTATTAATTTTTCTGTTGGTCAGTCTTTTCAAGCATTGCCATTCAAAAACATGATCATTTCAACTTTTTTAGATGTCAGACGAGTTTTTCTATCACTTATCAGGTTCCCTGCCTTGGAAAAAATCCTTTTGCATGGAACGGATGTCGCAACGATGTTACACTTTGTTCTGGATATTTCAGACAAATTTGGATACAACTGCCGATATTTTTTACACCGGCCCAACGGACAGCTATGCATGCCTTTTTCATCGAGACGTGGTAGAATATTTTCTTTGAAATAACGGTTCACTTCTTTCTCAGCCCTTGTTTTTGAATCCGTCTGCTGTTTTTTTATCTGCCATTATCTCGTTTAACACACACCATGCACTCATTTTTCCATGTAAAGGATCAGATTGAATTGCCCCGGAAGTAGACGGTCCTTCAACATTAAACATGCACTCACTAGGGGGCCAACCTCTTCCGTAAGGCTGGACATGAGACCAAGGGGCACCTTACCTCCCGCAGTTTCGTTAATTTTACAACCCCGGTAGGATTGAAGACAACCTCGTGGCGACCTCCAGTCACGAGGAGGGCCTCAGCACACCCTGAGACGCCGATTGGTGATCCAAATAGGATCTCAACCTTTTCCACCTTGGCAATTTTAGTGCTACTTTTAGTTTTTCCGGTGGATTTCATTTTGCCGTATCTTCGAAACTAGGCCGCTTTTTCCCAGACTTGTATGGAAATTTCGCCCGAAACAACTCAGAATAGACTCAAATTCATGCTAGACCAAAAAAAAAAAAATTTTTGGAAAAAATTGACGCTTTTGCCCATATTCCCCTATAAAAAAATTTTTTGTCCTTCAAATATCACTATTGTACTCCCCGATCACTTTCAATCATCGAAAGCGCCGTAAAGTTAGTTTATGCCAAACTATGGCCAAAAAACCCCTTACTCCCCTACAAAACCGAAATTTTTTTATCGCAGCAATAGGTCTTGGCCCTTTATATTCCAAACCACTCTAACCCTAAATTGGCCGATTTCTTCCAATTTCAGCTCCTCTTGCCCTAAAATAGTTTTGAATATTTAAATAAAATACTCGCAAATACGAAAATGCTTGCAAGTACGAAAATACTGTTTTCCGCAGCTAAACAGTTTTCCACTGCCAAACAATTCGATTAAACAAACGAAAAACGGTTCGTTAAAAAAAAAACGAAAAACGATAAAAAACGATTCGTTTTAAAAAAACGAAAAACGATTCGTTCTAAAAAAAAAACAGTTCGTTTTAGAAAAACGGTTCGTTCGCAAAAAAACGAAAAACGATTCATTTGAAAAAAAAAACAGTTTGTTTTAAAAAAACGATTCGTTTGAGAAAAACGAAAAACGTTTCGTTTGAAAAAAACAGTTCGTTTTAAAAAAAACGATTCGTTTGAGAAAAACGAAAAACGTTTCGTTTGAAAAAACAGTTCGTTTTAAATAACGATTCGTTTGAGAAAAACGAAAAACGATTCGTTTGAAAAAAAAGTTTGTTATAAAAAAACGTTTCGTTTGAGAAAAACGAAAAACGATTCGTTTGAAAAAACAGTTCATTTTAAAAAAACGATTCGTTTGAAAAAACAGTTCGTTTTAAAAAAACAATTCGTTTGAGAAAAACGAAAAACGTTTCGTTTGAAAAAAACAGTTCGTTTTAAAAAAACGATTCGTTTGCGAAAAACGAAAAACGATTCGTTTTAGAAAAACGATTCGTTCGTTTTAGAAAAACGATTCGTAGAGTTGCATATATATATATATATATATATATATATATATATATATATATATATATATATATATATATATATATATATATATATATATATATATATATATATATATATTTATATATATATATATATATATATATATAATATATATATATATATATATATATATATATATATATATATATATATATATATATATATATATATATATATATATATCTATCTATATATATACAGGTAACCCTCATATAACACGGTATCCTACAACACGGTTTCACTCTTACACGTTAAGAAAATTGCGGAAACCCTCGTATAGCACGGCCACCTACAACACGGTTTCATTCTAACACGTTAATAAAAATGCGGAAACCCTCTTATAAAACTATGAACATATATACATACAATACATACATACATACTTATTGCAAACATTTACAAAATTAAGTTACTATGCCATAGTGTGTAGTTCACAATAACCATGTACATACATACGTATTTATACACACAAATTATCTAACATCGAGATTCTTTGAAATTGAGTCGTGCCCATCATTTACACAGTATGAATCTTGTGTTCAAAGCGTTCAGTTGGTGCATTACATAAATTGCGTTGTGATTTTGGGAGAAACTTTTTTTTTTTAAATTTTAGGTATGTGTTACTGATTAGCTTTGTCGTTTTTAGGATAATTTTATTTCAAAATTATATTTCAGTCCTAAACTATGTCTGAAAATAAGAAAATAACTTTTAAAAGAAAATTTATTTCTTTAGAGACAAAAATACAAATTTTGGATCGTTTCTTAAAAGGAGAAAAGGCATCTGACATTGCAAGAAGTCTAAATTTAAATGAGGCAAACGTTCGAAAAATTAAAAAAAATGAAACGGAAATTAGAAGTGCAGTTACCGCAGGATCTTCGATATCCGCAAAATATGCAGCTCGTTCCCGTGCGCCAATTATGGAGAAAATGGAAAAGGCACTCAGTATTTGGATTGAAGATTGTTGTACAAAAAGGACTCCATTGGGCGGTGATGTTATTAGAAAAAAGGCTCTCAAAATTTACAAACACCTTAAAGAAAGTGGAGAATCTCCTGTAAACCCAGACTTTTTAGGAAGTAAGGGTTGGTTTGAGAAATTTCAAAAACGTTTTGCAATTCATAGCGTAATAATTCAAGGAGAATCCGCGTCGGCTGACCATGAAGCTGCCAAAACGTATCCAGAAAAAAATCAAAGGATAATTGAAGAGGGAAGATATACACCACATCAAGTTTTTAATGCCGATGAGACTGCGCTTTGGTGGAAAAAAATGACGAAGAGGACCTTTGTATCAAAAGAAGAAAAAAGTGCACCCGGTTTTAAGGCATCTAAAGATCGCATTACGTTACTTTTGTGTAGCAATGTGTCGGGGGAATTAATTACAAAGCCCTTGCTAGTTAATAGATCTTTGAATCCCCGTGCGCTTAAAGGCGTAAATAAAAACACCTTACCAGTACATTGGAGAGCAAACTTAAAAGCTTGGGTAACAGGAGATTTATTTAAAGACTGGTTTTTCAAATGTTTTATACCGGAGGTTATTTTAATATATATAATTAATAATTATTTAAAGCAAAAAAATTTGAACTTAAAAGTGCTATTACTAGTAGATAACGCTCCTGGTCACCTACAGAACTTAAGTCATCCCAACGTCAAAGTGGAGTTTTTACCGCCGAATACTACTTCGTTGATCCAACCATTAGATCAAGGTATTATTTATACCTTTAAAACGTACTACATAAGACGATCACTTCAATGGATTTTAGACACAATTGATTCAAAATCGGTTGATGTAATGAAAGCTTGGAAGGAATTTTCAATTAAAACTTGTATCGAAATCATATCGTTTTCGGTAAAAGAACTAAAAAAATCAACCCTAAATGCATGTTGGAAGAAGATATGGCCATCGGCAGTAGAAAACTTGCTTTAACTCCCAGAAAACGGGATTGGGGGATTATTAGAACTTGCTCAATTGATTGGAGGCGAAGGTTTTGTGGACATGGCTATTGAAGACGTCCAGGATTTATTAGTGGAAGAAGAAATTGGCGAAGCGGATTTAGTGGAAATGGCGTCCGAAGTTGTTAATCAAATCGATTCTGAAGACGACAGCTCTGATGAAAATTGTGGAGTTACTAATTTTACTCTAAAAGAGTTACAGGAAGGACTTGCTTTAGCGAAAAATCTTGAGTCATTTTTTTTGACTAAAGACCCTTGTGCTGAAAGAAGCCGAAAGTTCAAAAGGGAGCTGGAAAATTGCCTATCTCCATACAATGAAATTTACTGCGAACTTGTAAGGGCCAGGAAACAGACTAAAATAACCGATTTTTTAAAGAAGGCAGAAGATGCAAAAAATCCTACCGAAGAAATGGGTTCAGAAAGTGATGATATCGCTCCAACGAAAAAACGCTCTCGTCTCATTCTGCTGACCAGTGATGAAGAAGAAATTTAAAATAATGAGCTTAAATTAAATGAGAACAGAAATTTTTTGTTTACTTACGTTTTTGTTTTACATATGTTTATATTCTTAATAAAAATTGTTGAATTAATAAAAAATATTTTGTTTTATAAAGTTTCCGGCACGCATCCTTTCATTTTGTATGGGCTCTTAGTCTCGTATAACACGGTTTCATACAACACGGTATTTTCTAGGAACCTATCTACCGTGTTATAGGAGGGTTACCTGTTATATATATATATATATATATATATATATATATATATATATATATATATATATATATATATATATTTATATATATATATATATATATATATATATATATATATATATATATATATATATATATATATATATATATATATATATATATATATATATATATATATATATATATATATATATATATATATATCTATCTATATATATATATATATATATATATATATATATATATATATATATATCTATATATATATATATATATATATATATATATATATATATATATAATATATATATATATATATATATATATATATATATATATATATATATATATATATATATATATATATATATATATATATATATTAGAGCGCTGCACGAGTTAGTAAAAAGTAATCGGATAAATAATCGCCGAGTACACGATTGAACGATGCGAGTACATACTCGGCATCGTTTCGCCAATGCATCGCCCATTATATTTGCTTCTTCATTACGAGTAATATTCGCCAGAACCGCATCGTAGCATCGTGCAGTGTTGCGAGTAGGCATCGTGAATAGTCGTCGAGCTTTTTTGGTAAGTCGGAACAGGACCTTTAGGTATCGAAATCAACAGTACATATGTAATTCAAAGAAAAAATGCTCAATGTCATAAATGAAATAAAAGCAATAAACTGATATTTTTTTTGGACACATTTGTAGTTTTTCTTATTCGGTATTTTCATTTTATGAGGGATAGTTGAGAGTTGCTTATCTTTTTCTTATGGAATAAATAGTTTGATCATTCCTGTAAATTTGAAATTTAAAACTGGCGTAACAATGTCGGTATTATAAAAAATTAAAAGTGGTGAATACAAAACAAGAGAAGCATGTGGTAAGAGTGACGTGTGGGCCTGTTTTAAAAAAATTGTGAAGGAAACAAACGGTAGTGAAGAATTTCAACCTTTTTTTAATGTGTGCTAACTGTGATCACATTTTTAAATACACCAAAGGTTGCAGTCCATCCAATTTACAGAAACACCGTTGTTTCAAAAACGCATGCGAACCGGAAAATTGTGCATCTACATCTACTACAGACGCTTATGTGAGCAACAGAAAAAGAGAGCGCATCACTGTGAGCGACGAATTAAAGAACATAATTACGGACAAATGTGTACAATTTGTGAGCCAGGATCTCCGCTTGTTTTCAACAGTAAGTGGTACTGGTTTTAAAGCCGTAGCACGATCCTTGGTAGAAGCAGGGGTGAAACTGGGGTCCAAGAATTTCGATATCGATGACATTCTACTGCATCCCACTACTGTTAGCTGTACGCTCCAAAAAAAATTACAACAGAGAATTAGAGCGCTTTGTTTCTGAGCTACAACCACTGCTAAAAACAGGTAAGGTATTGTTCTCTACAAGTGCATGTTCAAAATAATAACAGAACATGGAGTGATGTTATAGTATTATATTATATAAGTAATTACGTTATACAGGATGGTGTGCAGCAACAACAGATATGTGGACGGAAAACAAAATGCAGAGGAATTTTATGGCCTTAACAGTTCATATTACAGAAGCGACCGTGATTATTGTTCTACGGGTCAGTCGCGAGGAGGTGGTGTCTTACTTGCTGTTAGCAACACACTTTCAAGTGAGCTTGTAGATACCACTCCAAATGTTTTCTTCCAATGTATAATTGTTCGGATCTCCACTAATAACAACTCAATTTACATCGCTGTTGCCTACATCCTCCCTAGATCTGACGAGTCCATCTACAGCAATTTTTGTGACACAATATCTTCATTAGCAACATCACTTAGCGAAAAAGATAAAATAATAGTTTTGGGTGACTTCAATCGTCCGAATCTTTGCTTTGTTCCGGATGAAATTGACTCTTACCTTCTCCCCGTAAACCTTGTAGACACCAACGATTTCAATCTTGCGAGTGCCTTTTATGGTAATGATTTGCAGCAGGTTTCCCAAACTCCTAACCAAAATGGTAATTGGTTAGATCTTGTTTTCACAAATACTTATGACGAAGTAGTGGTTAGTCTTTTTTGCAATAGTTTACACCATACAGCACTGTCAGTCGAACTTTCCACTCCAGATTCCACTTGCTTGAAAACTTACAATAATTCAATTGTATTTGACTTCCGTAATGCTGATTATGAAAGCATTAAACATGTTCTTGATACTACTGATTGGTCGACTACTCTTTCAACACAAGATCTCGAGTCAGCCATTTCCTCTTTTTACAACAAAATATTTGACGCCGTTGAAAGATATGTTCCAAAGATAAAAAAAAAGGATAAATTGTCTGAGCCATGGCTTGATAGGGACCTTAGGCATATGCGAAATCGTAGGAACAAACTTTATAAGCTTATTAAAGAAAATACCGATGTTATTCCTGCTATTCAGGCAGAATATAATGAAGTTGCTAAGCAATTTTTAGCAAAGTCTCATGAGGCTTATGACACTTACATTAGAACAACCGGCGAAAATATAGTCCGCGACCCGAAAAAATTCTTTGATTTTGTTAATGTGAAGCGAAAAACTACTGGCTATCCATCGTTCATGTTTCTTAACAATATAACGTCTTCCTCTCCTAAAGAGATATGTGACCTATTTGCTGATAGTTTCCAAGAAATTTTCAATGCACCAGACCCATCAAACTCACACCTTTCTTCCGCTGATTCAGCTTCAACAGCTTTTGTGAACCATTTAGAATTTTCCCGTGATGAAATACGTAAAGCTATTTTGGATCTCGACTGCAACAAAGGCCCTGGGCCTGATTTTCTTCCTCCGATCTTCTTGCGCAAGTGTGTAGAGCAGCTTATAGATCCCTTGCATATTTTCTTTAATAGATCACTTTCGTCGGGAATTTTCCCATTCTGTTGGAAGCTTTCGTATGTCACACCCATATTCAAAAATGGTGATCGACGCTGTATCCAAAATTATAGGGGCATTGCCATTTTGTCTTCGATTCCGAAACTTTTCGAAAAGGTGGTATACGATAAACTTTCTCCGCTTGTTGATTCCCGTTTGAACGAGCAACAACATGGCTTTAGAAAAGGTCGCTCAACTACCACGAATTTGACAATTCTAATCTCTGACGTTCTATGCAAAATGGAAAAAGGATACCAAATTGACGCAGTCTACACTGACTTCAGTAAGGCGTTTGACAGAGTTGACCATTCTACCTTGATTCTAAAGCTTCAGAAATTTGGTATTGCCGGGTCTTTACTCAGCTGGCTGACCTCCTACCTTCGCGATCGCACACAATGTGTAAAATTTCAAGGATTTTTATCGAAAAACGTTAGTGCTACCTCTGGTGTACCCCAAGGTAGCCATCTTGGCCCACTTCTTTTTAATATATTTATTTCTGACTTATCTGACGTCTTAGCAGGCATACCTCATTTACTCTATGCAGACGATCTCAAACTTTATCAGACTATTGAATTGAAATTGGATGCCCCCTTTCTCCAATCCAAGCTTGATTCACTTGATCAGTGGTGCAATATAAACAAGCTCTCTCTCAATATCAGCAAATGCCAAGTTATTAGTTTTTCCAGGAAATGCACGGTCACACACAATACGTACTTTCTCGGCAATAATATGCTAACCCGAGTTGATAACATTGCTGACCTCGGAATTATCTTAGATGAAAAACTCCGCTTCACCTTACACTTTGATAAAATGCTTTCTCGTGCGAACAAACAGCTAGGTTTCATCAAAAGACGGGCCAAAGAATTCCGTAGTCTGTGGGTCACAAGATCCTTATACACTTCACTTGTACGTCCTATTCTCGAATACACTTGCATTAGCTGGAATCCCGCTTTTGAAACCTACAGTGACAGACTCGAGTCAATACAAAAACAATTTCTACTTTTCGCCTTGAGAGAACTGTACAACCTTTATGATTTTAATAGCTTACCCCCTTATGAGTTTCGACTGGGTCATTTAAACCTATCGACACTAGCCTCCAGAAGAATGATGATATCGGCCTGCTTCACATTCGACGTCATTAGAGGCGCTATTAATGTAGAATTCCTGAATAGTAAAATTTCGATAAATATCCCTGTCTGAGATTTCACGATTTCACTAAATCACTTACAATTCGTTATGGAGAATATAATCATTTTTCATCAAGGTTGGCTTTGCATTGTTCGATTGTGACATAATGATAATAAAAAATATTATTGTTTTTCTGAATGTACAAATGAAAAGTTTAATTTTCCCCTGGTTAAATAAAATAAGTTGTTCTGATGTACATTTTTTGGTGCCTCCTGTGAGGAATTTTGAGAGAACATTTTGAGTGGACTGTGGCAGAATAAACGAATTGGTGAAAAAAATTTTAATTATTGGATTGAAAAAAAAAAGCCAGCATGGCTGAATTAAGAAGGCGAACTGCGGCGTTCAACACAATTGAACGCATCGCAAAGAAAGTGCTGAATGCAGGCTATCAAGCTGATGGGTTCGAAATGGCAGAGGAAATAAAAACCCTCGAGGCTGCGTTTGATAAATTTACGGCTGTAAATGAGGAGTTGATCGCAATGGCGGAGAGTGGCGAGGTGACAGTCCATGAGGAGTTGGCTGCAAAGACTGAAGAGACATATAAAAGGTCTATGGCACAACTAAAAAGGAAATTGGCCACTGGCGATATAGGAGCTGCATTAGGAGTTAATCGGTCTGTATTGCCCAGTGAACATGGCATGGAGTATGAGATGAAATTGGAACGACTTTCCGTACCCAAATTTGATGGCACTTTGAAAAATTGGCTGGCATTTAAGGACGCGTTCGAAACCCTTGTCCACAATACACCAGCACCTGAAGCATACAAATTGGCCAAATTACGTGAGGGAGTTCAAGGTGATGCAGTGGCGCTCGTTGGAGGAATGTACACTGGCGGATATAATGAAGTTTGGCAGGCATTGCAAAAGCGATATGACAGCCCGAAGCAATTGGCGGAAATCCATGTGGCGCGGTTCATTGAACTGAAACAAAGCTCAACTGAAACGACTTCGGAGCTATTGTCTGTGGTGGATACAGTTCGTGAATCGTTTCGTGCCTTAGCAGTAATGAAATTACCAGTTGAACACTGGGATGCACTAGCAGTTCCGATAGTGACATCAAAGTTACCGACAACGACACAACAGGCTTGGGGAATGAGTCTGACTACGCAGAACATTCCTAAACTGGAAGAGTTGCTATCATTTGTGGAAAAACGTGCGCACAGCATTTCAACAGGCGTAATCCAATGGCCAGGCAGCTCAAACAACTCAAATAATGCACCTCATGGCAGGACGACTTCAGCTAGTTCTATTCAACAGAAGGCACGATTAATAAAATCAAATTTGGCAGCGACATCACATGGACATTGCGAATACTGCAATGAGAACTCACACCGCATCGGCAAGTGTTCAAAGCTCACATCGCTTCCAGTGGCTGAACGCGTTAATAAAATCAAAGATTCAAACCTTTGTTTCAACTGTTTGCGTCCCGGACATTCAACCAAAGTTTGCACCTCCATAAATTGCCGCATATGCAATGGTAGACACCACACATTGCTCTGTAGATCAGCATCATCAACTATGGCTTGGACCCAGGCGTCGAATCTAACAACAAATAAAAAGGCTCCGACTTTGGCACCGTCAGGATTGGGTGGCCCAACCCGTAATATAGCATGACTTACTGAACCAGTCAAAACATTCGCGGTCATTCTTGACCAAATTGTCCTTTTGGCAACGGCAATCGTGCAGATATCTGATGGCTTTGACAACAATCATCCGTGTCGAGTACTTTGCGATCCTGGTTCACAGGTTAGTTTTGTTACTTCACGCTTTTTTAATGGTTTGGCTCTTCGTAGGCAACATTGCGAAACACAAATTGAGGGAATCGGAGACTCAATCCATGCTTACACACGTGGCAAGACGCACGTTACACTAACGTCGAATATAAATCCGTCATATCGAATTGGCATCGATCTCTACATTATTGACAAAATAACTTCACCGACTCCGTTGGCTCAGATCAACGAAAATTGTTGGCAACATTTACGCAACTTGACGTTGGCAGATCCAACATTTGGAATCACTGGAAGAATTGATGCATTGATTGGTGCTGAGGTATGGGGTCAATTAATTGTTGATGGTATAATACGTGGCAATGGTAATGAACCATGCGCTCAGGCGACTCAACTTGGCTGGGTTGTGTTCGGGCCTGCTGAAGTGCAGTCGGTACCCGATTGTACAACTCGTTCATTGGCAATACGTAAATGTTCACTATCAGTAAATATCAACGACGACGAACGCACTGACACACTACTGCGACAGCTGTTCGAAGTCAATGAGACTGAATCCAATAGGGATAATTTACATGAGGCAGACATATGTGAGGACATTTTCATGAGAACGCATCGCCGTGACAAGAATGGTCGATACTTTGTGCAAATTCCATTTCGACCTGATGCACCGGTACTTGGAAATTCTCACCAACTGGCACTGCGACAGTTCTACCAGCTGGAACGGAGATTGTCATCTAACCCGAGACTACGGGAAATGTATATTGCATTCATGCGCGAATATCATGACCTTAGTCACATGCATGCGATTAGCGATCAACCTGGCGATCCATCGCAATCATATTTCATTCCCCATCACGCCGTGCTCAAGGAAAGCAGCGCTACGACAAAACTTCGCACAGTTTTCAACGCATCGGCTAAATCATCAAATGGTGTTTCTCTAAATGATACACAAATTGCTGGCCCTATCATCCAGGATCTACTGATTAACATTTTGCATCGCTTCCGACGATTTGCTATTGCTATAGTGGCTGATGTAGAAAAAATGTTCAGAATGGTTTATGTGGATAAAAGACATCGAAAGTGGCAACAAATACTTTGGCGAGATTTCCCCAATGAACCGTTGCAAACATATCAATTGGCAACTGTCACGTATGGTACAGCGAGTGGCCCATATCTTGCTATACGTGCAATGCAGCAATGTGCTAAAGACAATTGTCACATTCTCATTGACTTACCACGAATTCAGGATGCTCGAGAAAGCGTGTTACGAGACTTTTACGTCGATGATTATTTGAAAAGTGTCCCAACGAGAGATCATGCTATACAATTAGCTCGTGACGTAAGCACAGTGCTGCGACAAGGATTATTTAATCTGAGGCAATGGCGATCTAATGATGCGATATTCTTGGCTCAGATAATTGGCAACTCTACTGACACCAATATGGAGTTTTGCTTGAGTGAAACCACAGTACTTGGTTTACAATGGAATCCACATACAGATGAATTATTTTATCGCATCAATTTAGAGGTTACACCATCCACAACTAAGCGTCAGATTCTCCGTGAGGCAGCTAGAATTTATGATCCAACTGGCATGTTGGCTCCCGTAACAATAGTCAACAAAATGTTTATACAAAGGCTGAGCAAGGCAGGATTAGAATGGGATACGTCGATTCCAACCGAATTGCTCGACGAATGGCTCGCGTACCGCCGCGACTTGGTAAAATTGGAGCAAATACATATCCCCAGATGGCTTGGCATTGTTCCCGATGGTATATTACTATTGAATGGCTATTGCGATGCTAGTTCTAAAGCTTTCGCAGCTGTGATATATATCACTACGCACGTAAACGAAAACCAACGCACAACAAGGCTTATTGCAGCGAAAACACGGGTGGCTCCAATCAAGGAAATCACAATTCCAAGGCTAGAATTGGCTGCAGCACATTTGCTCACAAAACTCATGATGGACACTAGACAGGCTATGGAGCTCATGAATATTCCATATTCTATGTGGAGCGATTCAAACATTGTACTTTGTTGGCTAAAAAAATCGCCCTTTCAGCTCAAACAATTTGTGGCAAATAGAGTGGGCTACATACAACAACACACAGAAATTGGTAATTGGCACCACATTAGCACGCAATTTAACCCGGCAGATTGTGCAAGTCGTGGCATTGGCGTAGAAGCATTAATGAATCATCCGCTCTGGTGGAATGGTCCAGCTGATGTTATGGAGACGAATAAATCACAACCACTCCGAGAAGATGATAAAATTAACATGGAATTGGAGCTGAGACCAGTTAAGGCTAAACTTACACGTTTCACCCAAAAATTGTTTATCGAGACTGGACAAAAAATTGGCAATGAATTAATCCGTTTTAATATACTCGATCGATACAGCGATCTAGGAAAGCTTCTACGCACCACAGCGTACATCTTTCGATGGCTTAAGGCAAAAAAGCTCATACGACTACAACCAGTCATTTCCGTAAAGGAAATGGAGGAAGCATTGGACTGGTACATAATGGCTGATCAAAACAATTACTTCGGTCCTGAAATATATCAGCTACGCAAAACAGCTGGTCTCACCATGGCGAGCAAACTGAACCCTCTCAATCCATACTTGGACTCATGCAATTTACTACGAGCAGCGAGTAGGCTACAGAATGCTGAACTTCCCGTAGAGCAACGAAGACCAATCATTTTGGCGAAGGAAAGCGTTCTTTCTAAACTCATCGTGCAACAGGCGCATAAGGACACATTGCATGGAGGCATTCAACTCATGCTACAAACTCTTCGTCAGAAATATTGGATTTTATACGCACGTACACTTGTTAAACAATGTATTCATGCGTGTACTATCTGCCGAAGACAAAGACATTCTATGATTAACCAACAAATGGCTTCACTACCTCGATCGAAAGTTACACCGACACCACCGTTTGCAGTGGCTGGAGTGGATTATTGCGGTCCATTCCACATTCGCATTGGCTCCAGGAGGGTTCGAACTTCAAGGAAAACATACGCTGCAATTTTCATTTGCATGGCGACCAAGGCAGTGCACATTGAATTGACGGAAGATTTATCAGCAGAGGCATTCATCAACGTATTCACACGATTTGTAAGCAGGCGAGGCCCATGTTATAAACTATACAGCGACAACGGAACAGCTTTCGTGGGTGCAAATAGAATCATGCAAGAAGATCTTAAGGAATGGCACTCTACATACACACAACAGCAATTAGCAAATCGAGGTACAGAATGGCATTTTATACCACCTGGAGCTCCACATCACGGAGGACTGTGGGAGATCCGCTAAAAAGCATCTAGTTCGCATCATTGGAGCAAACTCTATCTATTACGATCAATTACACACATTACTAGTTCACATTGAGGCTTGTTTGAACTCACGACCATTGGTGGCTTTACATGATACGCTGGACGAACACTTGGCGCTTTCGCCAGCTGATTTTTTGATTGGCAGGTCGATTATTGCGGTACCTGACAAACCAGTACTCGACATACCAACGAAGCGACTTTCGTATTGGCGTCAACTACGGCAAATGCAGCAACACTTTTGGAAACAGTGGCATGATGAATATTTGGGGACTCTGCAGCAGCGATCAAAGTGGCACAAAGCAACAGACGACTTGAAGGTTGGCGACGTCGTCATTATTCGGCACGAAACTTTGCCCGCAACACAATGGAGACTTGGCAAAATAATAAAATTGCATCCAGGCGATGATGGATTAACCAGAGTAGTTACAATCAGGCATCAACAAAGAGAATTCAAGAGACCAGTGCAAAAGGTTTGCAAACTATTGGATCTCTCTGAACATACCAGTTCAGCCGGGCAGAATGTCTGAGATTTCACGATTTCACTAAATCACTTACAATTCGTTATGGAGAATATAATCATTTTTCATCAAGGTTGGCTTTGCATTGTTCGATTGTGACATAATGATAATAAAAAATATTATTGTTTTTCTGAATGTACAAATGAAAAGTTTAATTTTCCCCTGGTTAAATAAAATAAGTTGTTCTGATGTACAATCCCTGTGAGGAACACCAGGTCCAATCGTTTCATAAAAGAATATTCACATTCGACGACATATGCAGCAAATGAGCCTATAAATAGATGCTGCAGAATATTCAAAAGCATAAGTCACTTATATTCCCCTACGATTTCCAAATCATCCTTCAAATCCTCTCTTTTGCATGCCATCCATACCCCTAAACCTTAAGCCATAGCTTATATGTCAATGTTTTTATTTATTGATTGTTATTTATTAATCTTTTTGTTACTTTTTTCATTTGTTTGTTACTTATTTAACTTGTTTGTTTTTACTTTTTACTTGACTTTACTTTTCCATTTTATTTTTATTTTGTTATTTTATATAAGATTTTGTACCTAGTTTGGTGAATTAATAAAATTAAATTAAATTAAAATTATCTTGATGCGGTTTGGCGACTGCATAGATAAGCTCAGCGACATAGCCATATCGTATATTAAAAACAGTAGAGCCTCGATTATCCGTTGTAATGAAAGTCTAATCCATTTTATTTCAATGCTGTATGCATTACAAATACTATAAAAAAAATCATGATATTATTGCACAGAAATGCGACAGGCAAATATAAATACTGCGTGTGACTTCTTATATGCAGGGATTGCAGATTCTCTTTGTTTAATGACGTTCCAAGTTCGTTCCACGTTTTCTTCCACTTTCACATGGTCTTGAATTGTATTTGTTTGTTTTGCATATGACAAGATCATATTCTTTAAATCAAAAGTGTGCCTCTTCTTTTTCATGCACTATCCTTTCTATCTAACAACCCAGATCAACGATACTGTATAAATGAAAGTTCTTTTTCAAGACACTTACTTCTAACTTAATGATAGAATGCAAAATACACAAATACTAAAAACACAACGTTCAGAAATTGAATTTAGATACTGCCTTCCCAAGGTGCCTACCAAACTTTGTAAAAAATAAAGTGTTCGTCGTGCAGACATATTTTTTAAAATGCGGGTTCGGGAAAATGTTGTAAAAATTTTAAATCTGAAACTGTAAATGCAAAACTCTTTTCACTTTTTGAAATGACCAATAAGAGGTTTATACTTGAATATTTACATTGTTCTATTTATTCTTTGTGTTGTAGTCGAGTACTGTGTACCATTGCATTTTTAAATTTCGACCAGGAGCAAAACGCAGTCAAAAAAACAGCTACCAACATACTTCGCGCGTTAGAAGAGAAACTGACAGCCTTACATTTAAGAGATACTAGACTTCAAAAATTGACTTTTACTACTGACCAAAACTCTAACATAAAAAAAGCATTGGAACAGTATTCGCGCGTTAATTGTATGGCCTTTATCCTGAACTTAATTTTAACACATACTTTTAATAAAACAGTGCTAGAAGAAATCACCCCTCCTATTTTACAATTATTTACGCGTTGTAAGTCTTTAGTAGAGTACCTTAAACGAAGTGGTTACTGTCAGAAGTTGGACACGACAGTAAAGCACGAGTGCACTTCACGATGGAATACAAAATTTGATATGCTGCTTTCGATTCGAAAAAATTTTAATACTACTGAATAAATATTAGAAGGCGCTAAAGAAGAATAGCGTCTTCATGGAATTGAAAAATATATCTTAGATAGGTTGATTCTGTTTTTACACCCATTCAAAGTGGCAACATTACTGTTTGAGGAGGATAAGCAGCCTACCATTCATTTAGTGCTATTATTTAGTGCTATTTTGAAAGAAAAGCTAATGAAATTACAGAATGAAGAAGCAAATACCGGAGTTCAAGCGATTATTCGTCATTGTTTGGATAATGTTTTTGATATGAAATTTCAACCACATCGCATTCATAAAATAGCAGCATTCTTATGGACCGAATATAAACAACTGCGGTTTTTAGAAGAAAATACACGTGAAGAAATTTATAATCTTGTCAAAGATGAGCTGAATTTCATTCTTGAAAATTCTGAAAGTTCTTCTGCCACAATTTCATCTTATTGTGACAGCAATGAGATAGAAGTTCCTGCCAATATGTCGAACTGCATTGACACTGAAGATGACGTGCAGCTCTCCAAAAAATATAGAGATGTTTACATTGACAACGACAATAATTGGCAGTCGCAAGTTAATGCTGAAATGGAGCTGTACAAAGCAAGCCGTGCCACTGACCCAAATATATTACGTTGGTGGCAAAGTCATGAAAAAGACTTTCCTTTGCTCCACCAACTAGGACGAAAAATCTTGTGTATTCCAGCTTCCAGTGTCTTTAGTGAACGAGCGTTCAGTTCTGCAAACAGAATGCTAGAAGATAGGAGAAGTAATCTGAAGGGAGAGAATATTGCCATACTGTTTCTACATTCCGCAGGAAAGGGTTAACGAAAAAAACCAAATAAACAGTGGAAGACAGGTTATATATAATCTTTACTTATGTTTGAAATATCAAAGACCATTTCTTTTAATTCAAGACTGTACACCTTTCTTTTTATAAGCGTTATTTTGTATAGAATAGACTGCTTAGTGCATACTAGAAAATAATTTTTTTGTTATATTCTGTTTTAATCTTATAAAGTGAATTTCTGTTTATGTCTAAAGTCCCATTTTTCACCTTCCTATGGATGTCTCGTATAATGTTATACCTTCCTTAAGAATGATCAAAATCTCGGCGATGCCGATGCCAAATACGATTACACTCGCCGATGCCGATTACTGTATGTACTCGTGCAGTACTCTAATATATATATATATATATATATATATATATCGTCGCTGTGAAATCAAACCGGCATATCTGCAAAATACACATTCTTCACTAGAGCGCTTTAAAGTGTTCGCATGTGGGCTATTTCCACGTGAATGGAAAGCGGCAAAACACCATTAGGCGGGTTTTTATTCAATTTTACGATATGCCGGTGCGACATAAAAATAGAGGGGAAAATAAGGAATTTTTTGATACCAAAAACTCAAAAACTTAATTTTTGCAGATATGCCGGTTTGATTTCACAGCGACGATATATATATATATATATATATATATATATATATATATATATATATATATATATATATATATATACATAAATATATATATATATATAGATATATATAGATATATATAGATATATATAGATATATATAGATATATATAGATATATATAGATAAAGAGATATATATATATATATATATATATATATATATATATATATATATATATATATATATATATATATCTATACATATATATATATATATATATCTATACATATATATATATATATATATATATATATATATATATATATAGATATATAGATATATATAGATATATATAGATAAAGATATATATATATATATATATATATATATATATATATATACATATATATATATATATATATATATATATATATATATATACATATATATATATATATATATATATATATATATATATATATATATATATACATATATATATATATATATATATATATATATATATATATATATATATATATATATATATATATATATATATATATATATATATATTAGAGCACTGCGATGCCTCTCCGTGACTCTTTATACATAAAGAGTCACGGAGAGGCATCGAACTCCGAACCGGTGACAAAAAGATTCCAATGCTATCGGTGCAGAAAGTTCGGGCACAAGTCGTTCGAGTGCCCGCAGTCTAAGGACGGACGCGAAAAGACCGCGCGGAGTGCCGATTTCGTCACGCTTTACGCGAATAGGGCACACGTGATGACAAACGAAATGCATGTTTTTGAAAAACGCGCCGCATATATCAATCGGAGCGCCGTATGGTGTCTGGATAGTGGCTGCTCATCACACATGGCCATGGACCGAAACTGTTTTGTAGATGTTCGCGAAATTAAACCTGAGAGACTACAGCTGGCGAATGAGAGCTCGACAATAATCAGTGGACGAAGTAGTAGTTGTCAAGTAGTATTCCAAAAGGATCGAGCCGACGTCATCGATAGAAACGGAGTCGTGATAGTGTCTGCCGATAGAACAGATGGACTATATTATTTACATTATTTATTTATTTACCAAACAAGGCAACATAACAACAAGAAAAAACATATTATAAATCTTAAATACAATTAATCATAAATATATAATACAAATTGTCCGTAAAAAAGATACAATACATCACAACTTTTGTACCAGTTATTCTACATTATTTTAATTAAATTTAGGCTAGTAACGATGGAAGTTAAGCGGTTTCGGATGTGGAAAGGGCTTTGGACAAGTTATTTTTGAAGTTCGATTTAGTAATCCCCGAAGAGTAGTGGCTGCTTATAGAATTGAATATCCTGCAGCACCTATTAATGGGCTCATTATATGCATAGGTAGTGTGATGACTGAATTCATTGAGCAGATTTGCATATCTGGTGCGTCTTGGTCGGTTATTGAAAGTAATTTTACTAGAGAGATCTTCAATGATTACCGCACCACTAATAATATCAAATGTAAGGCAAGCGCTGAGCAGAGTTCTTCTAGAAGAAAGAGACATTAAATTTGGAAGACTCAGTCTGAATTTGTAAGATGGCAGATGTTGAAAATCTCGTGGGTCATAGAGATTTCTCAAAGCGAAAAGTACAAATTGTTTCTGAACAGACTCAACTCTATCGCTATGTAGCTCGAAAGCAGGGTTCCATATAATGCAAGCATATTCTAATAAAAGACGCACTAGGGTGGTATATAATGATTTGGTAACCCATATATTTTTAAACTCTTTAGCGCGTCTCTTTATGAATCCAAGCTGTTTATTAGCTCTGGCAAGGATTTTATCATAGTGCAAATTGAAGCGCATCTTGTTATCCAATACTACGCCAAGGTCTATAATATGATCGACCCTATTCAATTTGAAGTCGTTAAGGTAGTAGGAATACATCGTGGTTGCATGCCTTCGAGAAAAACTTATCACATGGCACTTATTGATGTTAAGATTGAGATTATTCACATCGCACCACTGTTCGAGGGATTGAAGCTTTGATTGTAGAAAGGTTGCATCAGACTGCGAGTTTATGATGTGATAGATTTTTAAGTCGTCTGCATAGAAGAGATGCGGTATACCAAGCAGTATCTCAGACACATCAGAAATGAAGATGTTAAAAAGCAGGGGGCCTAAATGACTGCCTTGTGGTACTCCAGAAGATGCCAAAACTTTTTTGGACAAGTGGCCTTGAAATTGTACGAATTGGGTTCGATCGCAGAGGTAAGACTGGAGCCAGTTAAGAAGAGAACCGGAAATACCAAAGTTGCGAAGTTTTTGAACCAGAGTTTGATGGTCAACTCGGTCGAAAGCCTTACTAAAGTCCGTATAGACCGCGTCAATTTGGTTCCCTTTTTCCATTTCACAGAGCACAGTAGAAACTAGTATCATGAGGTTGGTGGAAGTCGATCTACGCCTACGAAATCCATGTTGTTCCTCATTAAGAAGGGGGTCGATAATGCGAGTAAGATTATCACAAACTAACTTCTCGAAGAGTTTGGGGATAACAGATAAGATAGCAATTCCTCGATAGTTATCGACTGAACGTTTATCACCACTTTTGAAAATAGGTGTGAGGTATGAGGATTTCGAGAAAGACGGGAAGACACCAAGAGAAATATATGAAAACGAGCGCAGTGGAAAACGCCGGGAGTGCAAGATTGTCGCACGAGAATCGTTCACGTTTGTGTCATCGTCGGATGGGGCATTTAAACGTGAGGGACATGATTGTCGCTGTAAAGGCCGGAGTGATTGAAGGCAACGACATAACGAATGGCGAACATTTCTCGTGTGATGTGTGTATCCAAGGGAAAATGACGCGGGCCCCATTCCCAAAACGATCCAAAAGACATACGGAGGTCCTCGATTTGATGCACTCAGACGTTTGCGGTCCAACGCGCACCGAGTCAATCGGCGGGGCGAGATATTTTGTAACATTCATCGACGATTCGTCTGGTTGGTGCGAGCTGCGATTTCTTACCAAGAAAAGTGGTGTTTTCGCGGAATTTGTACGAGTGAAGTCTCTCCTCGAGAAACAGACAGGTAGAGTTCTGAAAAGTCTACAGAGTGACAACGGAATGGAGTACAGAAACCGGGCGTTCGACCATTATATGAGTTCCAACGGTATTGAACATCGTCTAACCGTGGCAAATAATCCAGAGCAGAACGGGATTGCGGAACGCCGTAACAGAACCCTAGTAGAGATGGCCAGATGTATGCTCATACAAGCCGGTCTCCCACAAGCATTTTGGGGGTCAGCATCTTCTCGACAGCTTGAAGCTGTCTACACCGCAAACTATGTGCGAAACAGGTGTCCCTCGAAGTCGCTTGGAGGAAAGACACCTTTTGAGGTTAGATTCGGCAAAAAGCCAAATGTGGACGACCTCAGAGAAATCGGCTGCGACGTTTTTGTTCTCGACCGAACAACTATGAAAGGAAAATTTGACGTGAGGACTAAAAAAGGAATCTGTTTGGGTAACTCAGAGTAGTCAAAAGGATATAGAGTTTGGATTCCCGAATATCGACGAGTTATAGTGTCAAGGGACGTAAAGTTCCTGGAGGGAGACTCATCTGAACCAGATTGTGGAGGAGTATCTACACACCCCTTGAATGCCGAAAAAACGACTTCAGATATCGATGTTACGCTGGAAAATCTCCTACCCGGCGCGGAAGATGTCAAAATTGATCGGGAAGAGGGCGCGGAAACGGACGCCGATCGTAGGCAAGATAGAGACAGTTCTTGTACTGACGACAGTGACGAACATGCAGAGATCGAAGACGAGGTTACCTTGAGAAGTGGACCTGGACGACCTCGTAAGGTTAAGACTGGGCGAAGAGGTCGGCCACGACTGGAGTATAACCTCGTAGGAGCAAGCGTCGCCAACGAAGTATTCCTTGCGGAAGTGCCTGTCAAACAAGCCGTATCAGGTCCGGATTCGGCTGAATGGTTCGATGCCATGTCCGTGGAGCTGAAGAATATACTCAAGAGTCGCACTTGGGATATTGTTGATCGTCCCTGTGATCGCTGCGTTATCGGAAGCAAGATGGCACTTCGAAACAAGTACGGACCCGACGGATCGTTGGAAAAACTAAAGGCAAGGATCGTCGCTTGCGGATTCTCTCAACGACCGTGAGTATATTTCTCGGAGACTTTCTCCCCGGTGGCACGCCTGGGTTCAATTCGTCCCGCTACTGCGATCGCATCGATAAGGAATCTGAAAATTTGGCAGATGGATGTGAAAGCAGCGTATCTCAATGGTCCCATAGAAGAGGAAATTTTCATGGAAATACCGGAGATGACCGAAGAGGTCTTAAAGGTAATCGCCCGCACCGATTCGGATAGGAGGGTCAAACGTGACGCTGAGAAGATGTTACAAATTCTGCAGAAAGGGAACAAGGTATGTCGTTTGAATAAGGCGTTGTATGGTCTACGACAGGCCGGAAGTCAATGGTACAAGAAATTGGATCTAGAGCTGCGTCACCTCGGATTCAAGCCAACGAAATCTGACCCTTGCGTATACATGCTGGATCAAGGGGGAACTTTCGTCCTAGTGATCGTATATGTGGACGATATTCTCGTTATATCTGAGGACGATCATCAGTTCGAAAAATTGCGCGATGGGCTTTCAAAACAATTTAGCATCAAGGATCTTGGTGAGGTCAAATGCTGCTTGGGTCTTGAGTTTAATCGTCAAGAGGATGGATACTCAATACACCAGAGAGGATTTATCAGGGACGTCTTATCACGTTTTGGAATGAGTGACTGCAAACCGGTGTCGACGCCGATGGGAGCTAACATAAAGCTGACAAAGGATTCTACGTTGAACGCCTCGAAAGAGCTGAGCCACTGCGATGGGCACCAGGCCCGATATCGCTCACGTCGTCAGTCGTCTAAGTGCTTTTAACGACTGCCACCGTCAGGAGCATTGGATCGCGGCGAAGTGAGTGCTGCGGTACCTTCGCGGCACTATGGAATACGGCATTACATATCTATCGGGGGCGAGTAGTACCTTGGTCGGGTATGTTGATGCAGACTGGGGAAACTGCCCAGAGGATCGAAGATCGTACACTGGATACGCTTTTATGCTGGCTGGTGGTGTCGTTACATGGGAATCCAGGAAGCAGCGCAACGTCGCCCTATCCTCGACGGAAGCTGAGTACATGGGCATATCCGACGCACTGAAAGAAGCCATGTATTTGAGCAGATTTTTGGACGAGTTGAAGCTTAAGAGTTCGGGAGGAATAAATATTTTGTGCGACAACATAGGAGCCCAAAGGTTGCCGAAGAATTCAGCACATCACTCCCGTACCAAACACATCGACATACGTCATCACTTCATACGTGAAGTTTTAGAAGCTGAGATGGCCAAACTGGAGTATATCTCTATAGAAGAGATGACAGCAGACATCTTGACCAAGTGTCTACCGTCTATCAAACACTGGAAGTGCGCTAGTGTGTTAGGAGTAGCACAGTGCCCCGCATAACGAGTGGGATTGTTGGATATTGCGTTGCGTTACGCGGTTCACCCATAGATATCAGACGTTGCGACAGGCGACATCGGTGTGATCGGTGATGTCTACGCACACTACTCATCCCGTGTATCAACTTTCTTTTTCTGTTAACTACGTCGTTCACACTCTACTGTCAAATTGTCCATCACGTGAATAAAATCGTTTTCGTTTATTATATGAAATCTACTATTTTTTATTTTGTCTTACGTTGTTTAGCTTCTCCTGAACTCCAACAGTATGTACATAATTATATATATATATATATATATATATATATATATATATATATATATATATATATATATATATATATATATATATATATATATATATATATATATTGTTGCGAAACCCTGAAAACAGCCGAGCCGCCGTCAGTGCAACATGTTATGTGAGGTCGGATTCGTTCTGTCCCGCGTGCCAAACCTGCCAGCTAGCTCAGTCCGGCGTGGGTTTTTGGGACGAACCCGACCTTCGTGCTATGGCACGCAGACAACACAACATTTAACACATGGTACAATCAAAAAGGAAGGGAAGGAAACCTGTAGGAAGCATTAAAAACGAGCCAATTATTGGGACATTATTTATGTATTTAACTCATAACAGAAATTTAACAATAACAAAAATGGACAATAGCCAGAAATGAAATGAAGAGTATAAATAATAATAATTCCAATAAAATTATACACTCCAAATAATAGATAAAGAAGAAAATAATTCATGGAATAAAAAATAGTAAGAAAGAAAAATTAATAGTTATCTAATAATTTGTGGTGGGGGTCTATGGGTACTCAACCCCGGCCGGAATTGGTTCACATGGATCTTAACACATTTGAAATAAGAATGTTGTTAATAATAACATGCATACTAGAAATAATTCTCAAATAATAATGAATTAACACTTACAACGACTATAAAATCAAGCCAAAAGATATTATAGAAGTAATAATAATAGATATTTGATAGAGCAATAAGAAAAATTTGCGGATAACATTGCTTTCCCCCCACACTATTGAATTTAACGGTATTTGACTAATACTTATTTACTTGACGAATCATACTATTTGAAAAATCCGTTGAACGACCTGATGATATAGACTACTTCGACAATTCTCTGCCACTTCAATTCATAGACTACCAATTTTAATAAATTTTTTCCTCATTGTTAGATTTCCTTCCTGAATATTACCACACTTGAGTACTTATCTGGTTATCCGTTAATTTCATCATTAGAGGTAGATAATGACTATTCATACACAGCATCTCCCAAAATCGGTTTCGTTAATCCACTTCCAATAGTTTCATGAAGTTCTTAACAAGATTGAACACCAAAAGACACTATCTCCGTAAATTCGACTTTCTTCCTCTTCGGTGAAATCTCTTCAGGTGAAATCTTAAACTCGCTCAGCACACAAACAGCACCCACGAATTGGAAAATACATTTTTATACGTTTTCGACGATGCCACTCACAACTTTTACATCAAAGCTGATGCTTATCACTCCGTTTTTCTTTTTTTCTTATTTATCGGGATTTAGTCACTCTTCAAGTGGACTCGCAACTCAACACGCCAGAACAAACCAAAACAAACCCGATGTAAAAATCCAAAGAAAATGATACTGAACTGCAATATCAAATCACACGCAATTCGCGCTTCTTTTTCTTTCTGTCCTATCACACCTTCATCTCTCCAGTCTTCGAAACCGAATCCCCCAAAGCCTCCCAAGCGCTAAAAACTCCCGCCAATAAGCTCCCGTTGCCGCCACGTCCCGTTTTTTCGTGTTGCTCAGCTGTGCAGCCATTCTTCTCCACACCTCGCACCATGCATCTCCCGTTTTCACCGGCCTGATAACGCAGCTGATGCAAGTATTTGCATATCAGCTGCGCACAGGTCAGCGAACCTGATGCAATGCAATGACGCATGCGACAATCAAACGCATACGCAAAGCCGGTTTTAGTTACCAATGCAATGCATTCGACTGTCGCACGCAGCACCGCATTCGCAAGGTTTGTGGGTATATGTGTGTGGGTGATAGCTGTGGCGAGGCTGTTTCGCAACAATCGTGGGGACGACCCAGACCCTGAAGTCTCACAGCCGGGCACAATCAAAATGTGTTACCAACGTTTCAATTTCGGAATTTATGCAGAATCAAAAGGTACATCTCCGACTCCGTCCCGGATGTCTTTTGAGTGAAAAACACCCAACACCTTACCACTTGCATCTTCCAATTCGTATGTGACTTGACCAGTTTTTCGCTTAACGATGGCAGGGACAAATCGTGGGGCGAACTTTGCTGCAAAGCGATCTACTGCCTTGCTCACAACGAAGTTCCGGACGAAGACTCTTTGACCCAAAGAAAAATTTCGTGGTCTGGCCCGCAGATTGTAATGTTGGGCGCTTTTTTTATATGCTTCGTTCAACTTGTCTTTCACAAGATCTTGCGCCAAACGTTGCCGGTCAACGTTTGATTGCAATTGGATTTCTCCGTCTTCAAAAGCCCTAAGACTCCTGAGCAGCGCGTACTCTGAGCCATGCTGAATAGGATGATATCCGAACATGAGGAAGTGAGGCGAAAAGCCAGTCGACTCATGCACTACCTTACGAAAAGCAGAGCACGACTCAGGAAGCTTCCCGTCCCACTTCGCATGATCGGATCCTATGTAGGCCCTTATGGCGTTTAACGTTGACACGTTAGTACGCTCTGCAGCATTCGCCTGCGGAGAATACACTGGAGTAAAACAGTGATGCACTCCATAGTTTACCAACAAATCAGCAAATGTCTTGGAAGTAAATTGAACTCCGTTATCTGAATGGAGCCATTCGGGGACCCCAAAAGTTAGGAAAATTTCGCGTTCGAGATATTTTACCACAGCGTCTGCGGTTGCCTTAGCCATGGGCTTGAGCCACACAAATTTAGTGTAGTGATCCAAGACCACAAACAAGTGTGTGTTACCCGATTTCGAACGTGGATATGGTCCCATAAAATCCACAAAGAGGCGCTGCATAGGTCGCTCCGTTTCTCGCTGTGATCCCATGAATGGTCTTTGAATGGAATTCGAAGGCTTGATCTGCTTGCAGGTCACGCAATTCTTGATATGTCGCATGACATCTTGCCTCATGCGAGGCCAATAAAAATACCTTTGAAGCAGTTCAATCGTTTTTCGAATTCCACAATGCGACCCACGAGGATCATCATGAGCTCTTGCTATGAGCACCCCCTGCTGACCATCCGGGACCCATAACTTCGTTTGGGGAATATCCGAAATAGAGGCATCGAGCGAACCCAGTGTGATGTATATTTTGTCGTTCGACACGTTCAGATTCTGAAATTTTTGGGGGTGATCCACAATTTGCTCCCTCAAATGCTTATAGGAGGGCTCGTGAAACGCAGCTTCTGGAATGATCACACCCAGATGCTCGTGCTCCGGAAGACATTTTCCAATTGTAGCCACCTGATCATCAGAAAAACAGGCTCTTGACAGAGCGTCTGGGACGACGTTAAGATTACCCTTCCGATGCTCAATGTGAAAATCATACCCCTGCAGCTTCAAGCTCCAGCGAGCCAATCGTCCAGACAGATCCTGTTGTTGCATCAGCCATTTTAGGCTGGCATGATCTGTGATGATAGTGAAGGGCAGCCCCTCGACGTACGCTCTGAACCTCTTAACACTTTGCACCGCAGCTAAGCATTCCAATTCGGTAACACTGTAGTTGCGTTGCGCCGCGTTAAGTTTCAGGGACATATACGCGATGGGATGCTCTCCACCATCATCATCCTTCTGGAACAAGACACTTCCAATACCCAATGCACTAGCGTCACATTGAATATAAAAATGTCTTGTGAAATCTGGATTGGCTAACACTGGAGCGGAAACCAACAGTTTCTTGATTTCATTGAAGGCATTGCTAGCAGCCCAAGACCAGTTGAAAGAACGCTTGCCTTTTAGCAGATCCGTGAGTGGCGCAGTGACGGAAGCAAAATTTGGGATAAAACGTCTGTACCATCCCGCCATTCCCATGAACCGTCTCACGTCTTTTACCGTTCGGGGCTCTGGATATGTCAGAATACCTGACACCTTCTCCGGGTCGGTTCGTAAAATCCCATCACTAACCACGAAGCCAAGGTACTTGATCTCCTTTTGGACAAACTTGCTTTTTTCAACATTGATGGTCAAATTGGCGTCTCTGAGCCGTCTCGCAACAGTGCTCAAGAGCTCCAAATGCTCATCAAATGTTGAGCTTGTGACGAGCAAGTCGTCCAAGTAAACAAACACCTTGTCCTGCAGTTCGTGTGGTATTACTTTGTGCATTAACCGACACATAGTCTGCGGAGCATTGCACAGACCGAACGGCATAACCGTGAAACGATACAAAGGTCTGCCAGGGACGGTAAAGGCAGTTTTATCACGTGATGCTTCGTCTAATGGAATCTGCCAGAAAGCGTCTTTCAGATCCAAACTAGTGATGAACCGGGTGTCTTGTAGGCGTGCCAACAGTCCCTCAATGAGAGGTAATGGGTAGGCATCTTTTAAAGTGACCTCGTTCAGACGTCGAGCATCAAGGCATAGACGCACCTTGCCAGGCTTCCTCACCAAGGTGACGGGGGAACTCCACGCGCTATGGCTTTCCTCTATCACACCCAGTGACAACATACGATCAAGTTCGTCATACATCAGTTTCTGTATAACCGGTGACATGGCATAGTGTCGTTGTTTAATGGGCTGAGCGGAACCCGTGTCGATCTTATGTGACACGAGTTTGGTTTTGCCCAGGCCCTCCTTGTTATATGAAGGAAACTGATGTATGACAAGGTCGAGCCGTTGCTGCTCCTGAGTGGTCAATAGGTGAAAACCAGGGCACGCAGGCTCTGTAAGGGCCTCGACCGAGTGACCTTGCGTTGGAACGATTTTGAAAAGGTCCCAAAAATCCATACCCAGATAGACAGGGTGGGTTAGAGACGGAACGACCAAAAATCGCATCCATTTACTCTGGTCGTTAAATCGCACCAGGGTGCCAACATATCCCACCACCGGACTCTTTTGACCCGAAGCTGTCTGGACGTGGGTCTGTATAGTATGCATATACAGGCCCAAGTCCGAGAGCAGATCCAAAGAACCGGCGCCGAGTATGCTGACACTAGCCCCACTGTCGAGTAATCCCGTCAACTTTCGTCCCTTGATAATGATTTCGGCGAAAGGGCGATTATCACCATTAATGTTGACTATCGACTCAACGCTGGCGCGTTTCAAAATTTTTCTCGCGGCAAAGTACCTCCAGGATCTATGAAAGCGCCTGGACGATGACAATCCCCGACAAGCAGATCGAAATGAATTGACGCAAGTGGATTCAATACTTGAATCAGAAAATGAAAGACCATCAGAGAATTGAGTTTGAACATATGGGTTGGATGTGATTGGGTATGATGTGAGTTTGTCATTCTGAAGCGAAAGAAATTTGGGGTGCATATCATTCAGTCAAGATAGACGTCGCAACTCCGGATCGACATTAGTGGCTACATCCACCTTTCCGTGGCGCGAGTTGAACCGCGGAGAGTCAGACTGATTTCTGTTCGTCACCATTACCTTACTACTATCATAAGCTCGACATTTGGGACACTGAGGTTTCATGACCCCATCAGAACCACATCCAAAACAAAAAACTCGCTTAATGGGCGTCGAACAATCTAAGAAGGAGTGTCCCAGATCTTTGCAATTCCAACAGACACGAAATTGTCCACGTTGAGTGCTGAGTTGTGGGCTTGGGGTATTGAACCGTTTCGTCACGACTTCGTGCACATGATTTGATGTTTCACAATGCCTAGGACTCATTTTACTAGGCTCTTCTATTTCATGGCTCCATTCTCTGCCATGTGCTGATCCCGACCGACGCCAGGACTCTGGTCGTTCCATGATTTCGTCATTTACATCAATTTCATTGATTCCCAACGGACGACGAATCGGTCGACGTTCGACCTCCAATCCACGCCACACGGACTCAACGCGAGTGCATCTTCTGACGAGATCACGGGTAGTCGAAAAATCGAAACCAGCCAAATGCTCCTGAAGTCGAACATTCATATTCCGAAAAAGAATACACTGCAGGTCTTCATCCCCTAACGAAACTTGCAATTGAAGAGCCAATGCCTCAATTGCTTCATAAAAATCAATAAAACTCTCGTTGGGACGTTGCCGTCGAGCGTCTATAGCCCGCCGAATATCAACATCTGTGCGATGCGGTGCGAATCGTTCAAAAAATTCCGCTTGGAGTTGGTTCCACGTCAAGTTCCTATAGAGATCTCGCAGCTGCCAGTACCAATTAGCGGCTATGCCCTTCAAAAGCAAGTGCAGGTCTCTTACCAATTCATGCCCCGAAACTCCATAATCAGAAGCCATAGTGGACACGCCAAACAGGAACTGCCGTGCGTCCATATCTTTAGAGACCCCATCGAACAACAAACCCCATTTCGTAATAGGGACCAATGTCCGTGGGTGTTCGTTGTTTTGTCGTGCCTCTCGAAACGTAACCCGCGGCTCCGTACCAATAGGACCCCTAGTAACCGTCGATGACAAATGGTCTGCTCCAACTTGAGAGGGCTCCACCGCAGTAGTGGGTGGCAGAACCGTGTGCCCTTGACCAACTCTTGGGGGAGTGCTGGAGGCCGAAAGACTGAGGCGACCTAGCTCTCGGTCAATATGGGAATAACTAGGGTCCCAGCTCGCCGTTCGTCGCCTCATGTTCGATTAATTGAATACCGCAATTAAATAAAATAAATAAAAGTATAAAAATAGCTGTTAAGAAAAATTCAAATAAAAAAAAAAAAATCCCGATCACCTGCAATTTCCCTCTCAAAACTAAAATACACCCGGAAAGGTAAGCAAACACCGAGAAAGAAATGTATTTTCCCCCTTTAACGCAAACTCGTGACGGTATATAGAAAACTAATAATTCTTGTGCAGAAGGAGAAACGAAATTTCGTAATAAAAATAACCCAAAATGATTTAAGCGATTAAATATTTTCCCGCTCCGATAAGTACTAAGTAACTGGTTTGTTATAACTAATGGTACTCCTTAGATTTCAACACTACTAAATTGCAAATAAACGCAAATCATAAAAAATAATGCTTCCTACATTTCCTCTTCCCGTAGGGATGTTTGTAAAGGAAAGGAAAAGGTAATAAAATTTGAACAAATAATGAAAAAATGGGAATTAAGGAAATAGTAATCAAATGTCAACAAGTTGAACTTCCCAGCTGAGTCAAGAAAATTCGATGACCCTATTTCGTGAACTGCTCAAAAGGTTACAATCAAATAAACCTACACCGTCAAACCGGTGGACTCAGTCACGATCTAGTATCATCGAACCTCCCTGCAAGAAACAAAAGTCTCGAGGCGCTGAAAAAATCAAAACTGCTCGCTTCTGGCCAAGCGACTTCACAACCGAAGGATATTTCAGCGACTTTCAACTCGAGTGGTTCCTTTTGTTTCGCCTCAAGCTGAGAGTCAGTACACAAGTGAAAAGAGGCGTCCCTCTGTCATACACTGAACAACACACAATAGCACGAGAACGGGCGCCAATGTTGCACTGACGACCGCTCGACCAGAATGAAATAAAGGAGAAAACATTAAAAATATAAAAAAAAAACAAGAAAAATTAATTAAAATGAAATCCAACATGAATAATCTGATTAAGTTGCCAACTATGGCCAAAGAGAGAAGAAAGAAAAAAAAAAAAATATGGCTGAGGCAATCAAGTGCTCCCGGGAACAAATATCACCCCAGCCCATCAGATTTATCATGCGGAGCAAGGAATGCAATCAAAAACCAAACTAAATGAAAAACCATACGAAATTGACTACTGAAGTTACACAAAAAAAAATTGACTAAAAAAAAATTCTGAAGAAAAACTACCAAAAATTAAATTACCAACTCAAAATCTATGTACATATGCCTAATTATTAACCAAAGTTTGGGCGCCATTTGTTGCGAAACCCTGAAAACAGCCGAGCCGCCGTCAGTGCAACATGTTATGTGAGGTCGGATTCGTTCTGTCCCGCGTGCCAAACCTGCCAGCTAGCTCAGTCCGGCGTGGGTTTTTGGGACGAACCCGACCTTCGTGCTATGGCACGCAGACAACACAACATTTAACACATGGTACAATCAAAAAGGAAGGGAAGGAAACCTGTAGGAAGCATTAAAAACGAGCCAATTATTGGGACATTATTTATGTATTTAACTCATAACAGAAATTTAACAATAACAAAAATGGACAATAGCCAGAAATGAAATGAAGAGTATAAATAATAATAATTCCAATAAAATTATACACTCCAAATAATAGATAAAGAAGAAAATAATTCATGGAATAAAAAATAGTAAGAAAGAAAAATTAATAGTTATCTAATAATTTGTGGTGGGGGTCTATGGGTACTCAACCCCGGCCGGAATTGGTTCACATGGATCTTAACACATTTGAAATAAGAATGTTGTTAATAATAACATGCATACTAGAAATAATTCTCAAATAATAATGAATTAACACTTACAACGACTATAAAATCAAGCCAAAAGATATTATAGAAGTAATAATAATAGATATTTGATAGAGCAATAAGAAAAATTTGCGGATAACATTGCTTTCCCCCCACACTATTGAATTTAACGGTATTTGACTAATACTTATTTACTTGACGAATCATACTATTTGAAAAATCCGTTGAACGACCTGATGATATAGACTACTTCGACAATTCTCTGCCACTTCAATTCATAGACTACCAATTTTAATAAATTTTTTCCTCATTGTTAGATTTCCTTCCTGAATATTACCACACTTGAGTACTTATCTGGTTATCCGTTAATTTCATCATTAGAGGTAGATAATGACTATTCATACACAGCATCTCCCAAAATCGGTTTCGTTAATCCACTTCCAATAGTTTCATGAAGTTCTTAACAAGATTGAACACCAAAAGACACTATCTCCGTAAATTCGACTTTCTTCCTCTTCGGTGAAATCTCTTCAGGTGAAATCTTAAACTCGCTCAGCACACAAACAGCACCCACGAATTGGAAAATACATTTTTATACGTTTTCGACGATGCCACTCACAACTTTTACATCAAAGCTGATGCTTATCACTCCGTTTTTCTTTTTTTCTTATTTATCGGGATTTAGTCACTCTTCAAGTGGACTCGCAACTCAACACGCCAGAACAAACCAAAACAAACCCGATGTAAAAATCCAAAGAAAATGATACTGAACTGCAATATCAAATCACACGCAATTCGCGCTTCTTTTTCTTTCTGTCCTATCACACCTTCATCTCTCCAGTCTTCGAAACCGAATCCCCCAAAGCCTCCCAAGCGCTAAAAACTCCCGCCAATAAGCTCCCGTTGCCGCCACGTCCCGTTTTTTCGTGTTGCTCAGCTGTGCAGCCATTCTTCTCCACACCTCGCACCATGCATCTCCCGTTTTCACCGGCCTGATAACGCAGCTGATGCAAGTATTTGCATATCAGCTGCGCACAGGTCAGCGAACCTGATGCAATGCAATGACGCATGCGACAATCAAACGCATACGCAAAGCCGGTTTTAGTTACCAATGCAATGCATTCGACTGTCGCACGCAGCACCGCATTCGCAAGGTTTGTGGGTATATGTGTGTGGGTGATAGCTGTGGCGAGGCTGTTTCGCAACAATCGTGGGGACGACCCAGACCCTGAAGTCTCACAGCCGGGCACAATCAAAATGTGTTACCAACGTTTCAATTTCGGAATTTATGCAGAATCAAAAGGTACATCTCCGACTCCGTCCCGGATGTCTTTTGAGTGAAAAACACCCAACACCTTACCACTTGCATCTTCCAATTCGTATGTGACTTGACCAGTTTTTCGCTTAACGATGGCAGGGACAAATCGTGGGGCGAACTTTGCTGCAAAGCGATCTACTGCCTTGCTCACAACGAAGTTCCGGACGAAGACTCTTTGACCCAAAGAAAAATTTCGTGGTCTGGCCCGCAGATTGTAATGTTGGGCGCTTTTTTTATATGCTTCGTTCAACTTGTCTTTCACAAGATCTTGCGCCAAACGTTGCCGGTCAACGTTTGATTGCAATTGGATTTCTCCGTCTTCAAAAGCCCTAAGACTCCTGAGCAGCGCGTACTCTGAGCCATGCTGAATAGGATGATATCCGAACATGAGGAAGTGAGGCGAAAAGCCAGTCGACTCATGCACTACCTTACGAAAAGCAGAGCACGACTCAGGAAGCTTCCCGTCCCACTTCGCATGATCGGATCCTATGTAGGCCCTTATGGCGTTTAACGTTGACACGTTAGTACGCTCTGCAGCATTCGCCTGCGGAGAATACACTGGAGTAAAACAGTGATGCACTCCATAGTTTACCAACAAATCAGCAAATGTCTTGGAAGTAAATTGAACTCCGTTATCTGAATGGAGCCATTCGGGGACCCCAAAAGTTAGGAAAATTTCGCGTTCGAGATATTTTACCACAGCGTCTGCGGTTGCCTTAGCCATGGGCTTGAGCCACACAAATTTAGTGTAGTGATCCAAGACCACAAACAAGTGTGTGTTACCCGATTTCGAACGTGGATATGGTCCCATAAAATCCACAAAGAGGCGCTGCATAGGTCGCTCCGTTTCTCGCTGTGATCCCATGAATGGTCTTTGAATGGAATTCGAAGGCTTGATCTGCTTGCAGGTCACGCAATTCTTGATATGTCGCATGACATCTTGCCTCATGCGAGGCCAATAAAAATACCTTTGAAGCAGTTCAATCGTTTTTCGAATTCCACAATGCGACCCACGAGGATCATCATGAGCTCTTGCTATGAGCACCCCCTGCTGACCATCCGGGACCCATAACTTCGTTTGGGGAATATCCGAAATAGAGGCATCGAGCGAACCCAGTGTGATGTATATTTTGTCGTTCGACACGTTCAGATTCTGAAATTTTTGGGGGTGATCCACAATTTGCTCCCTCAAATGCTTATAGGAGGGCTCGTGAAACGCAGCTTCTGGAATGATCACACCCAGATGCTCGTGCTCCGGAAGACATTTTCCAATTGTAGCCACCTGATCATCAGAAAAACAGGCTCTTGACAGAGCGTCTGGGACGACGTTAAGATTACCCTTCCGATGCTCAATGTGAAAATCATACCCCTGCAGCTTCAAGCTCCAGCGAGCCAATCGTCCAGACAGATCCTGTTGTTGCATCAGCCATTTTAGGCTGGCATGATCTGTGATGATAGTGAAGGGCAGCCCCTCGACGTACGCTCTGAACCTCTTAACACTTTGCACCGCAGCTAAGCATTCCAATTCGGTAACACTGTAGTTGCGTTGCGCCGCGTTAAGTTTCAGGGACATATACGCGATGGGATGCTCTCCACCATCATCATCCTTCTGGAACAAGACACTTCCAATACCCAATGCACTAGCGTCACATTGAATATAAAAATGTCTTGTGAAATCTGGATTGGCTAACACTGGAGCGGAAACCAACAGTTTCTTGATTTCATTGAAGGCATTGCTAGCAGCCCAAGACCAGTTGAAAGAACGCTTGCCTTTTAGCAGATCCGTGAGTGGCGCAGTGACGGAAGCAAAATTTGGGATAAAACGTCTGTACCATCCCGCCATTCCCATGAACCGTCTCACGTCTTTTACCGTTCGGGGCTCTGGATATGTCAGAATACCTGACACCTTCTCCGGGTCGGTTCGTAAAATCCCATCACTAACCACGAAGCCAAGGTACTTGATCTCCTTTTGGACAAACTTGCTTTTTTCAACATTGATGGTCAAATTGGCGTCTCTGAGCCGTCTCGCAACAGTGCTCAAGAGCTCCAAATGCTCATCAAATGTTGAGCTTGTGACGAGCAAGTCGTCCAAGTAAACAAACACCTTGTCCTGCAGTTCGTGTGGTATTACTTTGTGCATTAACCGACACATAGTCTGCGGAGCATTGCACAGACCGAACGGCATAACCGTGAAACGATACAAAGGTCTGCCAGGGACGGTAAAGGCAGTTTTATCACGTGATGCTTCGTCTAATGGAATCTGCCAGAAAGCGTCTTTCAGATCCAAACTAGTGATGAACCGGGTGTCTTGTAGGCGTGCCAACAGTCCCTCAATGAGAGGTAATGGGTAGGCATCTTTTAAAGTGACCTCGTTCAGACGTCGAGCATCAAGGCATAGACGCACCTTGCCAGGCTTCCTCACCAAGGTGACGGGGGAACTCCACGCGCTATGGCTTTCCTCTATCACACCCAGTGACAACATACGATCAAGTTCGTCATACATCAGTTTCTGTATAACCGGTGACATGGCATAGTGTCGTTGTTTAATGGGCTGAGCGGAACCCGTGTCGATCTTATGTGACACGAGTTTGGTTTTGCCCAGGCCCTCCTTGTTATATGAAGGAAACTGATGTATGACAAGGTCGAGCCGTTGCTGCTCCTGAGTGGTCAATAGGTGAAAACCAGGGCACGCAGGCTCTGTAAGGGCCTCGACCGAGTGACCTTGCGTTGGAACGATTTTGAAAAGGTCCCAAAAATCCATACCCAGATAGACAGGGTGGGTTAGAGACGGAACGACCAAAAATCGCATCCATTTACTCTGGTCGTTAAATCGCACCAGGGTGCCAACATATCCCACCACCGGACTCTTTTGACCCGAAGCTGTCTGGACGTGGGTCTGTATAGTATGCATATACAGGCCCAAGTCCGAGAGCAGATCCAAAGAACCGGCGCCGAGTATGCTGACACTAGCCCCACTGTCGAGTAATCCCGTCAACTTTCGTCCCTTGATAATGATTTCGGCGAAAGGGCGATTATCACCATTAATGTTGACTATCGACTCAACGCTGGCGCGTTTCAAAATTTTTCTCGCGGCAAAGTACCTCCAGGATCTATGAAAGCGCCTGGACGATGACAATCCCCGACAAGCAGATCGAAATGAATTGACGCAAGTGGATTCAATACTTGAATCAGAAAATGAAAGACCATCAGAGAATTGAGTTTGAACATATGGGTTGGATGTGATTGGGTATGATGTGAGTTTGTCATTCTGAAGCGAAAGAAATTTGGGGTGCATATCATTCAGTCAAGATAGACGTCGCAACTCCGGATCGACATTAGTGGCTACATCCACCTTTCCGTGGCGCGAGTTGAACCGCGGAGAGTCAGACTGATTTCTGTTCGTCACCATTACCTTACTACTATCATAAGCTCGACATTTGGGACACTGAGGTTTCATGACCCCATCAGAACCACATCCAAAACAAAAAACTCGCTTAATGGGCGTCGAACAATCTAAGAAGGAGTGTCCCAGATCTTTGCAATTCCAACAGACACGAAATTGTCCACGTTGAGTGCTGAGTTGTGGGCTTGGGGTATTGAACCGTTTCGTCACGACTTCGTGCACATGATTTGATGTTTCACAATGCCTAGGACTCATTTTACTAGGCTCTTCTATTTCATGGCTCCATTCTCTGCCATGTGCTGATCCCGACCGACGCCAGGACTCTGGTCGTTCCATGATTTCGTCATTTACATCAATTTCATTGATTCCCAACGGACGACGAATCGGTCGACGTTCGACCTCCAATCCACGCCACACGGACTCAACGCGAGTGCATCTTCTGACGAGATCACGGGTAGTCGAAAAATCGAAACCAGCCAAATGCTCCTGAAGTCGAACATTCATATTCCGAAAAAGAATACACTGCAGGTCTTCATCCCCTAACGAAACTTGCAATTGAAGAGCCAATGCCTCAATTGCTTCATAAAAATCAATAAAACTCTCGTTGGGACGTTGCCGTCGAGCGTCTATAGCCCGCCGAATATCAACATCTGTGCGATGCGGTGCGAATCGTTCAAAAAATTCCGCTTGGAGTTGGTTCCACGTCAAGTTCCTATAGAGATCTCGCAGCTGCCAGTACCAATTAGCGGCTATGCCCTTCAAAAGCAAGTGCAGGTCTCTTACCAATTCATGCCCCGAAACTCCATAATCAGAAGCCATAGTGGACACGCCAAACAGGAACTGCCGTGCGTCCATATCTTTAGAGACCCCATCGAACAACAAACCCCATTTCGTAATAGGGACCAATGTCCGTGGGTGTTCGTTGTTTTGTCGTGCCTCTCGAAACGTAACCCGCGGCTCCGTACCAATAGGACCCCTAGTAACCGTCGATGACAAATGGTCTGCTCCAACTTGAGAGGGCTCCACCGCAGTAGTGGGTGGCAGAACCGTGTGCCCTTGACCAACTCTTGGGGGAGTGCTGGAGGCCGAAAGACTGAGGCGACCTAGCTCTCGGTCAATATGGGAATAACTAGGGTCCCAGCTCGCCGTTCGTCGCCTCATGTTCGATTAATTGAATACCGCAATTAAATAAAATAAATAAAAGTATAAAAATAGCTGTTAAGAAAAATTCAAATAAAAAAAAAAAAATCCCGATCACCTGCAATTTCCCTCTCAAAACTAAAATACACCCGGAAAGGTAAGCAAACACCGAGAAAGAAATGTATTTTCCCCCTTTAACGCAAACTCGTGACGGTATATAGAAAACTAATAATTCTTGTGCAGAAGGAGAAACGAAATTTCGTAATAAAAATAACCCAAAATGATTTAAGCGATTAAATATTTTCCCGCTCCGATAAGTACTAAGTAACTGGTTTGTTATAACTAATGGTACTCCTTAGATTTCAACACTACTAAATTGCAAATAAACGCAAATCATAAAAAATAATGCTTCCTACATTTCCTCTTCCCGTAGGGATGTTTGTAAAGGAAAGGAAAAGGTAATAAAATTTGAACAAATAATGAAAAAATGGGAATTAAGGAAATAGTAATCAAATGTCAACAAGTTGAACTTCCCAGCTGAGTCAAGAAAATTCGATGACCCTATTTCGTGAACTGCTCAAAAGGTTACAATCAAATAAACCTACACCGTCAAACCGGTGGACTCAGTCACGATCTAGTATCATCGAACCTCCCTGCAAGAAACAAAAGTCTCGAGGCGCTGAAAAAATCAAAACTGCTCGCTTCTGGCCAAGCGACTTCACAACCGAAGGATATTTCAGCGACTTTCAACTCGAGTGGTTCCTTTTGTTTCGCCTCAAGCTGAGAGTCAGTACACAAGTGAAAAGAGGCGTCCCTCTGTCATACACTGAACAACACACAATAGCACGAGAACGGGCGCCAATGTTGCACTGACGACCGCTCGACCAGAATGAAATAAAGGAGAAAACATTAAAAATATAAAAAAAAAACAAGAAAAATTAATTAAAATGAAATCCAACATGAATAATCTGATTAAGTTGCCAACTATGGCCAAAGAGAGAAGAAAGAAAAAAAAAAAAATATGGCTGAGGCAATCAAGTGCTCCCGGGAACAAATATCACCCCAGCCCATCAGATTTATCATGCGGAGCAAGGAATGCAATCAAAAACCAAACTAAATGAAAAACCATACGAAATTGACTACTGAAGTTACACAAAAAAAAATTGACTAAAAAAAAATTCTGAAGAAAAACTACCAAAAATTAAATTACCAACTCAAAATCTATGTACATATGCCTAATTATTAACCAAAGTTTGGGCGCCATTTGTTGCGAAACCCTGAAAACAGCCGAGCCGCCGTCAGTGCAACATGTTATGTGAGGTCGGATTCGTTCTGTCCCGCGTGCCAAACCTGCCAGCTAGCTCAGTCCGGCGTGGGTTTTTGGGACGAACCCGACCTTCGTGCTATGGCACGCAGACAACACAACATTTAACACATGGTACAATCAAAAAGGAAGGGAAGGAAACCTGTAGGAAGCATTAAAAACGAGCCAATTATTGGGACATTATTTATGTATTTAACTCATAACAGAAATTTAACAATAACAAAAATGGACAATAGCCAGAAATGAAATGAAGAGTATAAATAATAATAATTCCAATAAAATTATACACTCCAAATAATAGATAAAGAAGAAAATAATTCATGGAATAAAAAATAGTAAGAAAGAAAAATTAATAGTTATCTAATAATTTGTGGTGGGGGTCTATGGGTACTCAACCCCGGCCGGAATTGGTTCACATGGATCTTAACACATTTGAAATAAGAATGTTGTTAATAATAACATGCATACTAGAAATAATTCTCAAATAATAATGAATTAACACTTACAACGACTATAAAATCAAGCCAAAAGATATTATAGAAGTAATAATAATAGATATTTGATAGAGCAATAAGAAAAATTTGCGGATAACATTGCTTTCCCCCCACACTATTGAATTTAACGGTATTTGACTAACACTTATTTACTTGACGAATCATACTATTTGAAAAATCCGTTGAACGACCTGATGATATAGACTACTTCGACAATTCTCTGCCACTTCAATTCATAGACTACCAATTTTAATAAATTTTTTCCTCATTGTTAGATTTCCTTCCTGAATATTACCACACTTGAGTACTTATCTGGTTATCCGTTAATTTCATCATTAGAGGTAGATAATGACTATTCATACACAGCATCTCCCAAAATCGGTTTCGTTAATCCACTTCCAATAGTTTCATGAAGTTCTTAACAAGATTGAACACCAAAAGACACTATCTCCGTAAATTCGACTTTCTTCCTCTTCGGTGAAATCTCTTCAGGTGAAATCTTAAACTCGCTCAGCACACAAACAGCACCCACGAATTGGAAAATACATTTTTATACGTTTTCGACGATGCCACTCACAACTTTTACATCAAAGCTGATGCTTATCACTCCGTTTTTCTTTTTTTCTTATTTATCGGGATTTAGTCACTCTTCAAGTGGACTCGCAACTCAACACGCCAGAACAAACCAAAACAAACCCGATGTAAAAATCCAAAGAAAATGATACTGAACTGCAATATCAAATCACACGCAATTCGCGCTTCTTTTTCTTTCTGTCCTATCACACCTTCATCTCTCCAGTCTTCGAAACCGAATCCCCCAAAGCCTCCCAAGCGCTAAAAACTCCCGCCAATAAGCTCCCGTTGCCGCCACGTCCCGTTTTTTCGTGTTGCTCAGCTGTGCAGCCATTCTTCTCCACACCTCGCACCATGCATCTCCCGTTTTCACCGGCCTGATAACGCAGCTGATGCAAGTATTTGCATATCAGCTGCGCACAGGTCAGCGAACCTGATGCAATGCAATGACGCATGCGACAATCAAACGCATACGCAAAGCCGGTTTTAGTTACCAATGCAATGCATTCGACTGTCGCACGCAGCACCGCATTCGCAAGGTTTGTGGGTATATGTGTGTGGGTGATAGCTGTGGCGAGGCTGTTTCGCAACAATCGTGGGGACGACCCAGACCCTGAAGTCTCACAGCCGGGCACAATCAAAATGTGTTACCAACGTTTCAATTTCGGAATTTATGCAGAATCAAAAGGTACATCTCCGACTCCGTCCCGGATGTCTTTTGAGTGAAAAACACCCAACACCTTACCACTTGCATCTTCCAATTCGTATGTGACTTGACCAGTTTTTCGCTTAACGATGGCAGGGACAAATCGTGGGGCGAACTTTGCTGCAAAGCGATCTACTGCCTTGCTCACAACGAAGTTCCGGACGAAGACTCTTTGACCCAAAGAAAAATTTCGTGGTCTGGCCCGCAGATTGTAATGTTGGGCGCTTTTTTTATATGCTTCGTTCAACTTGTCTTTCACAAGATCTTGCGCCAAACGTTGCCGGTCAACGTTTGATTGCAATTGGATTTCTCCGTCTTCAAAAGCCCTAAGACTCCTGAGCAGCGCGTACTCTGAGCCATGCTGAATAGGATGATATCCGAACATGAGGAAGTGAGGCGAAAAGCCAGTCGACTCATGCACTACCTTACGAAAAGCAGAGCACGACTCAGGAAGCTTCCCGTCCCACTTCGCATGATCGGATCCTATGTAGGCCCTTATGGCGTTTAACGTTGACACGTTAGTACGCTCTGCAGCATTCGCCTGCGGAGAATACACTGGAGTAAAACAGTGATGCACTCCATAGTTTACCAACAAATCAGCAAATGTCTTGGAAGTAAATTGAACTCCGTTATCTGAATGGAGCTATTCGGGGACCCCAAAAGTTAGGAAAATTTCGCGTTCGAGATATTTTACCACAGCGTCTGCGGTTGCCTTAGCCATGGGCTTGAGCCACACAAATTTAGTGTAGTGATCCAAGACCACAAACAAGTGTGTGTTACCCGATTTCGAACGTGGATATGGTCCCATAAAATCCACAAAGAGGCGCTGCATAGGTCGCTCCGTTTCTCGCTGTGATCCCATGAATGGTCTTTGAATGGAATTCGAAGGCTTGATCTGCTTGCAGGTCACGCAATTCTTGATATGTCGCATGACATCTTGCCTCATGCGAGGCCAATAAAAATACCTTTGAAGCAGTTCAATCGTTTTTCGAATTCCACAATGCGACCCACGAGGATCATCATGAGCTCTTGCTATGAGCACCCCCTGCTGACCATCCGGGACCCATAACTTCGTTTGGGGAATATCCGAAATAGAGGCATCGAGCGAACCCAGTGTGATGTATATTTTGTCGTTCGACACGTTCAGATTCTGAAATTTTTGGGGGTGATCCACAATTTGCTCCCTCAAATGCTTATAGGAGGGCTCGTGAAACGCAGCTTCTGGAATGATCACACCCAGATGCTCGTGCTCCGGAAGACATTTTCCAATTGTAGCCACCTGATCATCAGAAAAACAGGCTCTTGACAGAGCGTCTGGGACGACGTTAAGATTACCCTTCCGATGCTCAATGTGAAAATCATACCCCTGCAGCTTCAAGCTCCAGCGAGCCAATCGTCCAGACAGATCCTGTTGTTGCATCAGCCATTTTAGGCTGGCATGATCTGTGATGATAGTGAAGGGCAGCCCCTCGACGTACGCTCTGAACCTCTTAACACTTTGCACCGCAGCTAAGCATTCCAATTCGGTAACACTGTAGTTGCGTTGCGCCGCGTTAAGTTTCAGGGACATATACGCGATGGGATGCTCTCCACCATCATCATCCTTCTGGAACAAGACACTTCCAATACCCAATGCACTAGCGTCACATTGAATATAAAAATGTCTTGTGAAATCTGGATTGGCTAACACTGGAGCGGAAACCAACAGTTTCTTGATTTCATTGAAGGCATTGCTAGCAGCCCAAGACCAGTTGAAAGAACGCTTGCCTTTTAGCAGATCCGTGAGTGGCGCAGTGACGGAAGCAAAATTTGGGATAAAACGTCTGTACCATCCCGCCATTCCCATGAACCGTCTCACGTCTTTTACCGTTCGGGGCTCTGGATATGTCAGAATACCTGACACCTTCTCCGGGTCGGTTCGTAAAATCCCATCACTAACCACGAAGCCAAGGTACTTGATCTCCTTTTGGACAAACTTGCTTTTTTCAACATTGATGGTCAAATTGGCGTCTCTGAGCCGTCTCGCAACAGTGCTCAAGAGCTCCAAATGCTCATCAAATGTTGAGCTTGTGACGAGCAAGTCGTCCAAGTAAACAAACACCTTGTCCTGCAGTTCGTGTGGTATTACTTTGTGCATTAACCGACACATAGTCTGCGGAGCATTGCACAGACCGAACGGCATAACCGTGAAACGATACAAAGGTCTGCCAGGGACGGTAAAGGCAGTTTTATCACGTGATGCTTCGTCTAATGGAATCTGCCAGAAAGCGTCTTTCAGATCCAAACTAGTGATGAACCGGGTGTCTTGTAGGCGTGCCAACAGTCCCTCAATGAGAGGTAATGGGTAGGCATCTTTTAAAGTGACCTCGTTCAGACGTCGAGCATCAAGGCATAGACGCACCTTGCCAGGCTTCCTCACCAAGGTGACGGGGGAACTCCACGCGCTATGGCTTTCCTCTATCACACCCAGTGACAACATACGATCAAGTTCGTCATACATCAGTTTCTGTATAACCGGTGACATGGCATAGTGTCGTTGTTTAATGGGCTGAGCGGAACCCGTGTCGATCTTATGTGACACGAGTTTGGTTTTGCCCAGGCCCTCCTTGTTATATGAAGGAAACTGATGTATGACAAGGTCGAGTCGTTGCTGCTCCTGAGTGGTCAATAGGTGAAAACCAGGGCACGCAGGCTCTGTAAGGGCCTCGACCGAGTGACCTTGCGTTGGAACGATTTTGAAAAGGTCCCAAAAATCCATACCCAGATAGACAGGGTGGGTTAGAGACGGAACGACCAAAAATCGCATCCATTTACTCTGGTCGTTAAATCGCACCAGGGTGCCAACATATCCCACCACCGGACTCTTTTGACCCGAAGCTGTCTGGACGTGGGTCTGTATAGTATGCATATACAGGCCCAAGTCCGAGAGCAGATCCAAAGAACCGGCGCCGAGTATGCTGACACTAGCCCCACTGTCGAGTAATCCCGTCAACTTTCGTCCCTTGATAATGATTTCGGCGAAAGGGCGATTATCACCATTAATGTTGACTATCGACTCAACGCTGGCGCGTTTCAAAATTTTTCTCGCGGCAAAGTACCTCCAGGATCTATGAAAGCGCCTGGACGATGACAATCCCCGACAAGCAGATCGAAATGAATTGACGCAAGTGGATTCAATACTTGAATCAGAAAATGAAAGACCATCAGAGAATTGAGTTTGAACATATGGGTTGGATGTGATTGGGTATGATGTGAGTTTGTCATTCTGAAGCGAAAGAAATTTGGGGTGCATATCATTCAGTCAAGATAGACGTCGCAACTCCGGATCGACATTAGTGGCTACATCCACCTTTCCGTGGCGCGAGTTGAACCGCGGAGAGTCAGACTGATTTCTGTTCGTCACCATTACCTTACTACTATCATAAGCTCGACATTTGGGACACTGAGGTTTCATGACCCCATCAGAACCACATCCAAAACAAAAAACTCGCTTAATGGGCGTCGAACAATCTAAGAAGGAGTGTCCCAGATCTTTGCAATTCCAACAGACACGAAATTGTCCACGTTGAGTGCTGAGTTGTGGGCTTGGGGTATTGAACCGTTTCGTCACGACTTCGTGCACATGATTTGATGTTTCACAATGCCTAGAACTCATTTTACTAGGCTCTTCTATTTCATGGCTCCATTCTCTGCCATGTGCTGATCCCGACCGACGCCAGGACTCTGGTCGTTCCATGATTTCGTCATTTACATCAATTTCATTGATTCCCAACGGACGACGAATCGGTCGACGTTCGACCTCCAATCCACGCCACACGGACTCAACGCGAGTGCATCTTCTGACGAGATCACGGGTAGTCGAAAAATCGAAACCAGCCAAATGCTCCTGAAGTCGAACATTCATATTCCGAAAAAGAATACACTGCAGGTCTTCATCCCCTAACGAAACTTGCAATTGAAGAGCCAATGCCTCAATTGCTTCATAAAAATCAATAAAACTCTCGTTGGGACGTTGCCGTCGAGCGTCTATAGCCCGCCGAATATCAACATCTGTGCGATGCGGTGCGAATCGTTCAAAAAATTCCGCTTGGAGTTGGTTCCACGTCAAGTTCCTATAGAGATCTCGCAGCTGCCAGTACCAATTAGCGGCTATGCCCTTCAAAAGCAAGTGCAGGTCTCTTACCAATTCATGCCCCGAAACTCCATAATCAGAAGCCATAGTGGACACGCGAAACAGGAACTGCCGTGCGTCCATATCTTTAGAGACCCCATCGAACAACAAACCCCATTTCGTAATAGGGACCAATGTCCGTGGGTGTTCGTTGTTTTGTCGTGCCTCTCGAAACGTAACCCGCGGCTCCGTACCAATAGGACCCCTAGTAACCGTCGATGACAAATGGTCTGCTCCAACTTGAGAGGGCTCCACCGCAGTAGTGGGTGGCAGAACCGTGTGCCCTTGACCAACTCTTGGGGGAGTGCTGGAGGCCGAAAGACTGAGGCGACCTAGCTCTCGGTCAATATGGGAATAACTAGGGTCCCAGCTCGCCGTTCGTCGCCTCATGTTCGATTAATTGAATACCGCAATTAAATAAAATAAATAAAAGTATAAAAATAGCTGTTAAGAAAAATTCAAATAAAAAAAAAAAATCCCGATCACCTGCAATTTCCCTCTCAAAACTAAAATACACCCGGAAAGGTAAGCAAACACCGAGAAAGAAATGTATTTTCCCCCTTTAACGCAAACTCGTGACGGTATATAGAAAACTAATAATTCTTGTGCAGAAGGAGAAACGAAATTTCGTAATAAAAATAACCCAAAATGATTTAAGCGATTAAATATTTTCCCGCTCCGATAAGTACTAAGTAACTGGTTTGTTATAACTAATGGTACTCCTTAGATTTCAACACTACTAAATTGCAAATAAACGCAAATCATAAAAAATAATGCTTCCTACATTTCCTCTTCCCGTAGGGATGTTTGTAAAGGAAAGGAAAAGGTAATAAAATTTGAACAAATAATGAAAAAATGGGAATTAAGGAAATAGTAATCAAATGTCAACAAGTTGAACTTCCCAGCTGAGTCAAGAAAATTCGATGACCCTATTTCGTGAACTGCTCAAAAGGTTACAATCAAATAAACCTACACCGTCAAACCGGTGGACTCAGTCACGATCTAGTATCATCGAACCTCCCTGCAAGAAACAAAAGTCTCGAGGCGCTGAAAAAATCAAAACTGCTCGCTTCTGGCCAAGCGACTTCACAACCGAAGGATATTTCAGCGACTTTCAACTCGAGTGGTTCCTTTTGTTTCGCCTCAAGCTGAGAGTCAGTACACAAGTGAAAAGAGGCGTCCCTCTGTCATACACTGAACAACACACAATAGCACGAGAACGGGCGCCAATGTTGCACTGACGACCGCTCGACCAGAATGAAATAAAGGAGAAAACATTAAAAATATAAAAAAAAAACAAGAAAAATTAATTAAAATGAAATCCAACATGAATAATCTGATTAAGTTGCCAACTATGGCCAAAGAGAGAAGAAAGAAAAAAAAAAAAATATGGCTGAGGCAATCAAGTGCTCCCGGGAACAAATATCACCCCAGCCCATCAGATTTATCATGCGGAGCAAGGAATGCAATCAAAAACCAAACTAAATGAAAAACCATACGAAATTGACTACTGAAGTTACACAAAAAAAAATTGACTAAAAAAAAATTCTGAAGAAAAACTACCAAAAATTAAATTACCAACTCAAAATCTATGTACATATGCCTAATTATTAACCAAAGTTTGGGCGCCATTTGTTGCGAAACCCTGAAAACAGCCGAGCCGCCGTCAGTGCAACATGTTATGTGAGGTCGGATTCGTTCTGTCCCGCGTGCCAAACCTGCCAGCTAGCTCAGTCCGGCGTGGGTTTTTGGGACGAACCCGACCTTCGTGCTATGGCACGCAGACAACACAACATTTAACACATGGTACAATCAAAAAGGAAGGGAAGGAAACCTGTAGGAAGCATTAAAAACGAGCCAATTATTGGGACATTATTTATGTATTTAACTCATAACAGAAATTTAACAATAACAAAAATGGACAATAGCCAGAAATGAAATGAAGAGTATAAATAATAATAATTCCAATAAAATTATACACTCCAAATAATAGATAAAGAAGAAAATAATTCATGGAATAAAAAATAGTAAGAAAGAAAAATTAATAGTTATCTAATAATTTGTGGTGGGGGTCTATGGGTACTCAACCCCGGCCGGAATTGGTTCACATGGATCTTAACACATTTGAAATAAGAATGTTGTTAATAATAACATGCATACTAGAAATAATTCTCAAATAATAATGAATTAACACTTACAACGACTATAAAATCAAGCCAAAAGATATTATAGAAGTAATAATAATAGATATTTGATAGAGCAATAAGAAAAATTTGCGGATAACATTGCTTTCCCCCCACACTATTGAATTTAACGGTATTTGACTAATACTTATTTACTTGACGAATCATACTATTTGAAAAATCCGTTGAACGACCTGATGATATAGACTACTTCGACAATTCTCTGCCACTTCAATTCATAGACTACCAATTTTAATAAATTTTTTCCTCATTGTTAGATTTCCTTCCTGAATATTACCACACTTGAGTACTTATCTGGTTATCCGTTAATTTCATCATTAGAGGTAGATAATGACTATTCATACACAGCATCTCCCAAAATCGGTTTCGTTAATCCACTTCCAATAGTTTCATGAAGTTCTTAACAAGATTGAACACCAAAAGACACTATCTCCGTAAATTCGACTTTCTTCCTCTTCGGTGAAATCTCTTCAGGTGAAATCTTAAACTCGCTCAGCACACAAACAGCACCCACGAATTGGAAAATACATTTTTATACGTTTTCGACGATGCCACTCACAACTTTTACATCAAAGCTGATGCTTATCACTCCGTTTTTCTTTTTTTCTTATTTATCGGGATTTAGTCACTCTTCAAGTGGACTCGCAACTCAACACGCCAGAACAAACCAAAACAAACCCGATGTAAAAATCCAAAGAAAATGATACTGAACTGCAATATCAAATCACACGCAATTCGCGCTTCTTTTTCTTTCTGTCCTATCACACCTTCATCTCTCCAGTCTTCGAAACCGAATCCCCCAAAGCCTCCCAAGCGCTAAAAACTCCCGCCAATAAGCTCCCGTTGCCGCCACGTCCCGTTTTTTCGTGTTGCTCAGCTGTGCAGCCATTCTTCTCCACACCTCGCACCATGCATCTCCCGTTTTCACCGGCCTGATAACGCAGCTGATGCAAGTATTTGCATATCAGCTGCGCACAGGTCAGCGAACCTGATGCAATGCAATGACGCATGCGACAATCAAACGCATACGCAAAGCCGGTTTTAGTTACCAATGCAATGCATTCGACTGTCGCACGCAGCACCGCATTCGCAAGGTTTGTGGGTATATGTGTGTGGGTGATAGCTGTGGCGAGGCTGTTTCGCAACAATCGTGGGGACGACCCAGACCCTGAAGTCTCACAGCCGGGCACAATCAAAATGTGTTACCAACGTTTCAATTTCGGAATTTATGCAGAATCAAAAGGTACATCTCCGACTCCGTCCCGGATGTCTTTTGAGTGAAAAACACCCAACACCTTACCACTTGCATCTTCCAATTCGTATGTGACTTGACCAGTTTTTCGCTTAACGATGGCAGGGACAAATCGTGGGGCGAACTTTGCTGCAAAGCGATCTACTGCCTTGCTCACAACGAAGTTCCGGACGAAGACTCTTTGACCCAAAGAAAAATTTCGTGGTCTGGCCCGCAGATTGTAATGTTGGGCGCTTTTTTTATATGCTTCGTTCAACTTGTCTTTCACAAGATCTTGCGCCAAACGTTGCCGGTCAACGTTTGATTGCAATTGGATTTCTCCGTCTTCAAAAGCCCTAAGACTCCTGAGCAGCGCGTACTCTGAGCCATGCTGAATAGGATGATATCCGAACATGAGGAAGTGAGGCGAAAAGCCAGTCGACTCATGCACTACCTTACGAAAAGCAGAGCACGACTCAGGAAGCTTCCCGTCCCACTTCGCATGATCGGATCCTATGTAGGCCCTTATGGCGTTTAACGTTGACACGTTAGTACGCTCTGCAGCATTCGCCTGCGGAGAATACACTGGAGTAAAACAGTGATGCACTCCATAGTTTACCAACAAATCAGCAAATGTCTTGGAAGTAAATTGAACTCCGTTATCTGAATGGAGCCATTCGGGGACCCCAAAAGTTAGGAAAATTTCGCGTTCGAGATATTTTACCACAGCGTCTGCGGTTGCCTTAGCCATGGGCTTGAGCCACACAAATTTAGTGTAGTGATCCAAGACCACAAACAAGTGTGTGTTACCCGATTTCGAACGTGGATATGGTCCCATAAAATCCACAAAGAGGCGCTGCATAGGTCGCTCCGTTTCTCGCTGTGATCCCATGAATGGTCTTTGAATGGAATTCGAAGGCTTGATCTGCTTGCAGGTCACGCAATTCTTGATATGTCGCATGACATCTTGCCTCATGCGAGGCCAATAAAAATACCTTTGAAGCAGTTCAATCGTTTTTCGAATTCCACAATGCGACCCACGAGGATCATCATGAGCTCTTGCTATGAGCACCCCCTGCTGACCATCCGGGACCCATAACTTCGTTTGGGGAATATCCGAAATAGAGGCATCGAGCGAACCCAGTGTGATGTATATTTTGTCGTTCGACACGTTCAGATTCTGAAATTTTTGGGGGTGATCCACAATTTGCTCCCTCAAATGCTTATAGGAGGGCTCGTGAAACGCAGCTTCTGGAATGATCACACCCAGATGCTCGTGCTCCGGAAGACATTTTCCAATTGTAGCCACCTGATCATCAGAAAAACAGGCTCTTGACAGAGCGTCTGGGACGACGTTAAGATTACCCTTCCGATGCTCAATGTGAAAATCATACCCCTGCAGCTTCAAGCTCCAGCGAGCCAATCGTCCAGACAGATCCTGTTGTTGCATCAGCCATTTTAGGCTGGCATGATCTGTGATGATAGTGAAGGGCAGCCCCTCGACGTACGCTCTGAACCTCTTAACACTTTGCACCGCAGCTAAGCATTCCAATTCGGTAACACTGTAGTTGCGTTGCGCCGCGTTAAGTTTCAGGGACATATACGCGATGGGATGCTCTCCACCATCATCATCCTTCTGGAACAAGACACTTCCAATACCCAATGCACTAGCGTCACATTGAATATAAAAATGTCTTGTGAAATCTGGATTGGCTAACACTGGAGCGGAAACCAACAGTTTCTTGATTTCATTGAAGGCATTGCTAGCAGCCCAAGACCAGTTGAAAGAACGCTTGCCTTTTAGCAGATCCGTGAGTGGCGCAGTGACGGAAGCAAAATTTGGGATAAAACGTCTGTACCATCCCGCCATTCCCATGAACCGTCTCACGTCTTTTACCGTTCGGGGCTCTGGATATGTCAGAATACCTGACACCTTCTCCGGGTCGGTTCGTAAAATCCCATCACTAACCACGAAGCCAAGGTACTTGATCTCCTTTTGGACAAACTTGCTTTTTTCAACATTGATGGTCAAATTGGCGTCTCTGAGCCGTCTCGCAACAGTGCTCAAGAGCTCCAAATGCTCATCAAATGTTGAGCTTGTGACGAGCAAGTCGTCCAAGTAAACAAACACCTTGTCCTGCAGTTCGTGTGGTATTACTTTGTGCATTAACCGACACATAGTCTGCGGAGCATTGCACAGACCGAACGGCATAACCGTGAAACGATACAAAGGTCTGCCAGGGACGGTAAAGGCAGTTTTATCACGTGATGCTTCGTCTAATGGAATCTGCCAGAAAGCGTCTTTCAGATCCAAACTAGTGATGAACCGGGTGTCTTGTAGGCGTGCCAACAGTCCTTCAATGAGAGGTAATGGGTAGGCATCTTTTAAAGTGACCTCGTTCAGACGTCGAGCATCAAGGCATAGACGCACCTTGCCAGGCTTCCTCACCAAGGTGACGGGGGAACTCCACGCGCTATGGCTTTCCTCTATCACACCCAGTGACAACATACGATCAAGTTCGTCATACATCAGTTTCTGTATAACCGGTGACATGGCATAGTGTCGTTGTTTAATGGGCTGAGCGGAACCCGTGTCGATCTTATGTGACACGAGTTTGGTTTTGCCCAGGCCCTCCTTGTTATATGAAGGAAACTGATGTATGACAAGGTCGAGTCGTTGCTGCTCCTGAGTGGTCAATAGGTGAAAACCAGGGCACGCAGGCTCTGTAAGGGCCTCGACCGAGTGACCTTGCGTTGGAACGATTTTGAAAAGGTCCCAAAAATCCATACCCAGATAGACAGGGTGGGTTAGAGACGGAACGACCAAAAATCGCATCCATTTACTCTGGTCGTTAAATCGCACCAGGGTGCCAACATATCCCACCACCGGACTCTTTTGACCCGAAGCTGTCTGGACGTGGGTCTGTATAGTATGCATATACAGGCCCAAGTCCGAGAGCAGATCCAAAGAACCGGCGCCGAGTATGCTGACACTAGCCCCACTGTCGAGTAATCCCGTCAACTTTCGTCCCTTGATAATGATTTCGGCGAAAGGGCGATTATCACCATTAATGTTGACTATCGACTCAACGCTGGCGCGTTTCAAAATTTTTCTCGCGGCAAAGTACCTCCAGGATCTATGAAAGCGCCTGGACGATGACAATCCCCGACAAGCAGATCGAAATGAATTGACGCAAGTGGATTCAATACTTGAATCAGAAAATGAAAGACCATCAGAGAATTGAGTTTGAACATATGGGTTGGATGTGATTGGGTATGATGTGAGTTTGTCATTCTGAAGCGAAAGAAATTTGGGGTGCATATCATTCAGTCAAGATAGACGTCGCAACTCCGGATCGACATTAGTGGCTACATCCACCTTTCCGTGGCGCGAGTTGAACCGCGGAGAGTCAGACTGATTTCTGTTCGTCACCATTACCTTACTACTATCATAAGCTCGACATTTGGGACACTGAGGTTTCATGACCCCATCAGAACCACATCCAAAACAAAAAACTCGCTTAATGGGCGTCGAACAATCTAAGAAGGAGTGTCCCAGATCTTTGCAATTCCAACAGACACGAAATTGTCCACGTTGAGTGCTGAGTTGTGGGCTTGGGGTATTGAACCGTTTCGTCACGACTTCGTGCACATGATTTGATGTTTCACAATGCCTAGAACTCATTTTACTAGGCTCTTCTATTTCATGGCTCCATTCTCTGCCATGTGCTGATCCCGACCGACGCCAGGACTCTGGTCGTTCCATGATTTCGTCATTTACATCAATTTCATTGATTCCCAACGGACGACGAATCGGTCGACGTTCGACCTCCAATCCACGCCACACGGACTCAACGCGAGTGCATCTTCTGACGAGATCACGGGTAGTCGAAAAATCGAAACCAGCCAAATGCTCCTGAAGTCGAACATTCATATTCCGAAAAAGAATACACTGCAGGTCTTCATCCCCTAACGAAACTTGCAATTGAAGAGCCAATGCCTCAATTGCTTCATAAAAATCAATAAAACTCTCGTTGGGACGTTGCCGTCGAGCGTCTATAGCCCGCCGAATATCAACATCTGTGCGATGCGGTGCGAATCGTTCAAAAAATTCCGCTTGGAGTTGGTTCCACGTCAAGTTCCTATAGAGATCTCGCAGCTGCCAGTACCAATTAGCGGCTATGCCCTTCAAAAGCAAGTGCAGGTCTCTTACCAATTCATGCCCCGAAACTCCATAATCAGAAGCCATAGTGGACACGCGAAACAGGAACTGCCGTGCGTCCATATCTTTAGAGACCCCATCGAACAACAAACCCCATTTCGTAATAGGGACCAATGTCCGTGGGTGTTCGTTGTTTTGTCGTGCCTCTCGAAACGTAACCCGCGGCTCCGTACCAATAGGACCCCTAGTAACCGTCGATGACAAATGGTCTGCTCCAACTTGAGAGGGCTCCACCGCAGTAGTGGGTGGCAGAACCGTGTGCCCTTGACCAACTCTTGGGGGAGTGCTGGAGGCCGAAAGACTGAGGCGACCTAGCTCTCGGTCAATATGGGAATAACTAGGGTCCCAGCTCGCCGTTCGTCGCCTCATGTTCGATTAATTGAATACCGCAATTAAATAAAATAAATAAAAGTATAAAAATAGCTGTTAAGAAAAATTCAAATAAAAAAAAAAAAATCCCGATCACCTGCAATTTCCCTCTCAAAACTAAAATACACCCGGAAAGGTAAGCAAACACCGAGAAAGAAATGTATTTTCCCCCTTTAACGCAAACTCGTGACGGTATATAGAAAACTAATAATTCTTGTGCAGAAGGAGAAACGAAATTTCGTAATAAAAATAACCCAAAATGATTTAAGCGATTAAATATTTTCCCGCTCCGATAAGTACTAAGTAACTGGTTTGTTATAACTAATGGTACTCCTTAGATTTCAACACTACTAAATTGCAAATAAACGCAAATCATAAAAAATAATGCTTCCTACATTTCCTCTTCCCGTAGGGATGTTTGTAAAGGAAAGGAAAAGGTAATAAAATTTGAACAAATAATGAAAAAATGGGAATTAAGGAAATAGTAATCAAATGTCAACAAGTTGAACTTCCCAGCTGAGTCAAGAAAATTCGATGACCCTATTTCGTGAACTGCTCAAAAGGTTACAATCAAATAAACCTACACCGTCAAACCGGTGGACTCAGTCACGATCTAGTATCATCGAACCTCCCTGCAAGAAACAAAAGTCTCGAGGCGCTGAAAAAATCAAAACTGCTCGCTTCTGGCCAAGCGACTTCACAACCGAAGGATATTTCAGCGACTTTCAACTCGAGTGGTTCCTTTTGTTTCGCCTCAAGCTGAGAGTCAGTACACAAGTGAAAAGAGGCGTCCCTCTGTCATACACTGAACAACACACAATAGCACGAGAACGGGCGCCAATGTTGCACTGACGACCGCTCGACCAGAATGAAATAAAGGAGAAAACATTAAAAATATAAAAAAAAAACAAGAAAAATTAATTAAAATGAAATCCAACATGAATAATCTGATTAAGTTGCCAACTATGGCCAAAGAGAGAAGAAAGAAAAAAAAAAAAAATATGGCTGAGGCAATCAAGTGCTCCCGGGAACAAATATCACCCCAGCCCATCAGATTTATCATGCGGAGCAAGGAATGCAATCAAAAACCAAACTAAATGAAAAACCATACGAAATTGACTACTGAAGTTACACAAAAAAAAATTGACTAAAAAAAAATTCTGAAGAAAAACTACCAAAAATTAAATTACCAACTCAAAATCTATGTACATATGCCTAATTATTAACCAAAGTTTGGGCGCCATTTGTTGCGAAACCCTGAAAACAGCCGAGCCGCCGTCAGTGCAACATGTTATGTGAGGTCGGATTCGTTCTGTCCCGCGTGCCAAACCTGCCAGCTAGCTCAGTCCGGCGTGGGTTTTTGGGACGAACCCGACCTTCGTGCTATGGCACGCAGACAACACAACATTTAACACATGGTACAATCAAAAAGGAAGGGAAGGAAACCTGTAGGAAGCATTAAAAACGAGCCAATTATTGGGACATTATTTATGTATTTAACTCATAACAGAAATTTAACAATAACAAAAATGGACAATAGCCAGAAATGAAATGAAGAGTATAAATAATAATAATTCCAATAAAATTATACACTCCAAATAATAGATAAAGAAGAAAATAATTCATGGAATAAAAAATAGTAAGAAAGAAAAATTAATAGTTATCTAATAATTTGTGGTGGGGGTCTATGGGTACTCAACCCCGGCCGGAATTGGTTCACATGGATCTTAACACATTTGAAATAAGAATGTTGTTAATAATAACATGCATACTAGAAATAATTCTCAAATAATAATGAATTAACACTTACAACGACTATAAAATCAAGCCAAAAGATATTATAGAAGTAATAATAATAGATATTTGATAGAGCAATAAGAAAAATTTGCGGATAACATTGCTTTCCCCCCACACTATTGAATTTAACGGTATTTGACTAACACTTATTTACTTGACGAATCATACTATTTGAAAAATCCGTTGAACGACCTGATGATATAGACTACTTCGACAATTCTCTGCCACTTCAATTCATAGACTACCAATTTTAATAAATTTTTTCCTCATTGTTAGATTTCCTTCCTGAATATTACCACACTTGAGTACTTATCTGGTTATCCGTTAATTTCATCATTAGAGGTAGATAATGACTATTCATACACAGCATCTCCCAAAATCGGTTTCGTTAATCCACTTCCAATAGTTTCATGAAGTTCTTAACAAGATTGAACACCAAAAGACACTATCTCCGTAAATTCGACTTTCTTCCTCTTCGGTGAAATCTCTTCAGGTGAAATCTTAAACTCGCTCAGCACACAAACAGCACCCACGAATTGGAAAATACATTTTTATACGTTTTCGACGATGCCACTCACAACTTTTACATCAAAGCTGATGCTTATCACTCCGTTTTTCTTTTTTTCTTATTTATCGGGATTTAGTCACTCTTCAAGTGGACTCGCAACTCAACACGCCAGAACAAACCAAAACAAACCCGATGTAAAAATCCAAAGAAAATGATACTGAACTGCAATATCAAATCACACGCAATTCGCGCTTCTTTTTCTTTCTGTCCTATCACACCTTCATCTCTCCAGTCTTCGAAACCGAATCCCCCAAAGCCTCCCAAGCGCTAAAAACTCCCGCCAATAAGCTCCCGTTGCCGCCACGTCCCGTTTTTTCGTGTTGCTCAGCTGTGCAGCCATTCTTCTCCACACCTCGCACCATGCATCTCCCGTTTTCACCGGCCTGATAACGCAGCTGATGCAAGTATTTGCATATCAGCTGCGCACAGGTCAGCGAACCTGATGCAATGCAATGACGCATGCGACAATCAAACGCATACGCAAAGCCGGTTTTAGTTACCAATGCAATGCATTCGACTGTCGCACGCAGCACCGCATTCGCAAGGTTTGTGGGTATATGTGTGTGGGTGATAGCTGTGGCGAGGCTGTTTCGCAACAATCGTGGGGACGACCCAGACCCTGAAGTCTCACAGCCGGGCACAATCAAAATGTGTTACCAACGTTTCAATTTCGGAATTTATGCAGAATCAAAAGGTACATCTCCGACTCCGTCCCGGATGTCTTTTGAGTGAAAAACACCCAACACCTTACCACTTGCATCTTCCAATTCGTATGTGACTTGACCAGTTTTTCGCTTAACGATGGCAGGGACAAATCGTGGGGCGAACTTTGCTGCAAAGCGATCTACTGCCTTGCTCACAACGAAGTTCCGGACGAAGACTCTTTGACCCAAAGAAAAATTTCGTGGTCTGGCCCGCAGATTGTAATGTTGGGCGCTTTTTTTATATGCTTCGTTCAACTTGTCTTTCACAAGATCTTGCGCCAAACGTTGCCGGTCAACGTTTGATTGCAATTGGATTTCTCCGTCTTCAAAAGCCCTAAGACTCCTGAGCAGCGCGTACTCTGAGCCATGCTGAATAGGATGATATCCGAACATGAGGAAGTGAGGCGAAAAGCCAGTCGACTCATGCACTACCTTACGAAAAGCAGAGCACGACTCAGGAAGCTTCCCGTCCCACTTCGCATGATCGGATCCTATGTAGGCCCTTATGGCGTTTAACGTTGACACGTTAGTACGCTCTGCAGCATTCGCCTGCGGAGAATACACTGGAGTAAAACAGTGATGCACTCCATAGTTTACCAACAAATCAGCAAATGTCTTGGAAGTAAATTGAACTCCGTTATCTGAATGGAGCCATTCGGGGACCCCAAAAGTTAGGAAAATTTCGCGTTCGAGATATTTTACCACAGCGTCTGCGGTTGCCTTAGCCATGGGCTTGAGCCACACAAATTTAGTGTAGTGATCCAAGACCACAAACAAGTGTGTGTTACCCGATTTCGAACGTGGATATGGTCCCATAAAATCCACAAAGAGGCGCTGCATAGGTCGCTCCGTTTCTCGCTGTGATCCCATGAATGGTCTTTGAATGGAATTCGAAGGCTTGATCTGCTTGCAGGTCACGCAATTCTTGATATGTCGCATGACATCTTGCCTCATGCGAGGCCAATAAAAATACCTTTGAAGCAGTTCAATCGTTTTTCGAATTCCACAATGCGACCCACGAGGATCATCATGAGCTCTTGCTATGAGCACCCCCTGCTGACCATCCGGGACCCATAACTTCGTTTGGGGAATATCCGAAATAGAGGCATCGAGCGAACCCAGTGTGATGTATATTTTGTCGTTCGACACGTTCAGATTCTGAAATTTTTGGGGGTGATCCACAATTTGCTCCCTCAAATGCTTATAGGAGGGCTCGTGAAACGCAGCTTCTGGAATGATCACACCCAGATGCTCGTGCTCCGGAAGACATTTTCCAATTGTAGCCACCTGATCATCAGAAAAACAGGCTCTTGACAGAGCGTCTGGGACGACGTTAAGATTACCCTTCCGATGCTCAATTTGAAAATCATACCCCTGCAGCTTCAAGCTCCAGCGAGCCAATCGTCCAGACAGATCCTGTTGTTGCATCAGCCATTTTAGGCTGGCATGATCTGTGATGATAGTGAAGGGCAGCCCCTCGACGTACGCTCTGAACCTCTTAACACTTTGCACCGCAGCTAAGCATTCCAATTCGGTAACACTGTAGTTGCGTTGCGCCGCGTTAAGTTTCAGGGACATATACGCGATGGGATGCTCTCCACCATCATCATCCTTCTGGAACAAGACACTTCCAATACCCAATGCACTAGCGTCACATTGAATATAAAAATGTCTTGTGAAATCTGGATTGGCTAACACTGGAGCGGAAACCAACAGTTTCTTGATTTCATTGAAGGCATTGCTAGCAGCCCAAGACCAGTTGAAAGAACGCTTGCCTTTTAGCAGATCCGTGAGTGGCGCAGTGACGGAAGCAAAATTTGGGATAAAACGTCTGTACCATCCCGCCATTCCCATGAACCGTCTCACGTCTTTTACCGTTCGGGGCTCTGGATATGTCAGAATACCTGACACCTTCTCCGGGTCGGTTCGTAAAATCCCATCACTAACCACGAAGCCAAGGTACTTGATCTCCTTTTGGACAAACTTGCTTTTTTCAACATTGATGGTCAAATTGGCGTCTCTGAGCCGTCTCGCAACAGTGCTCAAGAGCTCCAAATGCTCATCAAATGTTGAGCTTGTGACGAGCAAGTCGTCCAAGTAAACAAACACCTTGTCCTGCAGTTCGTGTGGTATTACTTTGTGCATTAACCGACACATAGTCTGCGGAGCATTGCACAGACCGAACGGCATAACCGTGAAACGATACAAAGGTCTGCCAGGGACGGTAAAGGCAGTTTTATCACGTGATGCTTCGTCTAATGGAATCTGCCAGAAAGCGTCTTTCAGATCCAAACTAGTGATGAACCGGGTGTCTTGTAGGCGTGCCAACAGTCCCTCAATGAGAGGTAATGGGTAGGCATCTTTTAAAGTGACCTCGTTCAGACGTCGAGCATCAAGGCATAGACGCACCTTGCCAGGCTTCCTCACCAAGGTGACGGGGGAACTCCACGCGCTATGGCTTTCCTCTATCACACCCAGTGACAACATACGATCAAGTTCGTCATACATCAGTTTCTGTATAACCGGTGACATGGCATAGTGTCGTTGTTTAATGGGCTGAGCGGAACCCGTGTCGATCTTATGTGACACGAGTTTGGTTTTGCCCAGGCCCTCCTTGTTATATGAAGGAAACTGATGTATGACAAGGTCGAGTCGTTGCTGCTCCTGAGTGGTCAATAGGTGAAAACCAGGGCACGCAGGCTCTGTAAGGGCCTCGACCGAGTGACCTTGCGTTGGAACGATTTTGAAAAGGTCCCAAAAATCCATACCCAGATAGACAGGGTGGGTTAGAGACGGAACGACCAAAAATCGCATCCATTTACTCTGGTCGTTAAATCGCACCAGGGTGCCAACATATCCCACCACCGGACTCTTTTGACCCGAAGCTGTCTGGACGTGGGTCTGTATAGTATGCATATACAGGCCCAAGTCCGAGAGCAGATCCAAAGAACCGGCGCCGAGTATGCTGACACTAGCCCCACTGTCGAGTAATCCCGTCAACTTTCGTCCCTTGATAATGATTTCGGCGAAAGGGCGATTATCACCATTAATGTTGACTATCGACTCAACGCTGGCGCGTTTCAAAATTTTTCTCGCGGCAAAGTACCTCCAGGATCTATGAAAGCGCCTGGACGATGACAATCCCCGACAAGCAGATCGAAATGAATTGACGCAAGTGGATTCAATACTTGAATCAGAAAATGAAAGACCATCAGAGAATTGAGTTTGAACATATGGGTTGGATGTGATTGGGTATGATGTGAGTTTGTCATTCTGAAGCGAAAGAAATTTGGGGTGCATATCATTCAGTCAAGATAGACGTCGCAACTCCGGATCGACATTAGTGGCTACATCCACCTTTCCGTGGCGCGAGTTGAACCGCGGAGAGTCAGACTGATTTCTGTTCGTCACCATTACCTTACTACTATCATAAGCTCGACATTTGGGACACTGAGGTTTCATGACCCCATCAGAACCACATCCAAAACAAAAAACTCGCTTAATGGGCGTCGAACAATCTAAGAAGGAGTGTCCCAGATCTTTGCAATTCCAACAGACACGAAATTGTCCACGTTGAGTGCTGAGTTGTGGGCTTGGGGTATTGAACCGTTTCGTCACGACTTCGTGCACATGATTTGATGTTTCACAATGCCTAGAACTCATTTTACTAGGCTCTTCTATTTCATGGCTCCATTCTCTGCCATGTGCTGATCCCGACCGACGCCAGGACTCTGGTCGTTCCATGATTTCGTCATTTACATCAATTTCATTGATTCCCAACGGACGACGAATCGGTCGACGTTCGACCTCCAATCCACGCCACACGGACTCAACGCGAGTGCATCTTCTGACGAGATCACGGGTAGTCGAAAAATCGAAACCAGCCAAATGCTCCTGAAGTCGAACATTCATATTCCGAAAAAGAATACACTGCAGGTCTTCATCCCCTAACGAAACTTGCAATTGAAGAGCCAATGCCTCAATTGCTTCATAAAAATCAATAAAACTCTCGTTGGGACGTTGCCGTCGAGCGTCTATAGCCCGCCGAATATCAACATCTGTGCGATGCGGTGCGAATCGTTCAAAAAATTCCGCTTGGAGTTGGTTCCACGTCAAGTTCCTATAGAGATCTCGCAGCTGCCAGTACCAATTAGCGGCTATGCCCTTCAAAAGCAAGTGCAGGTCTCTTACCAATTCATGCCCCGAAACTCCATAATCAGAAGCCATAGTGGACACGCGAAACAGGAACTGCCGTGCGTCCATATCTTTAGAGACCCCATCGAACAACAAACCCCATTTCGTAATAGGGACCAATGTCCGTGGGTGTTCGTTGTTTTGTCGTGCCTCTCGAAACGTAACCCGCGGCTCCGTACCAATAGGACCCCTAGTAACCGTCGATGACAAATGGTCTGCTCCAACTTGAGAGGGCTCCACCGCAGTAGTGGGTGGCAGAACCGTGTGCCCTTGACCAACTCTTGGGGGAGTGCTGGAGGCCGAAAGACTGAGGCGACCTAGCTCTCGGTCAATATGGGAATAACTAGGGTCCCAGCTCGCCGTTCGTCGCCTCATGTTCGATTAATTGAATACCGCAATTAAATAAAATAAATAAAAGTATAAAAATAGCTGTTAAGAAAAATTCAAATAAAAAAAAAAAAATCCCGATCACCTGCAATTTCCCTCTCAAAACTAAAATACACCCGGAAAGGTAAGCAAACACCGAGAAAGAAATGTATTTTCCCCCTTTAACGCAAACTCGTGACGGTATATAGAAAACTAATAATTCTTGTGCAGAAGGAGAAACGAAATTTCGTAATAAAAATAACCCAAAATGATTTAAGCGATTAAATATTTTCCCGCTCCGATAAGTACTAAGTAACTGGTTTGTTATAACTAATGGTACTCCTTAGATTTCAACACTACTAAATTGCAAATAAACGCAAATCATAAAAAATAATGCTTCCTACATTTCCTCTTCCCGTAGGGATGTTTGTAAAGGAAAGGAAAAGGTAATAAAATTTGAACAAATAATGAAAAAATGGGAATTAAGGAAATAGTAATCAAATGTCAACAAGTTGAACTTCCCAGCTGAGTCAAGAAAATTCGATGACCCTATTTCGTGAACTGCTCAAAAGGTTACAATCAAATAAACCTACACCGTCAAACCGGTGGACTCAGTCACGATCTAGTATCATCGAACCTCCCTGCAAGAAACAAAAGTCTCGAGGCGCTGAAAAAATCAAAACTGCTCGCTTCTGGCCAAGCGACTTCACAACCGAAGGATATTTCAGCGACTTTCAACTCGAGTGGTTCCTTTTGTTTCGCCTCAAGCTGAGAGTCAGTACACAAGTGAAAAGAGGCGTCCCTCTGTCATACACTGAACAACACACAATAGCACGAGAACGGGCGCCAATGTTGCACTGACGACCGCTCGACCAGAATGAAATAAAGGAGAAAACATTAAAAATATAAAAAAAAAACAAGAAAAATTAATTAAAATGAAATCCAACATGAATAATCTGATTAAGTTGCCAACTATGGCCAAAGAGAGAAGAAAGAAAAAAAAAAAAAATATGGCTGAGGCAATCAAGTGCTCCCGGGAACAAATATCACCCCAGCCCATCAGATTTATCATGCGGAGCAAGGAATGCAATCAAAAACCAAACTAAATGAAAAACCATACGAAATTGACTACTGAAGTTACACAAAAAAAAATTGACTAAAAAAAAATTCTGAAGAAAAACTACCAAAAATTAAATTACCAACTCAAAATCTATGTACATATGCCTAATTATTAACCAAAGTTTGGGCGCCATTTGTTGCGAAACCCTGAAAACAGCCGAGCCGCCGTCAGTGCAACATGTTATGTGAGGTCGGATTCGTTCTGTCCCGCGTGCCAAACCTGCCAGCTAGCTCAGTCCGGCGTGGGTTTTTGGGACGAACCCGACCTTCGTGCTATGGCACGCAGACAACACAACATTTAACACATGGTACAATCAAAAAGGAAGGGAAGGAAACCTGTAGGAAGCATTAAAAACGAGCCAATTATTGGGACATTATTTATGTATTTAACTCATAACAGAAATTTAACAATAACAAAAATGGACAATAGCCAGAAATGAAATGAAGAGTATAAATAATAATAATTCCAATAAAATTATACACTCCAAATAATAGATAAAGAAGAAAATAATTCATGGAATAAAAAATAGTAAGAAAGAAAAATTAATAGTTATCTAATAATTTGTGGTGGGGGTCTATGGGTACTCAACCCCGGCCGGAATTGGTTCACATGGATCTTAACACATTTGAAATAAGAATGTTGTTAATAATAACATGCATACTAGAAATAATTCTCAAATAATAATGAATTAACACTTACAACGACTATAAAATCAAGCCAAAAGATATTATAGAAGTAATAATAATAGATATTTGATAGAGCAATAAGAAAAATTTGCGGATAACATTGCTTTCCCCCCACACTATTGAATTTAACGGTATTTGACTAACACTTATTTACTTGACGAATCATACTATTTGAAAAATCCGTTGAACGACCTGATGATATAGACTACTTCGACAATTCTCTGCCACTTCAATTCATAGACTACCAATTTTAATAAATTTTTTCCTCATTGTTAGATTTCCTTCCTGAATATTACCACACTTGAGTACTTATCTGGTTATCCGTTAATTTCATCATTAGAGGTAGATAATGACTATTCATACACAGCATCTCCCAAAATCGGTTTCGTTAATCCACTTCCAATAGTTTCATGAAGTTCTTAACAAGATTGAACACCAAAAGACACTATCTCCGTAAATTCGACTTTCTTCCTCTTCGGTGAAATCTCTTCAGGTGAAATCTTAAACTCGCTCAGCACACAAACAGCACCCACGAATTGGAAAATACATTTTTATACGTTTTCGACGATGCCACTCACAACTTTTACATCAAAGCTGATGCTTATCACTCCGTTTTTCTTTTTTTCTTATTTATCGGGATTTAGTCACTCTTCAAGTGGACTCGCAACTCAACACGCCAGAACAAACCAAAACAAACCCGATGTAAAAATCCAAAGAAAATGATACTGAACTGCAATATCAAATCACACGCAATTCGCGCTTCTTTTTCTTTCTGTCCTATCACACCTTCATCTCTCCAGTCTTCGAAACCGAATCCCCCAAAGCCTCCCAAGCGCTAAAAACTCCCGCCAATAAGCTCCCGTTGCCGCCACGTCCCGTTTTTTCGTGTTGCTCAGCTGTGCAGCCATTCTTCTCCACACCTCGCACCATGCATCTCCCGTTTTCACCGGCCTGATAACGCAGCTGATGCAAGTATTTGCATATCAGCTGCGCACAGGTCAGCGAACCTGATGCAATGCAATGACGCATGCGACAATCAAACGCATACGCAAAGCCGGTTTTAGTTACCAATGCAATGCATTCGACTGTCGCACGCAGCACCGCATTCGCAAGGTTTGTGGGTATATGTGTGTGGGTGATAGCTGTGGCGAGGCTGTTTCGCAACAATCGTGGGGACGACCCAGACCCTGAAGTCTCACAGCCGGGCACAATCAAAATGTGTTACCAACGTTTCAATTTCGGAATTTATGCAGAATCAAAAGGTACATCTCCGACTCCGTCCCGGATGTCTTTTGAGTGAAAAACACCCAACACCTTACCACTTGCATCTTCCAATTCGTATGTGACTTGACCAGTTTTTCGCTTAACGATGGCAGGGACAAATCGTGGGGCGAACTTTGCTGCAAAGCGATCTACTGCCTTGCTCACAACGAAGTTCCGGACGAAGACTCTTTGACCCAAAGAAAAATTTCGTGGTCTGGCCCGCAGATTGTAATGTTGGGCGCTTTTTTTATATGCTTCGTTCAACTTGTCTTTCACAAGATCTTGCGCCAAACGTTGCCGGTCAACGTTTGATTGCAATTGGATTTCTCCGTCTTCAAAAGCCCTAAGACTCCTGAGCAGCGCGTACTCTGAGCCATGCTGAATAGGATGATATCCGAACATGAGGAAGTGAGGCGAAAAGCCAGTCGACTCATGCACTACCTTACGAAAAGCAGAGCACGACTCAGGAAGCTTCCCGTCCCACTTCGCATGATCGGATCCTATGTAGGCCCTTATGGCGTTTAACGTTGACACGTTAGTACGCTCTGCAGCATTCGCCTGCGGAGAATACACTGGAGTAAAACAGTGATGCACTCCATAGTTTACCAACAAATCAGCAAATGTCTTGGAAGTAAATTGAACTCCGTTATCTGAATGGAGCCATTCGGGGACCCCAAAAGTTAGGAAAATTTCGCGTTCGAGATATTTTACCACAGCGTCTGCGGTTGCCTTAGCCATGGGCTTGAGCCACACAAATTTAGTGTAGTGATCCAAGACCACAAACAAGTGTGTGTTACCCGATTTCGAACGTGGATATGGTCCCATAAAATCCACAAAGAGGCGCTGCATAGGTCGCTCCGTTTCTCGCTGTGATCCCATGAATGGTCTTTGAATGGAATTCGAAGGCTTGATCTGCTTGCAGGTCACGCAATTCTTGATATGTCGCATGACATCTTGCCTCATGCGAGGCCAATAAAAATACCTTTGAAGCAGTTCAATCGTTTTTCGAATTCCACAATGCGACCCACGAGGATCATCATGAGCTCTTGCTATGAGCACCCCCTGCTGACCATCCGGGACCCATAACTTCGTTTGGGGAATATCCGAAATAGAGGCATCGAGCGAACCCAGTGTGATGTATATTTTGTCGTTCGACACGTTCAGATTCTGAAATTTTTGGGGGTGATCCACAATTTGCTCCCTCAAATGCTTATAGGAGGGCTCGTGAAACGCAGCTTCTGGAATGATCACACCCAGATGCTCGTGCTCCGGAAGACATTTTCCAATTGTAGCCACCTGATCATCAGAAAAACAGGCTCTTGACAGAGCGTCTGGGACGACGTTAAGATTACCCTTCCGATGCTCAATGTGAAAATCATACCCCTGCAGCTTCAAGCTCCAGCGAGCCAATCGTCCAGACAGATCCTGTTGTTGCATCAGCCATTTTAGGCTGGCATGATCTGTGATGATAGTGAAGGGCAGCCCCTCGACGTACGCTCTGAACCTCTTAACACTTTGCACCGCAGCTAAGCATTCCAATTCGGTAACACTGTAGTTGCGTTGCGCCGCGTTAAGTTTCAGGGACATATACGCGATGGGATGCTCTCCACCATCATCATCCTTCTGGAACAAGACACTTCCAATACCCAATGCACTAGCGTCACATTGAATATAAAAATGTCTTGTGAAATCTGGATTGGCTAACACTGGAGCGGAAACCAACAGTTTCTTGATTTCATTGAAGGCATTGCTAGCAGCCCAAGACCAGTTGAAAGAACGCTTGCCTTTTAGCAGATCCGTGAGTGGCGCAGTGACGGAAGCAAAATTTGGGATAAAACGTCTGTACCATCCCGCCATTCCCATGAACCGTCTCACGTCTTTTACCGTTCGGGGCTCTGGATATGTCAGAATACCTGACACCTTCTCCGGGTCGGTTCGTAAAATCCCATCACTAACCACGAAGCCAAGGTACTTGATCTCCTTTTGGACAAACTTGCTTTTTTCAACATTGATGGTCAAATTGGCGTCTCTGAGCCGTCTCGCAACAGTGCTCAAGAGCTCCAAATGCTCATCAAATGTTGAGCTTGTGACGAGCAAGTCGTCCAAGTAAACAAACACCTTGTCCTGCAGTTCGTGTGGTATTACTTTGTGCATTAACCGACACATAGTCTGCGGAGCATTGCACAGACCGAACGGCATAACCGTGAAACGATACAAAGGTCTGCCAGGGACGGTAAAGGCAGTTTTATCACGTGATGCTTCGTCTAATGGAATCTGCCAGAAAGCGTCTTTCAGATCCAAACTAGTGATGAACCGGGTGTCTTGTAGGCGTGCCAACAGTCCCTCAATGAGAGGTAATGGGTAGGCATCTTTTAAAGTGACCTCGTTCAGACGTCGAGCATCAAGGCATAGACGCACCTTGCCAGGCTTCCTCACCAAGGTGACGGGGGAACTCCACGCGCTATGGCTTTCCTCTATCACACCCAGTGACAACATACGATCAAGTTCGTCATACATCAGTTTCTGTATAACCGGTGACATGGCATAGTGTCGTTGTTTAATGGGCTGAGCGGAACCCGTGTCGATCTTATGTGACACGAGTTTGGTTTTGCCCAGGCCCTCCTTGTTATATGAAGGAAACTGATGTATGACAAGGTCGAGTCGTTGCTGCTCCTGAGTGGTCAATAGGTGAAAACCAGGGCACGCAGGCTCTGTAAGGGCCTCGACCGAGTGACCTTGCGTTGGAACGATTTTGAAAAGGTCCCAAAAATCCATACCCAGATAGACAGGGTGGGTTAGAGACGGAACGACCAAAAATCGCATCCATTTACTCTGGTCGTTAAATCGCACCAGGGTGCCAACATATCCCACCACCGGACTCTTTTGACCCGAAGCTGTCTGGACGTGGGTCTGTATAGTATGCATATACAGGCCCAAGTCCGAGAGCAGATCCAAAGAACCGGCGCCGAGTATGCTGACACTAGCCCCACTGTCGAGTAATCCCGTCAACTTTCGTCCCTTGATAATGATTTCGGCGAAAGGGCGATTATCACCATTAATGTTGACTATCGACTCAACGCTGGCGCGTTTCAAAATTTTTCTCGCGGCAAAGTACCTCCAGGATCTATGAAAGCGCCTGGACGATGACAATCCCCGACAAGCAGATCGAAATGAATTGACGCAAGTGGATTCAATACTTGAATCAGAAAATGAAAGACCATCAGAGAATTGAGTTTGAACATATGGGTTGGATGTGATTGGGTATGATGTGAGTTTGTCATTCTGAAGCGAAAGAAATTTGGGGTGCATATCATTCAGTCAAGATAGACGTCGCAACTCCGGATCGACATTAGTGGCTACATCCACCTTTCCGTGGCGCGAGTTGAACCGCGGAGAGTCAGACTGATTTCTGTTCGTCACCATTACCTTACTACTATCATAAGCTCGACATTTGGGACACTGAGGTTTCATGACCCCATCAGAACCACATCCAAAACAAAAAACTCGCTTAATGGGCGTCGAACAATCTAAGAAGGAGTGTCCCAGATCTTTGCAATTCCAACAGACACGAAATTGTCCACGTTGAGTGCTGAGTTGTGGGCTTGGGGTATTGAACCGTTTCGTCACGACTTCGTGCACATGATTTGATGTTTCACAATGCCTAGAACTCATTTTACTAGGCTCTTCTATTTCATGGCTCCATTCTCTGCCATGTGCTGATCCCGACCGACGCCAGGACTCTGGTCGTTCCATGATTTCGTCATTTACATCAATTTCATTGATTCCCAACGGACGACGAATCGGTCGACGTTCGACCTCCAATCCACGCCACACGGACTCAACGCGAGTGCATCTTCTGACGAGATCACGGGTAGTCGAAAAATCGAAACCAGCCAAATGCTCCTGAAGTCGAACATTCATATTCCGAAAAAGAATACACTGCAGGTCTTCATCCCCTAACGAAACTTGCAATTGAAGAGCCAATGCCTCAATTGCTTCATAAAAATCAATAAAACTCTCGTTGGGACGTTGCCGTCGAGCGTCTATAGCCCGCCGAATATCAACATCTGTGCGATGCGGTGCGAATCGTTCAAAAAATTCCGCTTGGAGTTGGTTCCACGTCAAGTTCCTATAGAGATCTCGCAGCTGCCAGTACCAATTAGCGGCTATGCCCTTCAAAAGCAAGTGCAGGTCTCTTACCAATTCATGCCCCGAAACTCCATAATCAGAAGCCATAGTGGACACGCGAAACAGGAACTGCCGTGCGTCCATATCTTTAGAGACCCCATCGAACAACAAACCCCATTTCGTAATAGGGACCAATGTCCGTGGGTGTTCGTTGTTTTGTCGTGCCTCTCGAAACGTAACCCGCGGCTCCGTACCAATAGGACCCCTAGTAACCGTCGATGACAAATGGTCTGCTCCAACTTGAGAGGGCTCCACCGCAGTAGTGGGTGGCAGAACCGTGTGCCCTTGACCAACTCTTGGGGGAGTGCTGGAGGCCGAAAGACTGAGGCGACCTAGCTCTCGGTCAATATGGGAATAACTAGGGTCCCAGCTCGCCGTTCGTCGCCTCATGTTCGATTAATTGAATACCGCAATTAAATAAAATAAATAAAAGTATAAAAATAGCTGTTAAGAAAAATTCAAATAAAAAAAAAAAAATCCCGATCACCTGCAATTTCCCTCTCAAAACTAAAATACACCCGGAAAGGTAAGCAAACACCGAGAAAGAAATGTATTTTCCCCCTTTAACGCAAACTCGTGACGGTATATAGAAAACTAATAATTCTTGTGCAGAAGGAGAAACGAAATTTCGTAATAAAAATAACCCAAAATGATTTAAGCGATTAAATATTTTCCCGCTCCGATAAGTACTAAGTAACTGGTTTGTTATAACTAATGGTACTCCTTAGATTTCAACACTACTAAATTGCAAATAAACGCAAATCATAAAAAATAATGCTTCCTACATTTCCTCTTCCCGTAGGGATGTTTGTAAAGGAAAGGAAAAGGTAATAAAATTTGAACAAATAATGAAAAAATGGGAATTAAGGAAATAGTAATCAAATGTCAACAAGTTGAACTTCCCAGCTGAGTCAAGAAAATTCGATGACCCTATTTCGTGAACTGCTCAAAAGGTTACAATCAAATAAACCTACACCGTCAAACCGGTGGACTCAGTCACGATCTAGTATCATCGAACCTCCCTGCAAGAAACAAAAGTCTCGAGGCGCTGAAAAAATCAAAACTGCTCGCTTCTGGCCAAGCGACTTCACAACCGAAGGATATTTCAGCGACTTTCAACTCGAGTGGTTCCTTTTGTTTCGCCTCAAGCTGAGAGTCAGTACACAAGTGAAAAGAGGCGTCCCTCTGTCATACACTGAACAACACACAATAGCACGAGAACGGGCGCCAATGTTGCACTGACGACCGCTCGACCAGAATGAAATAAAGGAGAAAACATTAAAAATATAAAAAAAAAACAAGAAAAATTAATTAAAATGAAATCCAACATGAATAATCTGATTAAGTTGCCAACTATGGCCAAAGAGAGAAGAAAGAAAAAAAAAAAAATATGGCTGAGGCAATCAAGTGCTCCCGGGAACAAATATCACCCCAGCCCATCAGATTTATCATGCGGAGCAAGGAATGCAATCAAAAACCAAACTAAATGAAAAACCATACGAAATTGACTACTGAAGTTACACAAAAAAAAATTGACTAAAAAAAAATTCTGAAGAAAAACTACCAAAAATTAAATTACCAACTCAAAATCTATGTACATATGCCTAATTATTAACCAAAGTTTGGGCGCCATTTGTTGCGAAACCCTGAAAACAGCCGAGCCGCCGTCAGTGCAACATGTTATGTGAGGTCGGATTCGTTCTGTCCCGCGTGCCAAACCTGCCAGCTAGCTCAGTCCGGCGTGGGTTTTTGGGACGAACCCGACCTTCGTGCTATGGCACGCAGACAACACAACATTTAACACATGGTACAATCAAAAAGGAAGGGAAGGAAACCTGTAGGAAGCATTAAAAACGAGCCAATTATTGGGACATTATTTATGTATTTAACTCATAACAGAAATTTAACAATAACAAAAATGGACAATAGCCAGAAATGAAATGAAGAGTATAAATAATAATAATTCCAATAAAATTATACACTCCAAATAATAGATAAAGAAGAAAATAATTCATGGAATAAAAAATAGTAAGAAAGAAAAATTAATAGTTATCTAATAATTTGTGGTGGGGGTCTATGGGTACTCAACCCCGGCCGGAATTGGTTCACATGGATCTTAACACATTTGAAATAAGAATGTTGTTAATAATAACATGCATACTAGAAATAATTCTCAAATAATAATGAATTAACACTTACAACGACTATAAAATCAAGCCAAAAGATATTATAGAAGTAATAATAATAGATATTTGATAGAGCAATAAGAAAAATTTGCGGATAACATTGCTTTCCCCCCACACTATTGAATTTAACGGTATTTGACTAATACTTATTTACTTGACGAATCATACTATTTGAAAAATCCGTTGAACGACCTGATGATATAGACTACTTCGACAATTCTCTGCCACTTCAATTCATAGACTACCAATTTTAATAAATTTTTTCCTCATTGTTAGATTTCCTTCCTGAATATTACCACACTTGAGTACTTATCTGGTTATCCGTTAATTTCATCATTAGAGGTAGATAATGACTATTCATACACAGCATCTCCCAAAATCGGTTTCGTTAATCCACTTCCAATAGTTTCATGAAGTTCTTAACAAGATTGAACACCAAAAGACACTATCTCCGTAAATTCGACTTTCTTCCTCTTCGGTGAAATCTCTTCAGGTGAAATCTTAAACTCGCTCAGCACACAAACAGCACCCACGAATTGGAAAATACATTTTTATACGTTTTCGACGATGCCACTCACAACTTTTACATCAAAGCTGATGCTTATCACTCCGTTTTTCTTTTTTTCTTATTTATCGGGATTTAGTCACTCTTCAAGTGGACTCGCAACTCAACACGCCAGAACAAACCAAAACAAACCCGATGTAAAAATCCAAAGAAAATGATACTGAACTGCAATATCAAATCACACGCAATTCGCGCTTCTTTTTCTTTCTGTCCTATCACACCTTCATCTCTCCAGTCTTCGAAACCGAATCCCCCAAAGCCTCCCAAGCGCTAAAAACTCCCGCCAATAAGCTCCCGTTGCCGCCACGTCCCGTTTTTTCGTGTTGCTCAGCTGTGCAGCCATTCTTCTCCACACCTCGCACCATGCATCTCCCGTTTTCACCGGCCTGATAACGCAGCTGATGCAAGTATTTGCATATCAGCTGCGCACAGGTCAGCGAACCTGATGCAATGCAATGACGCATGCGACAATCAAACGCATACGCAAAGCCGGTTTTAGTTACCAATGCAATGCATTCGACTGTCGCACGCAGCACCGCATTCGCAAGGTTTGTGGGTATATGTGTGTGGGTGATAGCTGTGGCGAGGCTGTTTCGCAACAATCGTGGGGACGACCCAGACCCTGAAGTCTCACAGCCGGGCACAATCAAAATGTGTTACCAACGTTTCAATTTCGGAATTTATGCAGAATCAAAAGGTACATCTCCGACTCCGTCCCGGATGTCTTTTGAGTGAAAAACACCCAACACCTTACCACTTGCATCTTCCAATTCGTATGTGACTTGACCAGTTTTTCGCTTAACGATGGCAGGGACAAATCGTGGGGCGAACTTTGCTGCAAAGCGATCTACTGCCTTGCTCACAACGAAGTTCCGGACGAAGACTCTTTGACCCAAAGAAAAATTTCGTGGTCTGGCCCGCAGATTGTAATGTTGGGCGCTTTTTTTATATGCTTCGTTCAACTTGTCTTTCACAAGATCTTGCGCCAAACGTTGCCGGTCAACGTTTGATTGCAATTGGATTTCTCCGTCTTCAAAAGCCCTAAGACTCCTGAGCAGCGCGTACTCTGAGCCATGCTGAATAGGATGATATCCGAACATGAGGAAGTGAGGCGAAAAGCCAGTCGACTCATGCACTACCTTACGAAAAGCAGAGCACGACTCAGGAAGCTTCCCGTCCCACTTCGCATGATCGGATCCTATGTAGGCCCTTATGGCGTTTAACGTTGACACGTTAGTACGCTCTGCAGCATTCGCCTGCGGAGAATACACTGGAGTAAAACAGTGATGCACTCCATAGTTTACCAACAAATCAGCAAATGTCTTGGAAGTAAATTGAACTCCGTTATCTGAATGGAGCCATTCGGGGACCCCAAAAGTTAGGAAAATTTCGCGTTCGAGATATTTTACCACAGCGTCTGCGGTTGCCTTAGCCATGGGCTTGAGCCACACAAATTTAGTGTAGTGATCCAAGACCACAAACAAGTGTGTGTTACCCGATTTCGAACGTGGATATGGTCCCATAAAATCCACAAAGAGGCGCTGCATAGGTCGCTCCGTTTCTCGCTGTGATCCCATGAATGGTCTTTGAATGGAATTCGAAGGCTTGATCTGCTTGCAGGTCACGCAATTCTTGATATGTCGCATGACATCTTGCCTCATGCGAGGCCAATAAAAATACCTTTGAAGCAGTTCAATCGTTTTTCGAATTCCACAATGCGACCCACGAGGATCATCATGAGCTCTTGCTATGAGCACCCCCTGCTGACCATCCGGGACCCATAACTTCGTTTGGGGAATATCCGAAATAGAGGCATCGAGCGAACCCAGTGTGATGTATATTTTGTCGTTCGACACGTTCAGATTCTGAAATTTTTGGGGGTGATCCACAATTTGCTCCCTCAAATGCTTATAGGAGGGCTCGTGAAACGCAGCTTCTGGAATGATCACACCCAGATGCTCGTGCTCCGGAAGACATTTTCCAATTGTAGCCACCTGATCATCAGAAAAACAGGCTCTTGACAGAGCGTCTGGGACGACGTTAAGATTACCCTTCCGATGCTCAATGTGAAAATCATACCCCTGCAGCTTCAAGCTCCAGCGAGCCAATCGTCCAGACAGATCCTGTTGTTGCATCAGCCATTTTAGGCTGGCATGATCTGTGATGATAGTGAAGGGCAGCCCCTCGACGTACGCTCTGAACCTCTTAACACTTTGCACCGCAGCTAAGCATTCCAATTCGGTAACACTGTAGTTGCGTTGCGCCGCGTTAAGTTTCAGGGACATATACGCGATGGGATGCTCTCCACCATCATCATCCTTCTGGAACAAGACACTTCCAATACCCAATGCACTAGCGTCACATTGAATATAAAAATGTCTTGTGAAATCTGGATTGGCTAACACTGGAGCGGAAACCAACAGTTTCTTGATTTCATTGAAGGCATTGCTAGCAGCCCAAGACCAGTTGAAAGAACGCTTGCCTTTTAGCAGATCCGTGAGTGGCGCAGTGACGGAAGCAAAATTTGGGATAAAACGTCTGTACCATCCCGCCATTCCCATGAACCGTCTCACGTCTTTTACCGTTCGGGGCTCTGGATATGTCAGAATACCTGACACCTTCTCCGGGTCGGTTCGTAAAATCCCATCACTAACCACGAAGCCAAGGTACTTGATCTCCTTTTGGACAAACTTGCTTTTTTCAACATTGATGGTCAAATTGGCGTCTCTGAGCCGTCTCGCAACAGTGCTCAAGAGCTCCAAATGCTCATCAAATGTTGAGCTTGTGACGAGCAAGTCGTCCAAGTAAACAAACACCTTGTCCTGCAGTTCGTGTGGTATTACTTTGTGCATTAACCGACACATAGTCTGCGGAGCATTGCACAGACCGAACGGCATAACCGTGAAACGATACAAAGGTCTGCCAGGGACGGTAAAGGCAGTTTTATCACGTGATGCTTCGTCTAATGGAATCTGCCAGAAAGCGTCTTTCAGATCCAAACTAGTGATGAACCGGGTGTCTTGTAGGCGTGCCAACAGTCCCTCAATGAGAGGTAATGGGTAGGCATCTTTTAAAGTGACCTCGTTCAGACGTCGAGCATCAAGGCATAGACGCACCTTGCCAGGCTTCCTCACCAAGGTGACGGGGGAACTCCACGCGCTATGGCTTTCCTCTATCACACCCAGTGACAACATACGATCAAGTTCGTCATACATCAGTTTCTGTATAACCGGTGACATGGCATAGTGTCGTTGTTTAATGGGCTGAGCGGAACCCGTGTCGATCTTATGTGACACGAGTTTGGTTTTGCCCAGGCCCTCCTTGTTATATGAAGGAAACTGATGTATGACAAGGTCGAGTCGTTGCTGCTCCTGAGTGGTCAATAGGTGAAAACCAGGGCACGCAGGCTCTGTAAGGGCCTCGACCGAGTGACCTTGCGTTGGAACGATTTTGAAAAGGTCCCAAAAATCCATACCCAGATAGACAGGGTGGGTTAGAGACGGAACGACCAAAAATCGCATCCATTTACTCTGGTCGTTAAATCGCACCAGGGTGCCAACATATCCCACCACCGGACTCTTTTGACCCGAAGCTGTCTGGACGTGGGTCTGTATAGTATGCATATACAGGCCCAAGTCCGAGAGCAGATCCAAAGAACCGGCGCCGAGTATGCTGACACTAGCCCCACTGTCGAGTAATCCCGTCAACTTTCGTCCCTTGATAATGATTTCGGCGAAAGGGCGATTATCACCATTAATGTTGACTATCGACTCAACGCTGGCGCGTTTCAAAATTTTTCTCGCGGCAAAGTACCTCCAGGATCTATGAAAGCGCCTGGACGATGACAATCCCCGACAAGCAGATCGAAATGAATTGACGCAAGTGGATTCAATACTTGAATCAGAAAATGAAAGACCATCAGAGAATTGAGTTTGAACATATGGGTTGGATGTGATTGGGTATGATGTGAGTTTGTCATTCTGAAGCGAAAGAAATTTGGGGTGCATATCATTCAGTCAAGATAGACGTCGCAACTCCGGATCGACATTAGTGGCTACATCCACCTTTCCGTGGCGCGAGTTGAACCGCGGAGAGTCAGACTGATTTCTGTTCGTCACCATTACCTTACTACTATCATAAGCTCGACATTTGGGACACTGAGGTTTCATGACCCCATCAGAACCACATCCAAAACAAAAAACTCGCTTAATGGGCGTCGAACAATCTAAGAAGGAGTGTCCCAGATCTTTGCAATTCCAACAGACACGAAATTGTCCACGTTGAGTGCTGAGTTGTGGGCTTGGGGTATTGAACCGTTTCGTCACGACTTCGTGCACATGATTTGATGTTTCACAATGCCTAGAACTCATTTTACTAGGCTCTTCTATTTCATGGCTCCATTCTCTGCCATGTGCTGATCCCGACCGACGCCAGGACTCTGGTCGTTCCATGATTTCGTCATTTACATCAATTTCATTGATTCCCAACGGACGACGAATCGGTCGACGTTCGACCTCCAATCCACGCCACACGGACTCAACGCGAGTGCATCTTCTGACGAGATCACGGGTAGTCGAAAAATCGAAACCAGCCAAATGCTCCTGAAGTCGAACATTCATATTCCGAAAAAGAATACACTGCAGGTCTTCATCCCCTAACGAAACTTGCAATTGAAGAGCCAATGCCTCAATTGCTTCATAAAAATCAATAAAACTCTCGTTGGGACGTTGCCGTCGAGCGTCTATAGCCCGCCGAATATCAACATCTGTGCGATGCGGTGCGAATCGTTCAAAAAATTCCGCTTGGAGTTGGTTCCACGTCAAGTTCCTATAGAGATCTCGCAGCTGCCAGTACCAATTAGCGGCTATGCCCTTCAAAAGCAAGTGCAGGTCTCTTACCAATTCATGCCCCGAAACTCCATAATCAGAAGCCATAGTGGACACGCGAAACAGGAACTGCCGTGCGTCCATATCTTTAGAGACCCCATCGAACAACAAACCCCATTTCGTAATAGGGACCAATGTCCGTGGGTGTTCGTTGTTTTGTCGTGCCTCTCGAAACGTAACCCGCGGCTCCGTACCAATAGGACCCCTAGTAACCGTCGATGACAAATGGTCTGCTCCAACTTGAGAGGGCTCCACCGCAGTAGTGGGTGGCAGAACCGTGTGCCCTTGACCAACTCTTGGGGGAGTGCTGGAGGCCGAAAGACTGAGGCGACCTAGCTCTCGGTCAATATGGGAATAACTAGGGTCCCAGCTCGCCGTTCGTCGCCTCATGTTCGATTAATTGAATACCGCAATTAAATAAAATAAATAAAAGTATAAAAATAGCTGTTAAGAAAAATTCAAATAAAAAAAAAAAAATCCCGATCACCTGCAATTTCCCTCTCAAAACTAAAATACACCCGGAAAGGTAAGCAAACACCGAGAAAGAAATGTATTTTCCCCCTTTAACGCAAACTCGTGACGGTATATAGAAAACTAATAATTCTTGTGCAGAAGGAGAAACGAAATTTCGTAATAAAAATAACCCAAAATGATTTAAGCGATTAAATATTTTCCCGCTCCGATAAGTACTAAGTAACTGGTTTGTTATAACTAATGGTACTCCTTAGATTTCAACACTACTAAATTGCAAATAAACGCAAATCATAAAAAATAATGCTTCCTACATTTCCTCTTCCCGTAGGGATGTTTGTAAAGGAAAGGAAAAGGTAATAAAATTTGAACAAATAATGAAAAAATGGGAATTAAGGAAATAGTAATCAAATGTCAACAAGTTGAACTTCCCAGCTGAGTCAAGAAAATTCGATGACCCTATTTCGTGAACTGCTCAAAAGGTTACAATCAAATAAACCTACACCGTCAAACCGGTGGACTCAGTCACGATCTAGTATCATCGAACCTCCCTGCAAGAAACAAAAGTCTCGAGGCGCTGAAAAAATCAAAACTGCTCGCTTCTGGCCAAGCGACTTCACAACCGAAGGATATTTCAGCGACTTTCAACTCGAGTGGTTCCTTTTGTTTCGCCTCAAGCTGAGAGTCAGTACACAAGTGAAAAGAGGCGTCCCTCTGTCATACACTGAACAACACACAATAGCACGAGAACGGGCGCCAATGTTGCACTGACGACCGCTCGACCAGAATGAAATAAAGGAGAAAACATTAAAAATATAAAAAAAAAACAAGAAAAATTAATTAAAATGAAATCCAACATGAATAATCTGATTAAGTTGCCAACTATGGCCAAAGAGAGAAGAAAGAAAAAAAAAAAAAATATGGCTGAGGCAATCAAGTGCTCCCGGGAACAAATATCACCCCAGCCCATCAGATTTATCATGCGGAGCAAGGAATGCAATCAAAAACCAAACTAAATGAAAAACCATACGAAATTGACTACTGAAGTTACACAAAA
>OZ022263.1:143060229-143062729 GCA_963978885.1 Nemotelus pantherinus
GTCCACCCCATGGGTCAACGTTTGCTTCTTCGCACAGCTGTTTGAAGCATGCTTTTTTGCTTCTGCGTATGGCGAGTTGAAACCTTTTTCTCGCTTGCTGGTATTCTTGCTGAAGCAGCTCATAGTTGGGTCGGTTTACGCCGCGTTGGCTTTTTCTCCTCGCCTTCAGGCACTCAGTGCGAAGTCGGCTTAGCTCCTCCGTCCACCAGTAGTTTGGCCTGTGATATGGCACCGGTTTTCACCTCGGCATTGAAGCATCACACGCACGCGTTATCAGCTCGATTACCCTTCCAGCCTTCTCCACAGCTGTTCCTCGAGGCACGTCGCTTTTCAAAATCATTTCCGTGAATGTTATTTCGTCGAATTTGCGGACTGACCAACCTCTACCAACAGTCTTGGCTTTTCGCTGAGATCGACCATGTAGCCGGTGTCCGGTTTCGAATATGATGGATTGGTGATTGCTGTGTGTATAGTGTTCTGATACCCGCCATACTATATTTGCTGCAATTGATGGACTCGCGAACGTAAGGTCAATAATTGAGCTCAACCCTCGGCTTCGAAAAGTAGGTATGCTGCCGGTATTCATTAAGACTACGTCCAACTGAGAGAAAGCTTCCATAAGGACGCGGCCTCGAGCGTTGGTGCTTCGGCTGCCCCACTCGGTTTCCCATGAGTTGAAATCGCCAGCTATAATGTGCGGTGTGTGTTGTTTAGCATTTATTACCAGCCTATCCACTAGGTGTTGAAACTGGTTAATAGTCGAGTTGCAAGAGGCATAGCAGCTGTACACGTAACATCCTCTTATCTTTGCCCACACAAAACCGTCTTCACTGTCGATCATGGTTTCTTGGAATGACGTTCCTCCGCAAACCCAGATGGCCGCCCGGCTGGTTCTATCTCGAACCCAGATATGTTCACGCAGGTTTCTGTATTGTTCACTCACTATGGCTACCTCTATCTTCATCTCATTAATATTTTGGGAGAGCAGATCTTGGGCTGCAGCACAGTGTTTGAGATTTAGTTGGATGAATCTCATTTTCGATTTATGAGCGCTCTTCTAAAAACTGGGCATCGACTACTACCAGCAACGTGCTTGGAATCACCCTCCTTTGTGTGATCGCAGAAGAAACATTTTGGGTCCTTCGTGCACTCCTTTACAAAGTGCCCTTTTTCACCGCATCGTCGGCACATTTTGGGTCGATCATGTTCGCTTTTGCACGCTTTAGCGAAGTGACCATACTCCAAGCACTTGAAACATCGTTTGAGCTGAATTTGCGCCCTCAGTCGACAAACACCCATCCGATTTTTACCTTTCCCGCTGCTAGTAATTCATTCGCCTGCACTACCGGGAGACAAATTGTGGCCGCTTGCGCACCGCCATACGTCTTCCTCAGCGATATGACAGCATCTTCCCTCAAATCGTTGAAGCTAAACTGTCGCTTTAATGCCGCAAGGATGTCTTCCTTTGTGGTGATTTCGTCGAGATCTCTTACTTCCACTTTGATCAGATCACACTTAGCTTTGACGTCAGCTTTCCCATCTAGCGCTTTTTCCATCTGTTTTTGGAGTTTTAGAGCGACTTCTGTTGCCGATGACTTCATCTGAAGCAGTAGTTCTCCTATTTGAAATCGACGAATACGGGTCACATTCTCGCCTACTTCCTTCAAGTTCGTATCGGCCTTCATCTGGCGCAGAATCTCGGCATATGTCGCTTCGCCCTTGGCGGAGATTATCATGACATCCGGCCGCTTTCGCTTTACAGGTGTTTGTTTTTTTCTCGTAACCTTAGTCCAGGTGTCAGCACTCGTATTTACCGCAGGTTGCACTGCCGCTGGAACCTTATTTGGCGTCCTATTCATCGGTCTCTTCGGAGTTTGAACTAGTTCTTGTATTTCGTCTCCAACTTCTCGATGCCGCTTTTGATTTACAGTGCTACCACTCCGCCCTGCCTTTTCCCCGTTGACAATGCTGCCAGCCTTCTTGTTATTTGCAGGTGTCGGTGTAACTTGCGTAGTTGCATCCAATCTTCCACAGTTTCTCCTATCAATTTCTACGCGAGCCTTATGATAAGTAGCTCGAATAGCTCTGATCTGGTCCCTTATTGAATGGTGCAAGTTTGTTCGTGTTTTTGTGAAATCAGCCAGCGCTATGATCATTTCACCCAATTCAATGAACGCATCTTGTTCCACCTTCGATGCCACCGAAATCGTCTGTTGAGTTTGGCTTTTAGACGCTTGAAGACTTCCTCCGGGATCATTTGCTGGTCTAGGAGGTGTACGTAGCACCAGCGATTTCCTCCGAAATGGGTTTTATCCCTCAGTAATTGTTTTCCTGGTAGATATATCTGTTATGGAAGCCAAGTTGACCACCTCCATAACATTGCAGTCGCTGGATATCGACGACCGGGAGCCTGCTTGCTCACTCCCCTCTGCCGCCGGTACTGGGCATCCGTTTCCCTGCACCGTAAGTTTACTCCTAGACTCATCTTCCATGTTTGGTT
>OZ022263.1:143067729-143080229 GCA_963978885.1 Nemotelus pantherinus
ATTATCTACGAAGTACAGTTTCTGGAGAACAGACGGTTGCTAATCAGCGCGCAAATGGGGATATTATTTAATAGTAAACCAATCCCACAAGATACCGCGTCATCGATCCGAAACCTCTATGACGCCACAAACGAAAGTCTAACATCACTTCAATCGTTGAAAGTAGATGTGAAATATTGGGACCTCACAATCATTTATATCCAAACACAGCGTCTTCCAGCAGATTCGCGATTACAATGGAAGCAACGACTCAGCCTCACCACTGAACCACCAACTCTCAGCGAATATTTACAATTCCTTGAATCTCGATTCCGCATGTTAGAGGCAGTCATTCGCCCGCCAATAGCAAACAAAACCAACAATCGTCCAATTCAAGCACACGTATCTGCGCAAAATTCTACTTGTTTTTGTTGTCGTTAGAATCATTCCATCCGAAAGTGCCTTTCTTTTCGATCCTTACCGCTGGATCAGAAACAACAAATCGTGAAAGCCAACAATATGTGTTTCAATTGTCTCGCTACGTACCATCAAAGCCTGAATTGCCCAAGCCAGCAAGGTTGCACCTATCAAAACGGTCTCTTTCCCCCGTTTGGAATTATGTGGCGCCTCGTTATTGGCAAAACTAATGGCGAGAATTGTATCGATCCTGCAGTTGCAAGAGTTTCCAATTCACTGTTGGTCGGATTCTACAATAGTTTTAGCATGGTTATCCAAACACTGCGGTCAAGCCAAATACATGGACTAATTCCAACTGCTATATGGCACCATGTTACCTGTTCCGACAACCCAGCCGATCTTGCAACCAGAGGCATGACTCCAGACCATTTATCAACATCCACACTGTGGTGGAACGGACCGATGTGGCTACAAACATTCACACAGCAATATCCCACTGAACAACTTTATGACACGACACAAGAAATGCGAAAGCCAACTGCGTTAACAACACAAATTCAAAGTCCAAAGCAACTACTGGATCTCACCAAGTTCTCTTCCTATAACCGTCTTATACGAATAACCGCATACTGCCTCCGCTTCATTCATAACTCCACCCGAGACAAGACCAACAATAGCTGCTCATATCTCACAACTCACGAGCCGAAATTTGCTTCGACATATTGGTACCAGACTGTTCAGCAAGAAAACTACACCGACGAGATCGCAGCTCTAAAATTACATGGCACAATCAACAAGCATAGCAAAATCAAAGCTCTCACACCGTTTTTGGACCAATATGGGATACTAAGAGTTGGCGGTCGATTACAAAAAGCCGAAATCACCTTTGACGAACAGCACCCGGTAATTCTCCCACACGGAAGTCATTTTTTAAGGTTGATCATCGCACATCACCATCTCAAAACCCTTCATGGAGGACTAACCGCCACACTTAATAGCATTCGAAAAACGTATTGGGCCCCAAAATTACGCAACTCTGTCAAAGCCTACATACATAATTGCGTGAAATGTTTCCGATTGTCTAAGACGATTTCCACTCAAATGATGGGCAACTTACCCAAGGAACGAATTAATCCAGCTCCTGCATTTACAAGCACAGGGATCGATTACGCAGGACCCTTTTCACTACGCATGTCAAAGGGCCGTGGTACGAAGACGTACAAGGGCTACATCGCACTATTCGTCTGTTTGGCGACCAAAGCAATCCACTTGGAAATGGTAAGCGATCTTACCACGGAGGCTCTCTTAGCCGCTCTTCGCCGGTTCATTGCAAGAAGAGGGCTCTGCAAGAATATATATTCCGACTGTGGCACAAATTTCATAGGAGTAAAAACGATATTGGAGAAAACATTTGTGGCAAGTCAGAAAAGGATTCGATCAGAAGTTGCTGAATTGTTAGCTACGGATGGGATAACATGGTCGTTTATCCCCCCTGCGTCACCACACTTTGGAGGCTTATGGGAAGCCGGAGTTCGTTCGGTAAAACACCATTTGAGAAGAGTAGTAGGCAATGTCATCCTCACTTATGAGGAGTTCGCAACCGTGTTGACACAGATCGAAGCCTGCCTTAACTCAAGACCGCTAAGTCCATTATCCGATGACCCAACAGAGCTAACTCAACTTACACCAGGTCATTTTTTGATCGGACGCGCAATCACCGCCCCTCCACAGGATGATTTACTGGAAGTTAATGCAATTGGTCTGCGACGATAGGTTCTGGTATAAAAATTACAACAAGACTTTTGGAAACGCTAGCAGACAGAATACTTACACACGCTACAACAGCGTACGAAATGGCAACAAACACAAACAAATCTACAGGTCGGACAGCTAGTAACCATCAAAGACGAACATCTTCCCCCACTTAAATGGCTGATGGGCCGAATCACCGAAACCCATCCAGGGCCAGATGGCCTGGTCCGAGTAGTGGACATTAAAACCGCCGCTTCCACACTACGACGGCCGATACACAAGGTTTGCCTACTACCCGAACAAAAGGACACTGTCGACACAAAAGAGCAAAACCAACAATAAGTACAACCCATACGAAAAATAAACATACATACAAAGATATATAATCTACAAAAATAAAACCTAACATATCAGAACATTATGGTAACCATATCAGGATCAGACACTGAATTCACTATTTCTCTCGAAATTTTTCATTCCTTTTTACTTTAATTAATGTTCGAGGTGGCGAGTCGGGGCGCCACATTAACAATAACCCCTCGTAGCGGGATGTTGCATTGCTCGTCGGGAGGAAATGCCACGAGCAACATACACATCAGCCACCACAAGCTATTTGATCAATACAACCGCCGAGAATGCAGCTGGTACAAATCTGAACGGATCTTCCCCAAGTATCAACTAATTTTACTAACCAAAACGTAACCTACTTTTCATTTCATGTTAATACGTCGAGGTGGCGCGTTTTCAGCCTAGATTTCAGGATGGTCATCGTCAACGGTTGCAGTACATCCCCCAGTTCATTTAGAAACGTAGAAACGTTTCAAGGCCCGGGAGAATGTCATCGCTTTTTGGATATGTTCAAAATAGCCCGCGAAAGATCGGGATTGAATGCACACAAATTCCAGTTTTTTGACGAAGATATTCCAATGGAATTTTTACTTTTACGGTTTTTTTTGGAATGTAATTGTTTTCATTTTTACCGTTATTTTTTTGCCTCACTAAAATTTGGGTTTTGATTATCACGTGAACTGCGATTGGCGTGCGCGAATTCTGAATTGTTGTTCAAACCAAGAATTATAAATACAGAATATTACGAATTTCAAAAGTGTACGTGAATCAATAGAAGTGGTACAGGGAAATCTGAAGATTTCTGTACTCGGTCTTAAGTATAAGAACAATATATATATATATATATATATATATATATATATATATATATATATATATATATATATATATATATATATATATATATATTATATATATATACATAGATATATATATATATATATATATATATATATATATATATTTATATATATATATATATATATATATATATATATATATATATATATATATATATATATATATATATATATATATTTATATATATATATATATATATATATATATATATATATATATATATATATATATATATATATATTTATATATATATATATATATATATATATATATATATATATATATTTATATATATATATATATATATATATATATATATATATATATATATATATATATATTTATATATATATTGAAATGGTTCGCTGAAGGGCAGTTTGAATGTATAAACTTGATCGTACAATAACTGCTAATAGTGGCTACTACTACGCCTGACAATATTCAAAGTAATATCGTGGAAACGAAGTAAAATTTCCTTGTACGAAATTTTATGTAAAATTCACGTCTTGGAACAATCTCCTCGTACGAAATTCCTTGTACGAAATTTTTGTGTGGAACTTCTCGTCTTAGAACAATCTCAGCTTCAACGTAGCGAATTTAACCGCCCCTACTAGTGTCGGCTGAGATTTGTTCAAGTAAAATAAAATATGACGATGTTTTTCTACAAAAGTCTTTTTTTTGGTCGCCGACCGATCTGGCTTACCGGAAAAGACTGTCCTTTATTGTTAATCATTCCATCTTTTATATTAATAATAATACAGTTATAACAAATTCAAAATCTGTGCGAATCAAAAAATAATTATCTAGTTCCGAGAATTTATCACCGCGTGCAATTAGGGCGCTCTAGTCGCCATCTATGTATATGACATTTCGGCAAGTGTCGAAACGTCAGTTTTGTTTTGAAGTTACACTACACCCTCTCTCTTTGGGGGAACATTTTTTTTTTTTTTTGAATTATAATTTTTAGGTTCGCACATTACAATTTCATATAATTTGATGCTGTTATTCTATATTTCTTTTCTTGATTTTTTTTTATTTTTTTTTAATTTGATTTAATTTTATCTTATAGTGTACATATTGTTTGATTCTATGACTCAATTAGGATAGTTTACAATAGATATATATATTTTTTTTTGTTATTTAATTCATCATAATTGTTACTTAAATATAATTTTGAGTACACACATTTCATTTGTTAATATAACTATATGTATTTTTTCTCGCATATATTTTTTTTTACATGTATACTTATTTTATTACTTATTTGGTATTGTTTTACATTAATCTTGTTGTACATATTCAAATACGTTTATCTAGTGATTTGAAATTAATGGTGTATACAATTTTAGCAGATTGTTGTGGTATTTCTTACTTTTTCCATTTATTAATATATTGGTATTAACACCATTTCTTTTTAATATTTCATAAGGTCCGTGATATGTACTCTGTAATTTTTTTCTGTTAATATTTCTGACTAAAACTAGATCTTCTACTTTGAAATTTGCTGGATTTATAATACTATGAGTATCTAATCTATTTTTTCTTTTCATTTTTACTTTCTCGACCAATTTTCGAGCCAAACTAATGCTATTTTTGAGTCTAATTTTCAGTTCATTAGCAAAATTGTCTAAATTGTTTATTGGTTCGTTTTTTTCTACAATATCGTCGGGCAATTGGGGTAATCTTCCATAGATAAGTTCATATGGAGAATATTGGGTGTCTATATGTGGGGTAGTATTATACGCGAAAGTATAGTACGGTATCCATTTGTCCCATTCATAATCATTAGCAAAATTAAGCAAATATTCGTTTAGTACTCTGTGGTTACGCTCCACAGTGCCGAGTGTTTCGTGATGATATGGTGCTGAGAAAATTTGTTGAATTTTTAATAACTTACAAATGTTTTCCATAAGCTCACTGACGAATTCAGTTCCATTGTCTGATTTCAATATTTTGAAAATACCGTGTTTTAATATTAATTGTTCTACTAATGTTTTGGCAATGGTTTTAGCGTCTTTTGTTTCTATTGGGTAGACAATAACGTATTTAGATAATTCGCATTGCATTGTAAGGATATATCTATAACCGTTGAATATTCTTAGTGGTCCTACTGTATCTATAGCAATTGTTTCAAATGTATTTTTCGGTGTGTCAGTTATTGTTTGCTTTTCTTTTATATGTTTTGTTTGTTTATTTTTCGTACAAATTTCACAGTTTTTAATAAATGTTTTTATCATCTTGTTCATATCTTTCCATATAAATTTTTGTTTTAGTTTAAGTAATGTCTTTCTTAGTGTCCTCCTATCGGTGTTGTGTGGTAATTATTTATTAGTTTGAATTGTATTATTTTATCAGTTATTCGTTTTGGTGGTTTGTATAATATTATTTTTAGGGGCTCTTTATTATTTGTTAGGATACTATTCTGTAGCCGATTGAATTTATTTTTAAATTCTTCTTTATTTACCATGTTATATATCTCATCTCCTTCTTCTATGTATATTTTCGTAATATTTCTTCTAGTTGCTTGTGATGTCAGTTTCTCCAATGTTGGAACTAATTTCGATGGATTTTCACTGCATCGAACTAAGATCTGATTGTCTCAAACGTAATTTTTGGAATGCTCCCTATTTCGAATTTTAATTTTGCTAGATTTTTTACATCAGCTGGGGAATCGCTGTCCCATATGTAGATTTCGTTAGCCATTTTTAGTTTGCTTACTTTTCTTGTTTGCACTTTTTTAGTGTTTTCTAAGTTTTTTACCATATTTCTCGTAAGGGGTAATACTTTCATTTCTTCGGTAATATTTCTCTGCTTTGGTATCATGTCTTTTAACGTATCTGAATTTAATTTGATGCGTGATAATGCATCGGCATTAACATTCATTTTGCCCTTTGGATATATTATATCGAAGTCGTAATCGCATAAATCTAGTCTTATGCGCGTCATCTTTGATGATGGGTTTTTATGTGTAAACAATGATATAAGAGGTCTGTGGTCTGTAATGACCGTAAATTTGTTTCCAAATAGATAAGGTCTAAAAAAATTTATCGCCCAATGGATTGCTAATAATTCTTTTTCGATGATCGGTTTGTTTATTTCGTGTTTCACTAGGGTTCTACTTGCGTAGGAAATTGGTAAGTCATGTCCTATTTCGCCTAGTGATAGTACTGCACCTACTGCATAGTCTGATGCATCGGTTGTGACAATAAATGGTTTATTGATATCTGGGTACTGTAATATCGGTGCATTCATCAGTTTATTCTTCAGTTTTTCAAATGTTGATTGGCATTTTTCTGTCCATAAGAATTTCGTATTCTTTTTTAATAAATCGTTCAGGCATTTGGTGGTTTTGACGAAGTCTGGGATAAATCGGCGGTAGTAATTCGCGAATGCAACGAATCTTCGGACTTCGTCTGCGTTTAAAGGTACTGGATAGTTTTTAATTGTATTAAATTTTGCAGGGTCTGTACGGACTCGGTCTTTTGTGATTAAGTGTCCCATATACACTACTTCACTTCTTAAAAAATCGCATTTTTCAGGGTTGAGTTTGAGGTTGTATTTTTCTAGCCTATCAAATATTTTTATTAGATTGCTATTATGGTGTGCAAGGCTGCACCCAAAGACAATTATGTCATCAACATATAAAAAGGCTGCTGAGTCTAGACCACTCAGAGCTATTGTTAGCATGCGTTGGAAGCTATTGGATGAAATAGTTAGACCGAAGGGTAATCGTCTGAATTGATAATGTCCTTTGTTTGTCGAAAATGCTGTTAATGGTCTTGATTCTTTTGTCAGTTCGATTTGGTGAAAGGAACTTGTCATGTCAAGAGTGGAGAAGTATTTCGCTCTCCCTAGCCTGTCTAAGACATCTTCTAATCTTGTTAATGGAAACTTATCATTAACAATTTTTTTGTTCAGTGCTCTGAAATCCACTACAAGTCTCCATTTTGTTAGGCCTGACTCACTTTTCTTTGGTGTCAAAAGTAATGGTGAGTTGTATGGGCTCGTGGAGTTTTCGATAATGTTATCATTTAATAATTGATTTACTTGTTTATTTATTTCATCAATGTGTGTATGGGGCAATCTATAGTTTTTGATATATGTTGGAGTGTTATCTGTGACGTGTATTTCTTGTTTATAAAAATTATTTGCTGTAAGAGGGTCGTGTTCTAGTTGAAAGATATGCTGATAATGTTGAATTATTTCTAGTATCGATTTTTTGTCTTCTGAGTTCAAGTGGTTTATGTTGATATGTTTTAGTAAATCTTTAAATCTCTGCTTATCTCTGATGTCTTTATTCACTGAAGAAGTGTTTTTATGTGATTTGTATCTAGCTAATGGTTCTGTTTCTGTTTTAAAGTTTTTAATTACAATGTCCTCTTCGTTAGTGTTAAGTAGTTTTATATGTTTAATGCCTTCTGCTGGTATTATTGTACTACCTATGTAGACTCCCGGTGTGATTTCTTTATTAACTATCACACTGTCTTCTTCAATGTTAAAGTCCACTGGACAGATAAATTCACATCGTGCGGGTATCGTTAATTTGTATATTTTGGAATCTGTACTGATTGGTATTTTATAATCTTCACCGTCGATATTAATTGTTAACGTATATGTTTCGTAATCAATTTTTGCCAGTTTCTGTACCAGGAAATCTCTTCCTAGTATTCCATCCGTATGGATAGGGAAATCAGGTTCCACTATTTGGAAAGGGTAGGCTATGGGTTTTTCACCAATGTTTAAGTCTAGATTGGCAATACCTATTGAGTATATTTCCTGGTCTGTTATGCCAGAGAATTTGCATCGTTTGTCTTTGTCTATGTTTTCATCTTCTGAAATTGCATTTATCTTGCAGATTGATATATCTGCTCCTGTATCTATTAATAGTTTCAAATATTTTCTGGATTTTCTACAATATAGAGTAATGTAATTCTTTAATTGTGTATTTAATAAGTATATCTTTTCTATCTGGATCCCGGGGTCAACTTTTATTCCTCGTTGTTGCTGGCCTCCGGGCCGATGGCGTTTCCCTGTATTATGTTTACTCTGTGTTGCCTGTTATTTTCATAATTTCCCCTGTTGCTCCTATTATTTATGTTAGAGGAGTGATATGTGTTTCTGTGCCTTTGATTGGTTACTTCCTCATATCTGGGGTTGTAATTATTTCTGTAATTATTTCTGTGATTGTTGTTTTGGTTTGTTGTATTATTTCTGGTATTATAATTGCTTCTATTGGTCCTGTTATTACCTCTGTTATTATTAACATAGTTTTGGCTATAGTTATTATTCCTATAAGTGTTATTATAATTATTTGATTTATTTCTATTATTAGTCAATTGCTGATTTGTATTATTTCGTCTATTCACGTACATAACGTTTTCTGTTATATTGTTACTTGATTCAAACTCGGTTGCTATCTGAATTGCTTCGATAAATGTTTTGGGTTGAGCCGCAAAAATAGTCGGCTTAAGGGGTTCACTTAACCCATTTTTGAAAATAGTTAGTGCGTAGGAGTCATTTGACTTCTGTATTGCGCTTTTTTCTGCGGGAGATGGGTTCTGACCCAAACTACTAATCTGAATTTCGCTTAGTTCATTAATGAGCTCAGATAGTTTTTCGCCGAACTTTTCAACCGTTCCGCGTTGACTTAATTGTGCTAACTGAGTATGAAGTTGCTGTGGACTTTTTACTAATTTTCGAAGAAAAGTAGTATTAAACTCGTTTCGCCGAAAATTCATATTTCTTTATATATATATATATATATATATATATATATATATATATATATATATATATATATATATATATATATATATATATATATATATATATATATATATATATATATATATATATATATATATATATATATATATCATCAAAATGATTAAGGGAGATAATCTCTGGAGTGGCAGATCCGATTGAGCTGAAAATTTCGGATAACGTAGATGTATTTAGTAAGTAGGTCCACGATTTGCTAAAATTCAGATATCCTAAACCTTTTGGCGGCGGCGAGCGTTTTAGTGAATTTTGAGGTACTCCTATATTTCCAAGCAGCGTGAATTTATGTTCAAAAAAAGTATTGAGAATGAGAATTTATTATGTTTTAAGCTTGTCTATGACAAAAAATTGGAAATTTTGAGCCGTGTGTGGGTGCAGCGTGCCTAAAAGTAGGCAAGGATTTTTTTTCAAATTTTGATTTGTCATTACTTCTGACAAAAACATTGGATAATCGTGAAATTTGCAGAGCGTATTAATGTTGACTAAAGTTTAATACACATGGATTTCCAAAATCGTGCGGGTAACCCTGTAGCTGTGGCAGGCTCTTGAAAAAAAATCCTTCAAATCATTGAACCTCCTGAAAAATTTTTGATTTTTTCTCAAAAAATTCAAATCATTGATAAATTTTAACGTTTGTGCATCATGTCAAATTGAAATTTTGAAAATTCCGATTTGCACAAGAACGGCAACCCATCACTAAATTACCTCTATTTTCAACACTCGAAAGTTCTGTTCACGAGAACTGACGACCGGATTATCCGATCATAATGAAATTCACAGGACATGTTGGTATTGACTAGGACCAGGTCTGATAGAAGTGATTTTGAAATGCGGGCAACCCTGTGCCAGTGGTGCCATCTTGAAAAATCACTGAGAAAAAAAAACAGCTTTTTGGCCTATAACTTCCGATTCAGCCATCAGATTTGAACAAAATTTACACAATATTTGGATCTTACTTAAGATAACATTTGGTGAAAATTTGGCTGAAAAATTAGAATAATGTTGCCAGGTATGGTGATTTTTGTCTGCTAAATCTTGCAAATTTGCTCAGCAAAATAAAGCTTTTTCTCCTATAACTTCCGGTGCAGCCATGATATCAAAATGAAGTTTATACAGTAAATAGATTATGATGTGAACCAAATGTCATAGGAATTTCGTACAAAAATCATGAAAGGGCTGCCAGCTATGACCATTTTTGTAATTTTTTGGAATTTCTTTACTGCGCGATTATATCATTAGATTTGCAAATGGGAACGATCCTGCAATGAAAATCAACGACAAATATTAACGCTTAAAAAATTTGATTTGACAGGCTAACCAGCTTTAGCAATTTTCGTAACTATTGCATCAACAGATGCTTCAAATTACATACTCATATGCAAATCATTTGCAATAAAACTAAGAAACCAATTTTTCAATTTTCCGAGTTTTGAACATTTTTTGGATGGCAGCTTCAAACAACGTTAACCGCTAAAGCTTTCGACGAAATCCTCCGATGAGAACGAAATTCAAAGGATAAGTTGATTTAAGTATGAGCTTGTTATGGTAAACTTATTGCTGCTTCGTTGGGAAAATGTTGCCAGCACTAAACATTTTCATCATTTGTGTTATAGTTGAGTTATGTTGCTTTGAACAAGGAATGTTTGATATGATTTTACAAAAAAGTGTATTACGTCTTTCCACATTTTTTTGTCACTCAAAGATAATTTCTTCGAAAATTAGTTTTCTAGCGGTTCAGGTGCGCTAGAGTTTTTTGTTTTTAAATCTATTTCTGAGAAATTTTTCTAATTCTTCATATGTTTTTATATCTAATGTTAAGATCTGAGTTTTAACTGCTGTTCCTAACTTCACATTTCTTGTAAAATTCAGCAAATTGTTTTTGCCCTCTTCATTAAGACTGTCGTTGATTAGACTAACTATTGTTAGAAATGCTTCTAATTCTTTGGGGTTTCCCGTAAAAATTGGAATGGATTTTAACGCTAATTCAATATTGAAATTACTCATCTTGCTATCTACTGAACTTTCTAATTTTTCTAACAGTAGTTCTTTTGCCTCTTTATATTTTCCTATCAATGTTTCTATTAACTCTTGACTACTATCTATGCTAATTGCTTCTTTTTGTATTTCCTCTACAGTATTTAATTTTTCAATAATGTATTCTCTTTTATATATTCTGTTTGGGGTTTTTTTTTAGATTTGTTATTATTTTTGCTATTAGACAAATATTTTCTTCCATTTATAGAGAATTTATCCTGGACCATATGAAATCTTACTGTTTCTTATCTTCAATCTAGAAATTGTACACATTAAAATTGCAATTTGTGATAATTATAATAATTGTACACATTTGAATTTTATTTTCAATTTTGCAATTAAATTCTACTACTGAATCATAGGTGGCGCTTGTGATGCCAAATGCAGCAAAGTGAAAATGTCATAAATAGAGTGAACTTAGGCCTTTTACCTTTATGTCACTAGTTGTCAAGAAAAGAAACGTTGTTTTGGTTAGCTTTGTTTTTCATTTATATTCTATAATTTCATTTTAATACATTTATTTATTGAAATTCATTCTTGTTTTAATTTTAGTGTACGTTTGATCTTATTTTTGCTTCATTTGTGCTCGTAATTCTTCGATTTCTTCATAGAGCCGTTGCTGCTGCTCCCATGGTGGAGGATGTTCGTCATCTTTTGCTATTCGTAATAATGCAGCTATGCGTTTTCTGATGAAAACCTGTCGTCCGCCGCGTTTTTTTCTCTTTGTGTCTACTTTTGGAATCGTAGTTTTCTCTGCTTCTAGTTTTTGTGCTGCTAGGATCGCCGGATGAATTCGAGGCTGCGGTCTACCTTCCTTTGGTAACTTTGATGAATTCGAGGCTGGCAGGGTCGCCATGAAATGGTTCGCTGAAGGGCAGTTTGAATGTATAAACTTGATCGTACAATAACTGCTAATAGTGGCTACTACTACGCCTGACAATATTCAAAGTAATATCGTGGAAACGAAGTAAAATTTCCTTGTACGTAATTTTATGTAAAATTCACGTCTTGGAACAATCTCCTCGTACGAAATTCCTTGTACGAAATTTTTGTGTGGAACTTCTCGTCTTAGAACAATCTCAGCTTCAACGTAGCGAATTTAACCGCCCCTACTAGTGTCGGCTGAGATTTGTTCAAGTAAAATAAAATATGACGATGTTTTTCTACAAAAGTCTTTTTTTTGGTCGCCGACCGATCTGGCTTACCGGAAAAGACTGTCCTTTATTGTTAATCATTCCATCTTTTATATTAATAATAATACAGTTATAACAAATTCAAAATCTGCGCGACTCAAAAAATAATTATCTAGTTCCGAGAATTTACCACCG
>OZ022263.1:143085229-143225229 GCA_963978885.1 Nemotelus pantherinus
ATATATATATATGTAATTATATATATATATATATATATATATATATATATATATATATATATATATATATTTGTATATATATATATATATATATATATATATATATAAATATATATATATATATATATATATATATATATATATATATATATATATATATATATATATATATGTATATGTATATATATATGTATATATATATATATATATATATATATATATATATATATATATATATATACATATATATATATATATATGTATATATATATATATATATATATATATATTTCATCCAGTAATGAAAAGAAGAAGCGCGAATTTTTTTTTTTCAAATTGTCAGATTAACAATATCCCTCCATATAATTGTCAGATTATCATTTAGGACAACTAAGACATCAAGTTGAACCCTCTGTATAAAACTCTGACGCGCTCGAGTATTTCAAGGTAACATTTTTTTTACATTTTCAGAAATCAGTCATGTCTTTTGGTCACGTCCAAATCGTCAGTCATTTAAATAGGGCACTTTTTTGAGTTCACTTAACATTCCCTCTGAATATCTGACACGCTCGAATAACTTTTTTTGTTTGTGTTTTTTTACTTCTTTTTACGGCCACCCCCCACCAGTTAATCGTCAGATAAATATCTATCGGCTATCAGAAAGACAAAGCGCGTATACACTATAAATGTCTGACGCGCTCGAGTATTTCCATGTAACTGTTTTTTTTTTTACGTTTTTGAACATTTTTACACGCTCTCCCCCCCTACTAAAATGGAAAACTTGACAAACTTTTTTCATTTTAGAACCTAATCTTCACAATCCAATAGGTCCCCATGACGCTTTAGTAACTGCAAATTTAGCATCCCGGGCTCCCCTACTATAACTCAGTTGTAATCTGCATAAGATCCACAAATTCACTATTCTCGTCTTCTCTTGGAGTAGTGTCTGCGATAATCCTGCTATCCCTAGTCGTCTCTACAGCGGAAACGCTTAAAATATTAATACTTTCAAGAGAAATACAATTTCCCAATCCGTGATCACTAATTTATGCATGAACAACGATTCTTTTCATACAAGCTTCTAGCTGTCTGGCTGTTGGATTATTATTGAATCCCAGTCTACTTTGAATAGTAGAGAATAAGAGTCCTAAGTGGTCTTGACCAATCCTATAGGTTGGAATTAATTGTAATTCACAAGTTTTTTCAACATCGTTTTCATAAATTTTTAGCACATTATTTAGATCGAGTGAAAATCCTACAAACCCAACTTTTCTTCTACTTTTGACGAGCAAAGATCCATCTAGATATTTTAGGTGTTATATATAGGAAGTAAAAGATTCGCTGAAAGACCTGATTTTGGAAACATTTTGCTTACAAATCGCCTTCTTAAAACCCGGGGGATATGTGCTACGAGGGATTAAAATATCAAATGCACCATTTATATAACTGATAAACGTAACTGTTCCTTCGAAGTTTTGAAATTCTGGCAATCGAAGTTTTATTCTCAAATAATCAATGGTATCTGCCACAGATTTACTTAGAGTTTGAGTAGCAAGCCGCACTTTCATTTTTTTGCTTGAAAAAATTTATATCTGCTTTTCTCAATTTGAAATGAAGACCCTCAGATTCTTGCAATTCTTGAAGGTGACGTATATGCTTCCGATCAATAATATTACCGTCTGCATCGTAAAAGGGACCAGTGTCCGCTAAAGCCGACCTTATTAATTTTATCATATGAACGGCATCCAGGAAAAAGATAATATCTTTACCTTCGAATTCAAACTGGCTAACTAGTGGGCGTTTTTGCTTATGGATTTCAGAATCAAAAAGTGATGCCATACTCATATTGGTGTGGGCTCCATCAAAAGTGAAAGTAGCAACCTCAACCCTAACACCTGACCGAAGTTCTAGACACTGTAAAACCAAATTTCTTTTCTGATCACCGCGAAGTGAATTTACGTAAAAGTAGCCAAAAGGAATTTTCCACGTTCCGCAAAGTGATACCAACATAAACACCAATGCTTCGGAAGCAACATTTTGAGGTTTGTCTGCCTTGTCACCAAAGGCAACATAACCATAGAAATGGCCTCCATCGAACTCAGTATGACGGCGGAGGTAAATTTCATCCATACAAAGAGCTAAGAGCTAAATATATAGCTTTGTCTCTCGAAGATGTGAAAGTTTTTAATATATTAAAAGATTCTTGTGTAAACCTCGGTTTGACATCTACAGTTTGATACCATCTAGATATCGTGCTAGGATGACGAAGAGAAAAATTAAGCTGTTCCCTTACAAATATATAGGCTTTAGGAGATAAATAATTTAAATCTAAAGCGAATTTCCTAAAGTTAGGAGAAAATTTAGTTTTGTGTGAAAACTGCCTTTTTTTCCCTAATATTCTTAAATAATTCTTCATCCCTACCTATTGAATCACAATTAACACTCATTGTGTGTATTTCTTCGGAATTAAAAGCTTCATCTAAAAGCTTCTTTAAATTTTTATTACGCTTACTTAATCTGCGGCATTTTCGCTCAAGGGTTTTATTTTTTTCCGCCCCAATTTCAGAATGCCGCGAAGAGCTCGATTTCTTCTCTTTAGCTTTATTTTCCTGAGGCTTCCTTCAGGGCTTGAAGACGTCTTTAGCAAACGACGAAGAGGTGTGGTTTTCGCCTATGTATACAACGAAAAAAGTAGGCCCAATTTTCCAATTAAGTTTGTTGGCATAGCTTACCTCTTTACTTTTCTTTCTTGGGGGACTTCGAAGGTTTTCGTTTTCCTCGATTGCCTGCGAACAAATTGCTGGTGACTCATTTGCTGGCACCTAACAAATTAAAATTGTTTATGTATGACGTCCTCCTTGCATGGAATAATTATCATTAATATAACTGTTACTGCATCGCAATAATTACAAGAATATTTCTGATTTGCAGGAGCATATGTCGAGTAGCTGAGCAGTTGAGCTCCAAGCTTGAAAAGGTTTTTCAAGTTTATAAGGATGAATTTGTGACTTTTTAATCATTTTAATCTTTTTTTAATTAACTGGAAATTGTTGCGACCGACTAAACTCTGTCGAGCAGTCGTCAGTGCAGCATATATTTCTTGAGAAATCTTCTTTCTATTGCCCGGCGTGCCTTTTTCCCAGCCGACTAGCTCAGCATGGCGTGGGATTGCGGGCGGAAGATTTCTCCGTGCTATGGCACGCAGACTGTACAGCACGGTACACACATTCCTATAACCGACACAAACGTGAAAGGAAGGGAAACGAAGAAGTTCCGTAAGAATCAATATTTATTCAATTATTCAGAATTCATGTTGGATGTCTTAACTTATAAAACGAAGAAAAAAAAAATACAAAACAAAATAAGATCCAAGAAATGAAACGTTAATTATAACAAAAGAATATAATAAAAATTATAATATATAAAATTCAAAATATGAGATAACTAGAATATTTCATAACAAAAAAATTAATCACTAAAGCAGATAAATTCGTGAAACAATAGCAAAATAAACAAAAATAATCATAAAGAAATGGGTAATTATTTGGGTGGAGAAGTTATACACGACCCCGGCCGGAGTGGAGTTTACATCAATCATACAGTTTACTAGTATTATTATTATGATTATAGCAACATCCAAGCACCAAAAATGAGAGCCTACCACTTATATCAACGAATTTCACACCCAAATGTACAAGTTGAGAGAGAAGAATAAAAAAAAACCAAAAAAAAACATAAATTCCAAAATTTAACAATTGAATTGATAGAATTACAGCAACAAGAAAAGTAATCCAACATTAACTAAGTATACTGTTACTGCCGTTATTTTGTGTATAGCACTGAGATGTCTATATGCTAACATAAAACCAAAAGTTGCTGTACTTATCTGGTATAGTCCATAGTTGAAATTGCGCACCGTCCAAATAGTTTCACCAGTCAACTGCCTGATTCCAAGTTTTCACCCGATCAATCCAAGTTAGTCCCAGCAGTGCTTCATCTTCCACGAACCCATATGTAGAGATAAAATTTCGCCCATTCAATCCTTTTTTTTTGTCTTCCCACAGAAATAATTTACTTCCCAAAAACAACACTCTTGTTCTTTCCAATTCACAGCTGGATCTCCTTTCCCCTTTCCTCCTTTTTTTTTTCCTTTAATATTTGAAATTCCTGCTTCCCCCAAGTTTATACATTCTTTTTAATTTGTTCCTTCATAAAAAGTTTTACTTTCACTGAGTATAAGATACATTGACTCAACTTTCACTTTTGATTGTCAATGAATTCACAACTGATATTATGTTCTTAACGAAAATTCAACTCGACTAAATTGTAAATTTAATTTTTAATTTGTTTCTTCATAGAAAGTTTTACTTTCACTGAGTATAAGATACATTGACTCAACTTTCACTTTTGATTTTCAATGAATTCACAACTGATATTATGTTCTTAACGAAAATTCAACTCGACTAAATTGTAAATTTAATTTTTAATTTGTTTCTTCATAGAAAGTTGTTTCTTCATAGAAAGTTTTACTTTCACTGAGTATAAGATACATTGACTCAACTTTCACTTTTGATTTTCAATGAATTCACAACTGATATTATGTTCTTAACGAAAATTCAATATTTAAATTCACTCTTAATAAAAACTCAACGGTTTTATTCTAAATTTTTTAATTGTTCAAATTCTCCAACTTTCTACTTTCACTTTCTATCACCCAATGCCTTTCTTCTCCCAAAAAAGAACCGAAATTTTCCAAGTACCGGAGTTTTCCGGTATTTTTCCTGAACATCTTTTATCATAGCTGTAGGGCATTACTCATTCCAGTTGTACAGTCCCGGATCGCAACTCTTAGCCGATAGAGTACTCGATCAGACAGATTGTGGAACATGCGATAATGGAACGTTTCGTCTGTCCGTTGTTGACAGCCTGCAACTGTCACCTGCGGAGACTACCAGACGTGCTGAGTGATGGTTTATTTATATTTGCATTTTGTTTTTATTTTTCTATAATTTTACATATTTCCAGCATCGCAACAGTCGTGGGGACGACCCAGACCCTGAGAAGAGTCCTCAAATGCCGGGCAATTTTCAATAGTTCCTCACTGTCTAATGTCCTTGGCATGATAGACACCCAGTATTTTCCCATTTCCATCAGCAAGCTCATAAGATACTTCGCCTAACTTCCTTCGCACTACAGCTCGTAGGAACTTAGGGGCCAGTTTAGCTGCGAATCGATCCACAGCGCTACTAAGTGCAAAGTTCCGTACGAATACTACCTGACCAGGGATAAAAGTTTTTGTGCGACTCCGGAGATCGTACACCCGGACTCCTCTAGCATGAGCTTCAGCCAATTTATCCTTCACTCTATCCTGCATCCACCGCATCCTATCTGTGTGGGGACAGAGCTCTATCTCTCCATCATCTAATGCTTGCATTTGCCTGAGTAATTTATATTCGTCGCCATGCTGGATACGGTGAAAACCGAACAACAGGAAATGAGGTGAACAACCAGTCGCCTCATGAACAACATTTCGAAATGCTGCACATGATTCGACCAGCAGCCCATCCCAATTCCTGTGATCATCACCGACGTAAGCGCGAATGGCACTAAGTATGGAGCGGTTGACACGCTCTGATGCATTAGCCTGCGGTGAATACAAGGGGGTGGTGATGTGCTGGACTCCGTACTCAATAAGAAAAGTTTTGAAACATTTAGAGGTAAATTGTACACCATTGTCCGAGTGCAAGAACTCCGGTACCCCATACGTCAAAAAGATATCGTTCTTTAGGAACTTCACGACTGCTTCCGATGTGGCTTTGGGTATGGCCTTGAGCCATACAAACTTGCTGAAATGATCCAGCACCACGAGCAACTGAGTATTTCCTGCCTTCGAACGAGGGTATGGGCCCATGAAATCAACGAACAGTCTTTGCAATGGCCTACCTGTTTCCCGCTGATTCCCCATTGGCGGCCTCATGGCACGATTCGAAGGCTTGACCTGCTTGCAAACGGTGCAGGAGGAAATGTAATCTTTAACCTGTTTCCTCAACTGCGGCCAGTAATAATATCTTTGCAGCAGCTCCAAAGTCTTTCGAATCCCACAATGAGACCCCCTAGGATCATCATGTGCCCGCATGATCAACCGTTCTCGTTCACTCTCAGGGACCCATAATTTTGTTCGAGGTATATCGGTGCACAAGTCATGGTGTGTTCCGGTCGTAATGAACACACGTCCCTCCCTAATGTGCACATTTTTAAAATCGTCAGGACTCTTTTCTATTTGGGCGATGAGGTCCAAATACTCAGGAGCTCGGAATGCTGTATCAGCGATTACCTCAGCAAGCCTGTAGTGCTCAGGCAAAATACCTCTGATAAATTGGCTTGTTTCGATCGACCCGCAAACTCTCGATAATGCGTCTGGAACGACGTTGTGAGTTCCCTTACGATGCTCGATGTTAAAATCAAAAGACTGCAGTTTCAGGCTCCAGCGAGCCAATCTACCAGTGAGGTCCTGCTGTCCCATGAGCCATTTAAGGCTAGCATGGTCAGTGATAATGGTGAAAGGCAACCCTTCGATATATGCTCTGAATCTCTTAACGCTTTGCACCGCAGCCAAGCATTCCAATTCAGTAACACTATAGTTGCGCTGCGCAGCGTTAAGCTTTACAGACATAAAAGCGATTGGGTGCTCTCCACCATCATCATCTTTTTGGAACAGGACACTCCCGATTCCGGTGGCACTAGCATCACACTGGATGAAAAATCTACGGGAGAAATCGGGATTAGCTAACACTGGTGCCGAAATCAACAGTCTTTTAATCTCTAAGAAGGCATTATTAGCGGCATCTGTCCACTGAAACGAGCGCTTACCCTTCAGCAAATCCGTCAGGGCTGATGATACTGCCGCAAAATTAGGGATAAACCGCCGATACCATCCCGCCATTCCCATGAATCGCCGGACCTCCTTTGCAGACTTAGGTGTAGGGTAGCCTACAATTCCGGAGATTTTCTCTGGATCTGCCTTGAGGATTCCATCACTAACCACATATCCAAGGTATTTGATCTCTCGCTGTACGAACTTGCTCTTCTCGACGTTAATGGTCAATTTAGCTGCGTGAAGCAGCTGCGCCACCTTGGAAAGTAGATCCAAATGTTCGTCAAAGGAAGAGCTAGTAACGAGCAGATCGTCGAGATATACAAACACCTTGTCATGCAGCTCGTGAGGAATCACTTTGTGCATTAGTCGGCACATGGTCTGAGGAGCGTTACATAGACCAAACGGCATCACTGTGAAATGGTATAATGGGCGGCCAGGAACGGTAAACGCGGTCTTCTCCCTAGATTCTGCATCTAACGGTATTTGCCAAAAGGCATCTTTAAGGTCCAAACTCGTAATAAATTTAGTGGACTGTAAACGTGCCAATAAGCCTTCAATGAGAGGTAATGGATATGCGTCTTTCAGGGTTACCTCATTTAGTCGTCTGGCATCCAAACATAGCCGTACTTTGCCAGGCTTCCGTACAAGCGTGACTGGTGAACTCCAAGCGCTTCTACTTTCCTCGATGACTCCTAAGGACAGCATGCGATCCAGCTCATCATACATCAATTTTTGAATGACTGGGGACACCGAATAATGCCGTTGTTTAATGGGTTTGGCGGACCCGGTGTCAATATGATGAGAGACTAAAGTAGTCTTACCCAAGCCATTGATGTTATACGAGGGAAACTGATGTATGATGCGCTGTAATCGGGACTGCTCCTCAGAAGACAGAGTGTGAAACGCCGGGGCCGGGACTTCAGAAAGGGATGCAACCATCGCCTGTTGAGTCGGTGCAATTTTAAACGTGTCCCAGAAGTCCATTCCGAGGTATACTGGATTGGTCAACGATGGAACGACCAAGAACTTAATCAGACGTGACTTCGAATTAAATTTCACCAGAGTCTCAACATATCCCAGAACAGAAGCTCTATGACCTGACGCTGTCTGAACATCTGATGCCATGGTATGCATGTATAGATTCAGTTCCGCTATCAAGTCCAAGGCTCCTGCTCCAAGTATACTGATGCTTGCACCACTGTCCAGCAACCCTTGAAGTTCCCGTCCCTTTATGGATATTATGGCGAAAGGTCGGTTCTCTCCTTGTGGTGTCAGAATGGTGTCGACACACGCTTTACGTAGCCATCGTCTATTGGCAAAATACTTCCATGCTCTATGAAAGCGCGATACCGAGCGCCTGCGGGCCGATAGAGTACCATCACATTCGGAATGGAAGGTAGGGGGTTTGCTTGCAGGAAAAATTAAAGGATTTATCGAGTTCGACGAAATTCCGGGTCGATATTGGTTGCCGCGTCTGTCATCTCGGGTCGGGAGGAACGAGTGCCTGGAGGAATACGCAACCTCCCCGCGGGAAGCGCATTCCTGCCCGAGTTTCCCGACTGACAATTTGGGCATTTGGGCTTCAGAGTCCCTTCTCGACCACACCCAAAACAGAAGATCCGCTGGATAGGTTTCGAGCAATCCATGAAACCATGCCCTAAGTCGAGGCAATTCCAACATACTCTACAATTCCTACTACCTTCTGCGATGCGATCCCTATTATTCAAGTCATTAGAGACTGCTTTGACGGCGTGTAATTCTTGTCTGGAAGTGGATGTTGTGCTATACTCTACAGGATGTCGAAATACTGGAGTCCTTAGATCGGAAGACATATCATCTTCGTACGGCTGATATGATCGTCTCTCATAAACACTACGTGACTGACTGCTGAAAGGAAGCCCACGGGAATTTTCCAATGAAACAGTGTACGGTCTTGCTTTCATCGCCTGACTTTCCTCTTGATAAGAAACATCTGCGGATGATGGTCCAAAATCACGTTCCGAATGTCGAACAGGGGAAAGAAATACGTCTGATTGACCATTATGACCCTGCACTCTCCCAAACTCGAGTTCATGCACCTGACGCGCTCGACGATTCGGATCTCGATCCCCATTCACTCCCAACAATTTCCACTCTGATTCTATGAGACAGCAGCGTCTAACTAATTCTCGGGTTGTTTGGAATTCTACACCAGCCAAGTGAATTCTAAGTGCTGGGGACATATTCCTAAAAACTACACACTGAAAATCAAGATCCATTAAGGGGGTATTTAACTGTAGGGAAATACTCTCAAGGGCATCAAAGAAGTCCTGGAATCGTTCTCCTGATTTTTGCAATCTACCGTCTAACATTCTCCGCACGTCCACATCGGATCTAAAAGCGCTGAACCGTTCCAAAAATTCTATCCGTAACCTACTCCATAAAAGCGGATAATTTAATTCCCGGAAACGCCAGTACCAATCTGCGGCCTGACCTCTCAGAAGCAGGTGAAAGTCTATAGCAAGGGTGGCGAGAGGAACATGATAATCTTCCGCCAAAGACAAAACACGAAACATAAACTGTCTCGCGGTCAAACCTGAAGTCGATCCATCGAAAATCAGATTCCATTTAGTTATAGGGACTTTTATTGATGACCGCTCATTCATCTCTGCTTGTGCCTGAAAAGTGACTCTCGGTGGGTCATTACTGAGCGAAGTATTCGGACGAGACACTTGCTCCTGGGGCATGAAAGAACTCTCTTCGTGAGGAATTCGTCTTCTCGATGACTCAGTGGATGAACTGTGTGCTACCGTCTGACCAGTAGGAGACGAATTCGTTCTCATTGCCTCTGTGATTCTCGTGCCTTGAGCAGCCGAAGGGGATAGGCTCAAGCGTTCCAATTGGTGCTGGAAAGGCGTGTAGCTAGGGTCCCAACTATTTGTTCTGCGACGCATGTTCAAATTAAGTATATAGTTTCTTATCCAAACCAAATCAATCCAAAATTAAGTATATTTTTTTCCAGATAAGTATGAGCAGCAACCGAAAGATTTCACAATCAAAAGAGAAACCTTCAAATTCTTTTCAATATCGCTCAATAATCACGCAATTATGTGCAGCCAAAATAATAACATACACTAGTGATGTATCAAAAAAAAACCAAATTTCTTCGAATTTGTTGTGTATACTTTCCAATTCATAAAAAAAAAATAATGATTCTTACGGATCCTCTTCGTGACAGGAATTAAAGACAGGAAGGGAAAAGGTATAAAATTTGACACTAAATGATGAAATGGGAATGGGGAAATAAGGAAGATACAGCTCTCTTATGGTTGCTTTGAAATGACTCAATGATCATCTGTCCTGGGTCCTGCTCAAAATAATTCAATCGACTGAATAACATCCTACAGATGGACAAGGATCAAGAACAGCTCATGGGTCACTTCAGTGGATACTTTTCCCCAGATGCGACAAACTCAAACCAATCTAATTACAAGATTAATTCTGTTAACCAGAAGATCTTGCGCATCTTATCTTATTTAACTGGAGGTAATCCCACAACCACAAGAGACTGGTCAGCAATTAAAGAGACAAGCTCTGTTCGACACATAAAACGAAGACAATAGCACGAGATGGGCGCCAATGCTGCATTGACGACCGCTCGACAAGATGATGATAGAAAATTGAAAATTGATTGAAAATTGAAAATGTCAGGTATATAACTGCAACCATAGCCAAAGAAAACAAAAAAAAAATGGCTGAGGCAACAAGATGCTCCTATTAAACATTTGCCACCCCAGCCGAAAGCACATCTGCCAAAAGAAAAGTATATAAAAAGAAAGCCAAAACCAGTTTGGGCGCCATTTGTTGCGACCGACTAAACTCTGTCGAGCAGTCGTCAGTGCAGCATATATTTCTTGAGAAATCTTCTTTCTATTGCCCGGCGTGCCTTTTTCCCAGCCGACTAGCTCAGCATGGCGTGGGATTGCGGGCGGAAGATTTCTCCGTGCTATGGCACGCAGACTGTACAGCACGGTACACACATTCCTATAACCGACACAAACGTGAAAGGAAGGGAAACGAAGAAGTTCCGTAAGAATCAATATTTATTCAATTATTCAGAATTCATGTTGGATGTCTTAACTTATAAAACGAAGAAAAAAAAAATACAAAACAAAATAAGATCCAAGAAATGAAACGTTAATTATAACAAAAGAATATAATAAAAATTATAATATATAAAATTCAAAATATGAGATAACTAGAATATTTCATAACAAAAAAATTAATCACTAAAGCAGATAAATTCGTGAAACAATAGCAAAATAAACAAAAATAATCATAAAGAAATGGGTAATTATTTGGGTGGAGAAGTTATACACGACCCCGGCCGGAGTGGAGTTTACATCAATCATACAGTTTACTAGTATTATTATTATGATTATAGCAACATCCAAGCACCAAAAATGAGAGCCTACCACTTATATCAACGAATTTCACACCCAAATGTACAAGTTGAGAGAGAAGAATAAAAAAAAACCAAAAAAAAACATAAATTCCAAAATTTAACAATTGAATTGATAGAATTACAGCAACAAGAAAAGTAATCCAACATTAACTAAGTATACTGTTACTGCCGTTATTTTGTGTATAGCACTGAGATGTCTATATGCTAACATAAAACCAAAAGTTGCTGTACTTATCTGGTATAGTCCATAGTTGAAATTGCGCACCGTCCAAATAGTTTCACCAGTCAACTGCCTGATTCCAAGTTTTCACCCGATCAATCCAAGTTAGTCCCAGCAGTGCTTCATCTTCCACGAACCCATATGTAGAGATAAAATTTCGCCCATTCAATCCTTTTTTTTTGTCTTCCCACAGAAATAATTTACTTCCCAAAAACAACACTCTTGTTCTTTCCAATTCACAGCTGGATCTCCTTTCCCCTTTCCTCCTTTTTTTTTCCTTTAATATTTGAAATTCCTGCTTCCCCCAAGTTTATACATTCTTTTTAATTTGTTCCTTCATAAAAAGTTTTACTTTCACTGAGTATAAGATACATTGACTCAACTTTCACTTTTGATTGTCAATGAATTCACAACTGATATTATGTTCTTAACGAAAATTCAACTCGACTAAATTGTAAATTTAATTTTTAATTTGTTTCTTCATAGAAAGTTTTACTTTCACTGAGTATAAGATACATTGACTCAACTTTCACTTTTGATTTTCAATGAATTCACAACTGATATTATGTTCTTAACGAAAATTCAACTCGACTAAATTGTAAATTTAATTTTTAATTTGTTTCTTCATAGAAAGTTTTACTTTCACTGAGTATAAGATACATTGACTCAACTTTCACTTTTGATTTTCAATGAATTCACAACTGATATTATGTTCTTAACGAAAATTGAATATTTAAATTCACTCTTAATAAAAACTCAACGGTTTTATTCTAAATTTTTTAATTGTTCAAATTCTCCAACTTTCTACTTTCACTTTCTATCACCCAATGCCTTTCTTCTCCCAAAAAAGAACCGAAATTTTCCAAGTACCGGAGTTTTCCGGTATTTTTCCTGAACATCTTTTATCATAGCTGTAGGGCATTACTCATTCCAGTTGTACAGTCCCGGATCGCAACTCTTAGCCGATAGAGTACTCGATCAGACAGATTGTGGAACATGCGATAATGGAACGTTTCGTCTGTCCGTTGTTGACAGCCTGCAACTGTCACCTGCGGAGACTACCAGACGTGCTGAGTGATGGTTTATTTATATTTGCATTTTGTTTTTATTTTTCTATAATTTTACATATTTCCAGCATCGCAACAAAATTTTGCCGGTTTTTACTCTTTATTTGTAATTAAATTATTTAACTATATTTGTGCAATATTAGGTCTGTTCGCGTACTTTCAGTCACTGAATTTTATTTAATTATCCTGAATCATGTGGTGGGGGAAATTCATGAAAAATACGAAAACTGGTCAGATCTACAATTTGAAACCTGAGAAAGAGGGAGGATTTAACGCCAGGTATGGATGTTTTACGACTTTTAAAAAACGTCGTGAAATACGACCATTCAAAGTGTGCGGAGAAAAGCTGTCCTCCAATACTGATGCCATTTGTAAAAAAATACTTCATACGCGAATCTTAACTTACAGATGTTCAAATTTATAACGCTGATGAAAGCATTCTTTTTTCGAAGATGCTACCAGATAAAACATATTTTGTAGCAGGGAGGAAAATCAGCATCAGGTCGAAAAATGACGAAAAAAAGAATAACTTTCCTGGCTTGTGCAAATGCTTGAGGAAATCATAAAATTAAACTTTTAGTGATTGGAAAGTCAGCCAAACCTAGAACATTAAAAATATATCTAAGATGCCGGTTGATTTCAAAATCTATAAGTCAGCTTGAATGACGTCTGTTATATTCGTGCAATGGTTTCATGAAGTTGGTTCCGGTTCGAAATTATCTTCGATCGAAAAATCTTCCAACACATGCGGTATTATTAATCAACAACGCTCCTTGCCACCCAAAATCGCAGCGACGATGGTCTCATATCAGTAATGTGTTTTCCACCAAACTGTACTCTTTTACTTCAGTATATTATATATATATATATATATATATATATATATATATATATATATATATATATATATATATATATATATACCAGGGGCGGCTCGTGACATTTTGAAACAGGGAGGCAGAGAATTTAAGAATCATTCGAGCAAAGTCAAATAACATTATATTCATATAATAATAAATAATAAAAGACTATGCAAACTACGCTGTAAAAACATTTTATTTGAAAGCAAAGTCTATTTTGCTCTCTTTTGGTAAAATGTTGAACGACATTATCATATAGCTGCGTTAATCCTCCAATTTCTGGAAAAACTGTTTTTCAAAACTTAGCAGCGATAACTTCGATAATCGTGTTGACTCATGATATTTCGAGAACTAGCCTTAATTCTTTTCAACGCAAAAAATGACATCTCTATAATTACTGAAGTGGCCAGAATGGGTAAATTTAATTTTATTAAGATAAACTTATCTTTTAAAGCAAATTTTCCAGATTATTTTATTGGCGTACAGGACAAAAAGCTTACTTTTCAGTTTATTTTTCGATTTTTCGATTGATCATAAATGGATATTATGCACTCAAAAGAAGGTTGATTAAGCATATTTTGAAAAGTGAAAGATGAATTATGTCCATGAGGTTCAAAACTTCATTTAACCAAAACTTCATTTCACCGACTTTTTTGTCTAGCCAAATACATTACAAATCTCTACTTGCTGGTTAAACTAACGTTAAGTCAATAAACCATTTTAGAAATTAATGTTTTATTTTATTTTTTATATCGTATCGTTCATTCACCTCGATTTCGATTCATTGAGAGATCTTAATTACTTTTTATAGGATGCCATTTAGGCTTTCTTAATTATTGAAACGTTGCTTTGACCACACATTGTTACTGGAGCTCGAATCATACGAAAAAGTTTCTTGTCGATTAAGCTACCAAAACATTTTTTTATACCTTTCTATATTAAATGAACGCTTAAAAATCCTATCGGCTCAAATTATTTTGAACTCTGGGGCTAGCTTTCTATTTTTATAATTTTTAATGTCGCAGATAAGTTTATTGATTGAATGGTCATCATAAAATTCATTTTGAGTGTTTATCAATCAATAAGTAATCACAACTGCTATTGATTTACATGAAAATAATTGAAATCAACAATAGCAACATAACTTTAGAATTTAAGCGAAAATTCTTCAATGCTACTTAAAGTGCAAGATAAAACACTTTAAACACTTTTACATGGATCAGTTTTACACTTGTAAGAAACTAAATTTCACAAATCAACCACATTATCAAATCAAAAATTAGCGCATTCATACATACAAAAACAAATAATAATTTATATTTAATACTTTTTTGGGTTCTTTCGGAAATATCTATGCATTAATTATTCATTCTCTCCATATCTCAATTATTTATCGTTTTATTCAGTAGTTTACCGAATACAAAGCATTTACCGAATACAAAGCATTGACGAAATAAAAATGCAGAGCACTTCAGAATTATTAATTTCGATAGCTCTTAATTTGCCCATTACTTTCCTCCTTTGCCCTAAAATAAATACTTGTACTGGAGAGCAACAAAGCACACACATTGCTGCTGTTGAGGCTTGCCTTTGCGAATTTGCTATTGCCTTATTGAATACTCTAAAATTTGATCATATATGAATGACGGGAAAATACAAACTACAACGTTTTCATTGATGAAAATGCAATAGATGAGGCAGATGTGAATCTGCCTCATTTTCATTTCTCTTCCTTCGTTTTCGTTGTGCTCGAAGTCGATGTGCTATATGGTGGCTACGATCGATGGATCTTTCTTTTTTATTTTTTACACTGAGGCAGTTCTCTGGATACAAAACTGATTTCGGTGTTCTTTTTTTGGTACATTTTTTTATGTTTTGCAGTGCTCTGGTCTGAGCATAGCATTGATTTTGCGTTGTATTTAATCGGCTGCTAGAGCTGAGAAAAATAGTGGAGACTTGGGTGCAAAATGCTTTGTTAGGAATTTTAATATTATTTATTGATTAATTTTACCGAGGAGGCACTGCCTCCCTTGCCTCCTCTGAGGAGCCGCCACTGATATATACATATATATATATATATATATATATATATATATATATATATATATATATATATATATATATATATATATATATATATATATATATATATATATATATATATAATATTTACTGTCTCATTTGATTGGCAGTGAACTACCGAAATTGAACTCAACAAGGTAACGCTGAGGTACGCAATCTAGTTCTTATCCAAAGCGTGGGGTAATTTGAGAACCAACCACATAAAAAAATGTTTCATAAAACTAATAAAAGTGGATAATGGAGCTTTGGAATATAATATTCCTCTGGCTAACCTTCAACGCGACCTGGCCGCAGAAACTCTTCGACTCCAATATTTATTCATACAACACACAAATAACGAATGGCTTTTTCAAAGCAATGCAAATTATTCTAACGATAATGTTAAAACTGCCGAAATCACTGATTCCGAAAGAACCAAAGAATCTGAAAATTTAGATTCGGAGCCGACTGTAACCTTCAATCAATTTTTAAAATGCGCCGAAATTATGATTAGCTGGTCTGACGAAAATTCTTATCTAATAACTGAAGTTTTAATGTTATATTCAATTAAGCATAAAGCAATTAAGGAAAATGAGAGAAGCAAACCGAGCCATATTTTTCAAAAAACCTCATTTTATACAGTTATATATATTTCGATTTCTTAACAATGATTTATACTCTTCTTTTAACTTTTATTATATATTTTTTACACAAATTACTTATATATGCGTCTCTTAATTGCAACAAAAACCAAGCATATTTCTACAATTTTCTGTACATGATAAGGCAAAACCTCGAAATCGGCAGGTAGGCTGACATTAATTAGTTGCCTATAGCGGTTTTCTAGCAACCTATTAGTTGCCTATAGCGGTTTTCTAGTATAAGCAACCCTCGTTAATGGCAACTACTCGATATAAGCAGGGCATAATTTTCAACATTGATGACTCTATATAGGCAATGGGCAAAAAGTTTTAACTTGATATAAGCAACTGGATATTGGATTCACTAAGCAAATTACAAAAAGTAATTCCAAATAAGTAGATATGCATTAAAAAAATATAAAAAAAGTCCAATGTCCCGTTTGGTGTCATTTGCTTCCTGGAATTACGCATTTTTCTATTCTTCACTTAAAAGAAAGCAAGTGTGTTTGCAAGTGCAGGCAGTTTTCGTTAGTTTCGTTGCGGTTCGTGCATGTTTTTGATTCTGCTAAAGTGGAAATTAAATTATTATTTGAAACCATTTAGCAAGGTATGTATACATGTATCGTTAGATTAAGAATAACTGATAGTGTTATTCACGATTAAGGTAATCATGGCTCCTAAAAGGCGAAACGTGTTATCTATAAAAAGAAAACCAAATAGAAATCCTAGATTCCGTTCGTTGATTTGAATCATACGAATCAATTGCCGTAAAATACAAAATTCACAAAACCACAATATCTAAGATTCTAGTTTTCGTTGAATCAAAAATTCGAAATAACCAACTTGACAACAATAACAACTTGAATTTCTGCAAATGGAGGCACAACTATTTGAGTGGTTCATGCGACACCGGTAAAATATTAAAGAAAAAAGCTGTTCAGATCTACAATTTGAACCATGAGAAAGAGGAAGGATATAACGCCAGCAATGGTTGATTTGCGAATTTGAAAAAACGTGGGGAAATACGACCATTAAAAGTCAATTTACAGATTACCAAACCTTAAACCACTAAGATGCCGGTTGATTACAAAAGCAATAAGTCAGCATGGATAACTTCTGTTATATGCGTGCAATGGTTTCATGAAGTATTTGTTCCGGAATTTCGAAATTATCTTCGATCGAAATATCTTTCAACACATGCGATATTATTAATCGACAACGCTCCTTGCCATGCAAAAACAATTAGCAGCGACGATGATCTCATATCAGTAATGAGTTTTTGACCAAATTGTGCTCCTTTACTTCAGCCAATGGATCAGAACGCCGTTCGTTTAACTAAGAAATCCTACAAAGAATATTTACTGACTCATTTGATTAGCATTGAAACTACCGAAAATGTTTTAAAGAAGGTAACGCTGAAGCATGCAATCTATTTCTTATCCAAAGCGCGGGGCGATTTGGGAAACAACCGCAAACATTTTTTTTCCCGCAATCTAATAAAAGTGAATGATGAAGATTGGAATGAAGAAGATAATATTCCTCTGTATAACCTTCAACACGACCTTGCTGCAGAAACTCTTCGACGCCAAAATTTACTCATACAAGGGGCATTTCACGTGAAGCGGACAACGAAAAAAAATCTAGGTTCTGGATTTCGTTTATATTGTGCATACTGGTACTTCTAGAAGATATGAATGTGGATGCACAAGTTTTTGTTTCTATGAGGTTTTGTTTCTATGACGCCCCATGCGACTTTTATGTATTGAAATTTACCTACCTCCTAAACTACTGGCCATCCCATTCTAAAACTTTTATGATAAAATAAGTATACTTTAAGCTTTATTTTGTTATAAAAATAAACAAAATTAATCTGGTCCAAATTATTCAAATCACGAGTTAAAGTGTCTACTTCCGGTTCCACACAGGAAAAAAAATTTATTTTTCAAATCTAATTTCAACATTAAAAAGAACAGCTAATTTTCTATACCAATCATTATGTTTAATGTTTTTTAGAGTTTGTTTTGAATCTCAGAATCCGCTTCCAAAAAAACCTTTATCAATTTTGTCAATTATTCAGAAGCCCATAACTCGGCAACTAAACCTCATAGAAACAAAAACTTGTGCATCCACATTCATATCTTCTAGAAGTACCATTATGCACAATATGAACGAAATCCAGAACCTAGATTTTTTTTCGTTGTCCGCTTCACGTGAAATGCCCCACAAGCAACAAATACCGTTTGTGATGCATACGAGATCAACGATTGGCTTTCTGAAAGCAATGCAAATTATTCTAACGAGAATGCTGAAACTGTCGAAATCACTGATTCCGAAGGTACCGAAGGATCTGAAAATTTAGATTCGGAGGCGACTGTAACCTTCAATCAATTTTTAAAAAGCGTTGAACTTGTGGTTAGCTGGTCTGAAAAAAATTCTTATCCACTAAGTGAAATTTTAATGTTAAATTCATAAAGCAGAAAACAATTAAGAAAAATGAGCGAAACAAACTGAGCCCAGCTAAAATAACTTCATATTTTTCAAAAAATTAACTTTATACGGTAATATATATCTAGATTTCTTAACAATGTTTTATACTCTTCTCAAATTATATATTTTTTAAAGTAATTACTTATATATGCTTTATATGCGCCTCTTAATTGCTACAAAAACTAAGCATATTTCCAAATTTTCTATACATGGTATAGGCAAAACCTCGAAATCGGTAGCTAGGCTGACATTAATTAGTTGCCTATAACGAGTTTCTACTGTATATATATATATATATATATATATATATATATATATATATATATATATATATATATATATATATATATATATATATATATATATATATGTATATATATACATATATATCTGTATATATATATATATATATATATATATATATATATATATATATATATATATATATATATCTGTATATATATATATATATATATATATATATATATATATATATATATATATATATATATATCTGTATATATATATATATATATATATATATATATATATATATATATATATATCTATATCTATATCTGTATATATATATATATATATATATATATATATATATATATATATACATATATATACATATATATATATATATACATATATATATATATATATATATATATATATATATATATATATATATATATATATATATATATATATATATATATATATATATATATATACGGGCACGGTATATCAACCAGACCAATAACCATTTGCGTCGACAGTAGGGCAGCCATTCTCGCTCTTGCGTCTTACAAATGTTCTTCAAAAACTGTTAACGCTTGCAGAGTGGCTCTCAATGAAAAGGCAACGCATATTCCTATCCGGATTATGTGGGTGCCAGGGCATAGTGGGGTCATAGGCAACGAAAAAGCTGATGAATTGGCGAGGAAAGGTTCAGGAGCTAGCAACTGCCCCTGCATCACTGTACCTCGGTCAATCGCGGACGCCACAAACAAACTTGATGCCGCCATATGGGCCAAACTAAAGTCCGAATGGGAAAACAGGCTGGACTGCAGGGTGGCCAGGACATTATGGCCATCACCTGATCCAAGCAAAAGCAGGAAACTGCTCAAGCTCAGCAGGAACTGCTTGAGAACCACGGTCGGCTTGCTCACAGGGCATTGCCTTACCGCATCTCATGCGAAGAAAATGGGACTGACATCCAGCAGTTTATGCAAGAGGTGTGAGATGGAAGAGGACACCATTGAGCATACTCTCTGCGATTGTCCGGCCCTAAATAATAAACGCCTCAAAATTTTTGGTGCATACCACTTTCAAGGGTTAGCAGAGGTGGCTGGTACCGTCACGCTGAGTCAGCTGATCCAGTTTGGCGAAGCGGTCACTTGGCAGCTCTAAAAAGCCAGCGGAGGGTGGCAAATGGGCCCAAACTGGTGGCCTAATGCAAGCCGCGTTTCCCGGCAGCCCTCTTTACTAACCTACTAACCTAACCTACATATATATATATATATATATATATATATATATATATACATATATATATATATATATATATATATATATATATATATATATATATATATATATATATACATATATATATATATATATATATATATATATATATATATATATATATATATATTATACACATATATATATATATATATATATATATATATATATATATATATATGTATATATATATATATATATATATATATATATATATATTATACACACACACATATATATATATATATATATATATATATATATATATATATATATATATATATATATATATATATATATATATATATATATATATATTATACACATATATATATATATATATATATATATATATATATATATATATATATATATATATATATATATATATATATATATTGTTCGGCGCGGCGATGCCTAAAAACATGCCCAAATTTAGTAAATATGTAAACGTGCCCAATCTACAAAGTTCAAAGATCATTGCCAGTGATTTGTGAGACAATGTACTAGTGTCTCACAAATCACTGCCAAAGTGGAATTAAAAATACAATCAAGTATGTACTGAAAAGTATTTTGTGAACATAATTGAATAATTGGAAGTGGAGTCCAAACTGATAGGAACATTGGAAACCGTAAGTAGAAACTATTAGTTCAAGGGTTCAGCTTGATAAAGCACTTGTATAGTGGAATTTATCTAGCGATCCTGAACAGTTTGTGTAGGATGTGCGGTAGTCAAAACTATTAATTGATAAATAATTGGTCAAAGTTCAAGGGTTCAGCTTGATAAAACACTTTTATAGTGGAATTTATCTAGCGATCCTGAATAGTTTGCATAAAATGTATGGTCGTAGGAAATAGTAGAAGAAAAGACAGTTTATCAGAGTTCAAGGGTACAGCTTGATAAAGCACTTGCATAGTGGAATTTATCAAAGCGATCCTGAACAGTTGCGTAGGAGATCTTCTGAAGAATTAAGAAATATTGCCAAGTGTTGAATATAGATAAAATGATGAATTAATGTATAAAATATAAATTCGACTTATAAATAAACCTAACGTTTTGTAAAAAAATCCAAAACTAGTTTTTATTTAAAAGCACGAACGTTTAGTTTAATTTCAGCGGATCGAGAAATTATTTCTCCGTTGAACATTTTGGTCTTTCGAACCGGATTTACAAAAACGCGGTTTAAATAAAGTAAAGTTTGATTTAAATACAATTTACTAATCAACACTTGGCAATTGAGCGGGTTCTTTTTGTAACGCAATATAAAGTCCTCCCGGTGAATACATTACCAAAACCTAAACAACTCGCCGAGATTATTTACACTAGTCGACGCAGTTCTTGTTACGAAATATGGAGGAACTTTGCATTGGACAAACGGTCCTAGGAGAAAAGATCGCACGATCCATCATCAACGGCAGAAAGACACCGTTGGCGCGTAGGACAATTGGATTCTACGAGAATAAAATAGCCGAACTAAAGCGGCTTTGGCTAGAATTCGACAACGGAGATACGAAGTTACGCACCCAAGTATTGGCATCCAAAAGAGAAGGCAGTCATGAATATTTCACTAAGGATATTCATGCGGGTATTGATGAAAAATATGTTGAGTATTTGGGGGAATTGACAGACAATTTAAGAAGTCTGCAAAGCAAATCAACAGAAGATCCACTTATCAATCAGACAAGTATTCACACGAGTACCAAATCACAATACTGCCCTCGGATTAATCTGCCTAAGTTCGAAGGCGATTATTCAACTTGGCAATCTTTCAGGGATTTATTCGTGTCAATCGTAGATGAGAACGAATATATAGCACCAGTGCAAAAGTTGCATCATTTAAAAGGCTGTTTGATCGGAGAAGCAGAAAGACTGCTCAGGCACTTTCCCATAACTAACGATAATTACAGACCAGCATGGGAAACATTAAAGGAACGGTACGAGAACAATCGGGTTCTTGTAAAGACACAATTAAAGATTTTAACAAATCAAATGAAATCTAATACTGAAAACAGCAAATACATCAAAGAAATTATGGATACAACACAAGAGTGTTTGCAACAATTATCGTCATTACAAGTCGATACCTCCTCTTGGGACGTATTATTAATACATTTGATAGTGCAAAAACTACCATTTGTGACATTACGATTATGGGAGGAAGAACTGGGGCCAGCATTGAGCTGCCCACATTTAAGAGATTTCAAGAATTTCTGCAAACTAGATTCAGAGTATTAGAATCTATGGCAAACACAATTGATAGCAAACATACAGTAAAGCTGACAACCAAGGCATACTACAGCATTCCAGCAAACAAATGTCCAGCATGTGCACAAGAACATTACGTGGGGACATGCCCCAAATTCCAAAAAATGCAACCCTTGGAACGTAGACAAATTATTCAAAACTCGAATAGATGTTTCAATTGCTTTTCGGGCAAACATATTGTCAATAAATGCAAAAGCATGTACCGATGTAAGATATGTAAAGGGTCACACCATAGTCTCTTGGATTTGATAGAACGCAGGGAAGAATATGAAAGGAATGCAACAAAGCAGCAAGCACAACAAACAAACATTGGAAGAGGCCAACAACCAAACAATGCTAACCATAACAAATCTGAAGATAAGATTCAAACGTTTTTTACAGACGCTCAAAATGCACTACTAGCCACAGCAGTGGTTGAAGCTAAAGATGCGAATGGCAAAGGAGTTCAATTAAGGTGTTTAATTGACCCGGGCTCACAAACATCATTTATTTCTAAGGACATCTGTAAAAGATTAGAAGTTCACAGTAAGCCTACAAACGTTAGAATGACTGGGCTAAACAACAGTTTAGCAACAAGGGCACATCAAAGGGTAAAACTCATGTTATATTCACAATACAAAAATATGGCCAGTCTTACAATCGTCATGCTGGTTGTCGATAAAATTGCCGAATCTTTACCCAGCACCACAATTCAACCAAACAAATGGAATCATTTAAAGGGGATACCATTAGCAGATACACAATATTGGCAACCAGGGCCGGTCCACATTCTGCTAGGCGCAAACGCGTACGCAAATATGTTGTTGCACGGATTACGAAAGGGGCCAGACGAAGCGCCCATTGCAATAAACACAATTTTTGGCTGGGTTATAATGGGAAACACGCACAACTCCCAAACTCAGCAAAGTACATCTTTTGTAAACATAAATGATTCTACCGAAGAATTAAATATACAATTACGAAAGTTCTGGGAAGTTGAGGAGGTATATTACAAGCCTACATTCAGTCCAGAAGACGAAGAGTGCGAATAGCACTATCGCACAACACATGAAAGACTAGAAACTGGGCAATATCAGGTTGAATTACCATTTAAAACCCAATCAAAACCCAGCTTCGGTGCATCAAGGCATCTGGCGTTAAAACGGTTTAAAGCAATGCAATGCAAATTATCAAAAAATACAACGCTGAAAGAAGAATACAGAGCATGCTTGGACGAGTATATAACATTAGAACACATGGAAAAGGTTAACAAGGAATTAGAGCCTGACAATCAAGAATACTATATACCCCATCACGCTATAGTGAAAATAAGTACTACAACAATAATTCGAGTTGTTTTCGATGCTTCAGCCAAAAGTGGGAATGGAAAATCGCTGAATGAACAATTATTAACAGGACCCACAATCCAAACAAAGTTAGCTTCCATTTTATTTAAATTTAGATTGAATAAAATAGCAATGATGGCAGACATCGAAAAGATGTATAGAAGGATCCTTGTAAATCCTAAACATAGGACATACCAACAGATCATTTGGGAAGACCCCAAAACAAGAGGCATTGAAGACTATCAACTATCCACACTAACGTTTGGCACGGCTTCTGCTCTTTATTTAGCAATTCGAACACTTCAACAGCTAGGTCACGATGAAAGAAAACATTTTCCTTGAGCAGCGAAGATAACAAAAACCGATTTTTATGTTGATGACATGCTGACAGGAACAGACACGGTTGTTGAAGCGTTAAAACTACAAGACCAATGCATAAATATGTTGAAAAAGGGCAAATTCAATTTAAGGAAATGGGCAAGTAACAATGCAGAGATCCTACACGCCGTACCTCCCGAACAAAGGGAATAAAGACCGACTGTGAGTTCACAGAAAATGATATGCTCAAGACATTAGGGGTAAAATGGTCTCCTGCTGGCGAATATTTCACGTATGCGATCAAAACTAGTTCTAATGAAGACATTCTCTCGAAGAAAAAAATGCTGTCAAAGGTAGCCGCACTATACGATCCATTGAGGTGGATCGCGCCAGTTATTATTGCAGCAAAAATATTATTACAAACATTATGGATAACTGGGTGCACTTGGGATGATCAAGTAAATGAAACCATTCAAAGGGAATGGGCGAAAATTAGAAGCAAATTACCAACATTAGAGAAACTAAAGATCCCAAGCTGGATTGGAATCTCCAAAAATACTCATAGCATTCAAATACATGGGTTTTGTGACGCATCTAACAAAGCATATGCGGCAGTGGTGTATATAAGAATAGAAGGAGACACCCGCCAAACACAACTGCTAACCGCAAAAACTAGGGTAGCGCCAATTCGACCAACAACAATTCCTAGGCTGGAATTAAATGGTGCCCTCTTGCTGGCACAGTTATTAAAAGCAGTCAAAGAAAATCTATCGGAAGATCAGAATATCAGGATAACTGCATGGACCGATTCAACCGTTGCGTTACAATGGATTAGAAGCCACCCCACAAAGTGGAAAACATACAGCGCAAATAGGGTGGCAGAAATCCAAGAGACAATAAAACCATAAAACTGGCGATATGTACCAACAATTGATAATCCCGCAGACGTCGCATCAAGGGGTAATTATGCCGACGAAATAATTTCCAATAAACTTTGGTGGCATGGTCCAACACGGCTTGCCAAAGAAATGAATAAATGGCCAGTAAACCCAACAAGTCTAAACCATCCTCAACTTGAGAAAAAGACCCAAATAGCACTACACTTGAAAATAACATGCGATATTTTAGAGCGATACTCGTCATTTAGCAAATTAAAACGTATAATTGCATACATGAAGCGTTTTTGCAACAATGCACGAGTTAAAAGGAAGAAAATTATACCCCAGAGGAATAAACAATTTGGGCTTTTAACGACAGAAGAGTTAACTGACGCAGAAATAACAATTTGCAGGGTAGTTCAAGCTGAGACATTTTTTCGCGAAATCAAAGCGATAAAAAGCAATAAACCACTGCCAAATGGGAGCAAATTAGCAAGTTTAAATCCCTTGTTCGATTCAAGCAAGATACTAAGAGTAGGAGGGCGACTAGACACCCAATAATACTACCCGCAGAACACCATGTTACAAACCTTATAGTGCAAGAAACACATTTAAATACACTTCACGGGGAAGTGGCATTGGTACTAAACACCATGCGAAATCAATATTTGGATAGTCAATGCAAAGCGAATTATTTCAAGGATCATTAACAATTGTGCAGTTTGCATTAGGCACAGGCAAAAAACTAGAGCACAATTAATGGGGAATTTACCCACAGCCAGGGTTACAGTCTCCAAACCCTTCTTATATGTAGGAGTTGATTACGCCGGGCCTATTACGCTAAAAATGTCTCCACATAAAACACCACGAACATACAAGGGATACTTCTGTCTTTTTGTTTGTATGTCAACCAAGGCCATTCACTTAGAATTGATATCAGATATGACTGCGGAAGCATTTATTGCCGGGTTCAAAAGATTCGTCGCGAGACGTGGTCTATGTAAAAACATATATTCGGACTGCGATACAAACTTTAAGGGTGCACAGAAGATACTGAAGAACGAGTTACACAAAGCTATAGAGTCGACATCTAAAGACATTGCAGAGCACTTGCAAGGTAAAGACATTACCTGGAACTTTAACCCCCCTGCAGCACCTCACTTTGGAGGACTGTGGGAGGCAAGGGTCAAATCAGTAAAGCACCATTTACAGCGGGTGATTGGTAAATCGATCTATACATATGAAGAATATGCAACTATATTAGCACAAGTAGAAAGTTGTGTAAATTCCCGACCATTATGTCGCATTGAAAATTCAACAGAAGATCTTGAAGTTCTAACACCTTTGCACTTTTTAGTTGGACAAACATTAAATGCAGTTCCTGAGCAAATGTTGCTAGATAGACCGATTAATTTAAATCGAAGATGGAAACACGTCCAATATACAATACAACAATTCTGCAATAAATGGTCAACAGAGTATTTAAGTCAATTACAACAAAGACCCAAATGGGCGGGAGTACAACCAAATTTAGAAGTAGGAGACATAGTTCTTCTAAAATCAGAAAATACACCACCAACGTGTTGGCCAATGGGGCGAGTGGAACAAACATTTCCAGGACAGGATGGATTAGTGCGCGTTGCACAGGCTAAAACAAGTAACTCTGTAGTTAAAAGACCTGTGGTAAAATTGTGTCGACTATCTACTAATAATTCAAACACTATACCAACACATACACATTAACACAAAAACATGTTTAAGTCTAATCGCATATGTGCTGTTGATATACAGCCTCAAGTGGCAAAATTTAAAGGTAATAAGAGCAATAATAAGAAATTAAAATTACAGAAAAATGGCAAATTATCAAGACGATGTGTTGCTGCTTACGGAAGACAATGGATGGTCATCAGATAAAGCACTTGTATAGTGGAATTTATCTAGCGATCCTGAACAGTTTGTGTAGGATGTGCGGTAGTCAAAACTATTAATTGATAAATAATTGGTCAAAGTTCAAGGGTTCAGCTTGATAAAACACTTTTATAGTGGAATTTATCTAGCGATCCTGAATAGTTTGCATAAAATGTATGGTCGTAGGAAATAGTAGAAGAAAAGACAGTTTATCAGAGTTCAAGGGTACAGCTTGATAAAGCACTTGCATAGTGGAATTTATCAAAGCGATCCTGAACAGTTGCGTAGGAGATCTTCTGAAGAATTAAGAAATATTGCCAAGTGTTGAATATAGATAAAATGATGAATTAATGTATAAAATATAAATTCGACTTATAAATAAACCTAACGTTTTGTAAAAAAATCCAAAACTAGTTTTTATTTAAAAGCACGAACGTTTAGTTTAATTTCAGCGGATCGAGAAATTATTTCTCCGTTGAATATATATATATATATATATATATATATATATATATATATATATATATATATATATATATGTATATATATATATATATATATATATATATATATATATATATATATATATATATATATATGTGTATATATATATATATATATATATATATATATATGTATATATATATATATATATATATATATATATATATATATATATATATATATATATGTATATATATATATATTTATATATATGTATATGTATTTATATATATATACATATATATATATATATATATATATATATATATATATATATATATATATATATATATATTATATATTTATATATAACTGTATATATATATATATATATATATATATATATATATATATATATTTATTTATATATTTATATATACCTGTATATATATATATATATATATATATATATATATATATATATATATATATATATATGTATATATATATATATGTATATATATATATATATATATATATATATATATATATATATATATATTTATATATTTATATATAAATGTATATATATATATATATATATATATATATATATATATATATATATATACAGGTATATATAAATATATAAATAAATATATATATATATATATATATACAGTTATATATAAATATATAAATATATATATATATATATATATATATATATATATATATATATATATATATATTTATGTATATATATATAAATACATATACATATATATAAATATATATATATATATATATATACATATATATATATATATATATATATATATATATATATATATATATATATATATATATACATATATATATATATATATATATATATATATATATATATATATATACACATATATATATATATATATATATATATATATATATATATATATATATATATATATATCAAACAAAACGTGTGTTCGGACGTTTGTTTCAAGTTCTTAAAGTGAGAATCGTGTCAGGAAAGTTTGTCGACAAAAGAAATTATGGTCCTTGGTCGCAACTTAAAACGCCTTTGTTAACGTAAACAACAAAATTTTATTTTCAACAATAGCCTAAAATCGAATTTTAATACAGTGCGATTTCTAAATTGCGATGTCGAATGAAGTCGAGACCTAATCTCGTCGAGTGCGAATGAATGAAAATCCCCGTCTACAGGCCACTTATGAAGGTCATAAGTGCTGACCATGCAGGCGTGAATTCTTCTTCGTCCAGACATACACAAATGCCTTGTCAGCACTTGTGTGTATGTACGGAGCTCGAGTCGTGAAACGTAAACATGACCGTCCGTTCAGTGATGGATCATGACATTCCGACCGAGACGATAGCCATGCGTATCAGATTACGTGCAAAGCTATCACGACGGGAGGAATGCCACGCTCGCACTTATGCAGGCGCGGTCGTTTTATTGTGGACAATGTAACGATACATTGCCGCCACAGTACTCCCCCCGCAGTGAGTTTGACCACGATTATGTCACTACACGTTGAAACGTACGGGTGGTCGAACTCTGCGTCCTGCGGGTTGTTGTGTATGTCGTGGAATTGTTGTTGTCTGTTCCTATTGTGGTAACTGATTCCGACAGTAAAAATGCGGGCTTCAGTCTGTCAATGGAGATGGATGTTGGGCGTCCATTGATGTCCACCTTGAAATATTTGTCCTTCCTGTTTAGAACAGGGAACGGACCGTCGTAAGGTGGCGTTAGTGATGGTTTTACCTTGTTGTTTCGTACAAAGACGTGGGTGCTGGTGCGTGAATCTTTGTGTACGAATGTTGAAGTGGGTGGGTGCCTGTGGTTGCAATTTCGCCATGCGTGACCTTAGATCGCGCAAGAAGTCGGTGTCATTCGTGCCTGGTGGTGATGAGGCGAAGAATTCTCCGGGAAATCGTAAGCTGGTGCCATAGACCATGTCACCGGGCGTGGTATTGATGTCTTCTTTCAATGCAGTGCGCAGGCCTAATAGGACGAATGGGAGAGCTTTCGTCCATTCAAGCGTGTCATGGCAGCGGATGGTGGCTTTGACCGTTCGGTGCCATCGCTCGATGATGCCGTTGGCAACAGGATGGTATGGTGTTGTCCGCAGGAGGTTTATCCCTAGAATCCGTGTCAGCTCAGCAAAGATCTGGCTCTCGAACTGGCGTCCGAGATCGGTAGTGATCCGTGCTGGTACTCCGAAGCGGCTAATCTATGCATTGACTAGTGCCTCGGCGACTGATGTTGCGGTGATGTTCTGGAGTGGGACAGCTTCAGGCCAACGCGTGAACCTGTCGATGATGGTCAAGCAGTATCGGTATCCCTCATTTGGTGATAGTGGTCCGATGAGGTCGATGTTGATGTGCTCGAACCTAGCATCCGGAAGCGTGTAGCGTTGAAGTGTAGATTTCACGTGTCGTCCGACTTTGTTTCGTTGGCAGGCGATGCAACTTCGGACGAAGTTGTTTATGTCGACGTCCATGGTTGGCCGTTCAAGGTTGCGCGGATGCCGGGATGCGCAAGGCCATGGATCATGTACATGATCGTTCTCCTAAATTGTTGCGGTGCATATGGTCGAATCTTGTTGCTCGTGACGATGCAATGTAGCGGTGCGTTTGAGCCAGTCAACTCTTGCTTCTTCCAGTCGAGCTGTTGTGTCGGATCTTCTACCAAGTGCTGAAGTTCCTGATCGTGTTGTTGAGCTGAAGCGAGAGAAAAGAAGTCGGTGGTGTTGATAGCACTTACCCGAGACAAATAATCCGCGATGGTGTTATCCCGGCCCGGGATGTGGCGGATGTCAACCGTGAACTGGGAGATAAAGTCCAGTTGACGTTGTTGCCTCGATGATGCTTTCTCCGGCCGTTGTTGGAATGCGAGTTGTAGTGGCTTGTGGTCCGAAAATACTGTGAATACCCTGCCTTCGAGCATGTATCGGAAGTGTTTGATTGCTTCGTGGATCGCCAGTAGTTCCCTATCGTAGGTACTGTATCGTGGCTGGGTAAAAAGCTTGCGTAAAAAGAATCCTAGAGGTGATGTACCAGACTTCGTAGTCTGATGTAGTACGGCTCCGATTCCTTCGTCTGAAGCGTCTACGGATAGCGACCAAGTTGCTGATGGATCTGGATGCGCTAGCGATGATGCATTGCTAAAGTCTGCTTTGCACTTCTCGAATGCTGTTGCCACTTCTTCAGCCCATTCCAGCGCTGTCTTATCTCGCTTTCGATTCCTGATTACAAGTTTTTGCAGTGGGCATTGGCTCTGTGCAGCATTTGGCAGGAACCGCCTGTAAAAGTTGAGCATGCCAAAAAAAGATTTCAGTTGATGGACGGTGCTGGGCTTTGGAATTGCGGATATGCCTTCTATTTTCTCTAGAAGAGGTTTCAATCCGTGCGATGTTATCGTGTGTCCCAAAAAGCGTACTTCGGATTGGCCGAACTGGCATTTGTCTGTGTTGTTTGTGAGGGCGTTCTTCCGGAGTCGATCGAATGGTTCTGCGAGGTGCTGTTTATGTGTCCGTTCGTCCGGCGAAAATACCAGAATGTCGTCAGTGTAGACAAATACGTGGTCTAGTCCTCGTAGTACCTCGTGCATAAATCGTTGGAAGGTTTGTCCGGCGTTACATAATCCATACGTCATGTATAAGAACTCGTACAGGCCAAATGGTGTAATGATGGCTGTCTTCGGAATGTCTGTGGGTTCGGCTGGAATGTGGTGGAACGCTCGTTGGAGATCGATGAAGAGAAGACTGTCATGCCATGCAGTGCTGCTGTGCAATCCTGGAGAAATCCTATAGGATATCGGTCTGGGACAGTTCAGGCGTTGAGCGCTCGGTAGTCCCCGCATGGCCGCCAATCGCCATTGGCCTTTCGTACTATGTGCAAAGGACTGCTCCAAGGGCTTTTGGATGGTCGACAGATTCCCAGTTGTAGTAAGTAGTCGAACTCAGCTTTGGCAGTCACGAGCTTGTCGGGTGGTAGTCGTCGTACTTTTGCGCAAACTGGAGGACCTTTCGTTTCGATGTGGTGCGTCGTCGTGCGATCGAATTTACGGCGTGGAGCTGCTACTGTAATGTCCTGGTTCAGTAGCGCAGCGTACTCATTGTTGATTCTTAGTGGCTGGTCCTTATTTAGGGCTTTCACCACGGCTGAGACGTTAGCCGTTCGTTCGATGATTTTACGTCCTCTTACGTCTACGAGCAGGTTGTAGTGCTCAAGAAAGTCAGCTCCGATGATTAACGTCTGCGATGACAAATGTCCAAGTGATTGACTTCGGCAGTCCAAGATCGAGAGTTAATTTCCGTTTACCAAATGTTCGTATAGCCGAGCCGTTGGCTGCAAGTAGCTGCGTGCCAGGATCAAGGCTGCAGCGTTCTCGGATGGTTGGTGGTATCACGGAAACATCGGCGCCGGTTTCGATTAAAAATGCGCATGATGTTCTGCCGTCGCGGATGTTCAGGCGCTGGATGGTGCGCGTCACTTGTGGAGAAGACGAAGTTTATTTTTTTCCTGCGTGCTAAGGGTGCATGGTGGCCTGCAGTTCTTGGCGCCTGGACCGTAGTGTTCGTAGTATCTTTATATATATATATATATATATATATATATATATATATATATATATATATATATATATATATATATATATATAAATATATATATATATATATATATATATATATATATATAAATATATATATATATATATATATATATATATATATATATATATATATATATATATAAATATATATATATATATATATAAATATATATATATATATATATATATATATATATATATATATATATATACATACATATATATATATATATATATATATATATATATATATATATATATATATATATATAGACAGGTATATATAAATATATAAATAAAAATATATATATATATATATATATATATATATATATATATATATATATATATATATATATATATATATACAGTTATATATATATATATATATATATATATATATATATATATATATATATATATATATATATACAGTTATATATAAATATATATATATATATATATATATATATATATATATATATATATATATATATATATATATATATATATATATATATATATATATATATATATATATATATATATGTATATGTATTTATATATATATACATAAATATATATATATATATATATATATATATATATATATATATATATATATATATATATATATATATATATATATATAGATATATATATATATATATATATATATATATATATATATATATATATATATATATATATATATATATATATATTTATATATATATATATATATATATATATATATATATATATATATATATATATATATATAGAGAAGAACGGCTCTAAGACAAGAACAGAAGAACGGCTCTAGAAGAAAATCGATGTCCACTCGTTCTATGAGAATCCAGAAGAACGGCTCTAGAACAGAATTGATTTCTGCTCGTTCTTTGATACTATTTACTGTTAGGATGCGCGTCCTTTGTCGTCCGTACGCTGGACAAGCTTAGTGTCCTTAACATCTCTCCCCCCGGCGTAGCTTGCGTAGCCTCCTCTTCTAGTAACACGATGAGCTTGCTGGTGGGGCGCTTGAATACTCCTGTCCTCGTTCTTACGTCGGCGACTCGTATACCGCCGTCCGGTCCCTCGTAGGTTCGTTCGATAATACCCATGGGCCAGGTGTTTCGAGGAAGCGTGTGATCAACTACGATCACGATGTCACCGATTCGTAGTGGTCGCTCCTTGTTCGATGAACTGCCGCGTGGCACCAGCGTGGGGAGGTATTCCCGTACCCATCGTTGCCAGAAGTGATCGGCGAGCGCCTGACTTGCTCGCCAAGTCCGTCGGTCGGCCCTGTCACATGGTCCTGTAGTCGGCAGGCCCATTGAGGATCCCAACAAGAAGTGGTTCGGTGTGAGTGCCTCTGGATCGTTCGGACTCACACTCACGTGGGTTAAGGGCCGAGCGTTGACTGCAAACTCTGCCTCGGTCAGTAGGGTTCTCAGAGCTTCTTCAGATGGCACCTGTTCCCGTAATGTGACGCTCAGTGCGGTTTTCACCGATCGAACTAGTCGTTCCCATGCGCCACCTTGGTTGGGAGCACCCGGAGGTATGTAGCGCCACTCCATCCGGTGTAGTAGTCCCTCGTCACGTAGTAGTGGTGCCCATTCAGAGTATGCGGCTCGTAATTCGCGGTCTGCCCCTCGGAAATTCGTCGCATTATCTGAATACATTATTCGGGGCCATCCTCTGCGCGCAGCCATACGTCGTAGCGCCAGTATTGCAGAATCGGTAGAAAGCGATGTTACAAGTTCTATGTGTACTGCACGGGAAGTGAGGCAGGTAAATAGTGCGCCCCACCTTTTCTCTCGGCGGCGTCCCACTTTCACCATCATTGGCCCGAAGTAGTCCACTCCGCAGTTGGTGAACGGACGATGGAAGGGGTCGAGATGAGCCCGTGGTAGGTCTCCAGCGGCTGGTGTTCGGGGTTTTGCCCGTCGGACTCGGCAGAGGGCACAGCTTCGTTCTATAGCCCGTACAGTGGGCCGAAGATGTAGAATCCAGTATCGCTGTCGCAGGTCGTTCGTCACACGTTCTCGATTCGCGTGACCAGCAGCACTGTGTTCTCGCAACACAATGAGTTTCGTCAGGCGGTGGCGACCGTCGAGGATTATTGGTTGCTTCGTCTCATCAATTATGGCGGCTGCTCCAATGCGACCTCGTACCCGTAGGATTCCATCTTCAAGCACAGGATCTAACTTGAATAATCGGCTTGCCTTAGTAATTGGGCGGGATAATTCGATTTTATGTAGTTCGGGCCCGAAGCTTTCCCGCTGCGCGCGCTGTAAAAGTTTTCGTTCGGCGCGTTCAATGTGTTCCTGTTCCATGTACGTTGATCTGCGTCGGCATATATCGATGAAGGCGAGTACTCGCGCCGTCGCTCGTACCAGTATTTCGTATTTTGAGAATCTGGCGGGATCAGGCAGCCAATCATCTTGTCGCAAGATCTCCTCTTTTGTGTGCAATAGAACCTCTTCTTCTACTGCAAGTGCTTGTGATGTAGGCCATTGCTCCTCGGGTTGGTGAAGTAAGCTGGGTCCTTGAAACCAACGGTCGTTTTTGCTGATAGGTGTGCGTGTGACTCTTGTGGCGTCGTCGGCTACATTGTCGTTGGTTGGTAGCCATCGCCATTCTTCCTTGTGGGTGAGTTCCGAAATTTCACCAAGCCTATGAGCGACAAAGGGCGTGTATTTTCGAGTTTCGTTATATATCCAGTGCACCACTGTGGTTGAGTCTGTCCAATAAACTGTCCTTACTCCTTCCATGCGATGTTCTTTCCTAATAGTGTCCGCGAGCCTGGCTCCGACTAGGGAGGCTTGTAGCTCGAGACGAGGAATCGTCTGCGTGCGTCGTGGTGCCACCTTAGCCTTGGCGGCTACCAGGGCGATGCTGATGCTCCCATCGTAGTGTGTGATCCGCCAATAGGCCACAGCTGCATAAGCTTGCTCGCTTGCGTCACATAGCACATGCAGCTCCACATTTGCATAGTTCTTAGGTGCGTAGCATCGCCTCAAACGTAAGTGAGTTATTTCGGGGAGGTGTTGTAGCCAATCGGCAAAGAGTTCTCCCTCTTCCTCAGGAATTGGCTCGTCCCATGGAAGCTTCAGGCGCCACAAGCTCTGCAAAATGATCTTTGCTCTGATCGTATAGTGACTTAACAGCCCCAGCGGGTCATAGATCGACATCACTGTACTGAGCGCCTCTCGTTTCGTTGGCCTCCGGGTCTGTGTGCGCACCTCAGCAGGGACTCGATTTATGGATGTATTGAATCCCAGCTCGTCTCGCTGAGCATTCCAAAAAAGTCCAAGTATTTTGTTTCCAGCATCTCCGATTGGTTGCGTAGACTGGGTTGTGTGTAGTTCCATTGGTACATCAGATAGCACGCTCTTGCTATTAGTGCTCCATTTGCGTAGTGTAAATCCAGCAGCTGCGTGCACCGTAATTGTTTCCATAATGGTACGCCGGGCTTCTGCTTCGTCATCGTAGCTTGCCACTAGGTCATCCATGTAATGGCTTCGTGTGATGGATTCCAAGGCGCGTGGATAAGTTTTCGCATATGACTTCGCATTATAGTTACGTACGTAATGCGCCATAAAGGGTGAGCTTTTTGCGCCGAAGATCATACTCGTCATTTTGTAGGGACGAGGAGGCTTGATTCTGTCCTCGCCTCTCCATAGGAACTGCTGTGCTGGCTGATCTTCAAGACGTATTTTTACCTGGAGAAACATTTCCTGAATGTCCGCAGTAACCGCGACTGGCTTCTCTCTAAACCGGAACAAAATGCCCTGCAATGATAGCAGCAAGTCTGGCCCCTCCAGTAATTGATCGTTGAGGCTCACTGCGTTGCTTACTGCTGCCGCGTCGAATACCAGTCGTTGCTTACCGGACTTGTTTGGGTTCTGCACGGTGAAGTGTAGCAGGTACCAGCAGATGGGGCTCTTCTGCTCCGAGCCATCACACGGTACGGCATAACCTTTGTCCAGCAAGTTCTTTATTTGGGCTGTGTATCCCTTGGCGTACTCGGGATCCACGTCCATCTTCTGCTCGATTTTCCTTAGTCGGCGGTATGCTGTTTTGTAGCTTGGAGGTAAAGTTGCATCGTCCTGCCGCCACGGCAACCCGACTTCGTATCCGTTGTCTATCTTTTTAATTGTCTGCTTGACGATATTAATAGCTCGTTGGTCTGCATCGTTTACTCGTGGCTTGCAAGTTACGCCAAGTGCATCTATCCGGAAGTGCGCTTCTACTAGTTCATGAAGTTGCTGGTCGTGCTGCCCGCTCGCGTCTATGTGTTGGTTGGGTTGATAAATGTGCAGCATGCTTTCATGTTTGTAAATCACACTGCGTGGTACGGTTCCGTGCACCACCCATCCTAGCTGTGTTCTGGACGCTGCTGGTTGATTCGAGCCACCAATTCGCAATTCTCGGGATACGATACACTCCCAGTGGTCTGTCCCCACCAGAATTCCGGGGCGCGCTAGTTCGTAGCACACTTCTTCCTGAAGCAGGTCTCGTAAGTGATCGTGCTGCAGTAGCGCAGCTGGAATGGATTGTTGATGGAGTTTTAGATTTTTGATGGTTCGTGCTCGTAGTTTGTGGACTGTACTCTCTTTCTTTCCTCTTAGCTGTATGGTGACGAGCTTGCTATCTCTTTCTTGCTGGTTCATGTTGACACCGTTTAAATGTAGAGGCTGTGTCGGTCCCTCTGCACCGATGTTTCGTGCCAACTGCTCATCGATAAGGGTGATGGTAGCTCCTTCATCCAGCAATGCATATGTGTCGAACTCCCCCCGTGGTCCGATGACAACCACTGGACACATCTTCAGCAATACAGTTTGTGGGTTGGTAGCAGAGAGAGCTGCTACTGACAAGACTGCATCGGTGTTTCTCTGCGTTGCCTGTGCCACGGGTCGCGTGGCGAGTAATATATATATTTGCCGATTTAGCAATGACTTAAAGTTGGCTGCAATTTTAGTGTATTATGTTGGCACAAGGCGGCGCAAATGATATGACGCAAATGATTGAAGTACAAATACTGCTACTTTGGTTTATGGAGTCTTTTTTGTTTTGTACTTCATAGTGATCGTAAAAACAAAAAGAGAAAGTGAACATGGAAGTGAATCAAAAACGGCTACTTTCACTATACGAATTTAAATTAGAGCACAACGCAACGGAATCAATGAGGAATATCAACAGCGCATTTGGGCTTGATACAGTTAGCGAACGAACCACTCGGCGGTGGTTCGAAAAATTTCGATCCAGAAATATGGACCTTGGAAATGAGCCACGAGGACACCCAGGACCATCGATCGATAACAACGAGCTGCGTACATTAGTGGAATCTGACCCCACCAAATCATAAGGGATCTTGCCGAGAAATTAGGCGCTCACAATTCAACAATTTGCCGCCACTTGCAACTTGAAAAAGTGAAAAAGCTTGACAAATGGGTTCCGCATGATCTTACCGAGCAAAACATGACGTGTCGAATGGAGATTTCAAGTTATCTTCTCTTCCGCAACAAAAAGGAACCGTTCTTGCGCCGAATTGTGACCTGCGATGAAAAGTGGATTTTAAACAATAATCGTCGCTGATCGGCCCAATGGCTAGATGCCTATGAAGCTCCAAGACACACGCCGAAACCAAGCCTTCATCCAAAGAAAATAATGGTAACTGTTTGGCGGTCTGTAGCTGGATTTATCCACTATTCGTTCCTGCAACCTGGCGAAACCTCAATGCTGAGAAATACTGTGCTCAACTGGATGAAATGCATCAGAAATTGATAGTCCAACGACCTAGGCTTGTCAACAGGGATGGAGTGATACTGCTTCATGATAACGCATGACCTGATGTATCGAGAACAATAGGCCAAAAATTAAAGGAATTGTGCTATGAGACTCTTCCTCACCCTCCATATTCACCAGACCCCTCACCAACATATTATCATTTCTTAAAACATTTGGATCACTTTTTGACAGGAAAAAGATTTAATAATGAAGCTGCTGTCAAAAATGCCTTCAAGGAGTTTCTTCAAACCAGAAACTCAGACCCCTACAAAACTGGAATAAATATACTTGTATCTCGTTGAGAAAAGTGTGTGAAAAAAATAAACAAAGTTTTCATGGTAACTATAATAGAATTTATTTATTTCTAGATAAACTATAATTGATTACTTTTTATGTAATTGTCAAATGTTAGCTTATTGTTTTTCTAGTTTACAAGTCAAAATTTATAATAAACAATAATTATCTTTTTCTACTTTAAATTCTACATTCATCAAAATATCCTCCTTTGGCATTTTTTACTGCTTTAGTAATCCTTGGCATTCTTTCAACTAATTTTTTTTACAGTATCTTCGGAGATACTGTTCCACCCTTCTTGAAGAAGCTCCCATAAGTGTTGCTTTGACGTCGGACAGCGTTCACGTACCCTTCTATCTAATTCCTCCCATAACAATTCAATTGGATTACAATCAGGTGATTGTAGGGGCCAGGTCATATTCAATAGTACTCTATCATTCTCCATTTCAGCTAAATATCCTCTGAATAGTTTAGAACTGTGTTTGGGGTCATTATACTGTTAAAGGGTGAAATTTCGCCCAATCAACCACAAACCTGAGGATATGGCCGTGTTCTGCAAGATTTCCTTGTAACGTTCTTTAGTTAACGTGCCATCAATTCGAACTAATTCACCCACTCCAGCAAGCGAAAAGCACCCCCAAACCATAACAGAACCACCTCCATGCTTTACTGTTGGTACTACACAGTTCGCAGCCATTCTTTCTCCAGCAGATCGCCTGATATAAACTCTCCGTTTGGAGCCAAAAACTTCAAACTTTGATTCATCTGTCCAAAGCACCTGTGACCAGTCTTCAATTGTCCACTGTCTATGAGTTCGTGCCCACTCTAACCGCTTTTGTCTGTTACCTTTTCGAAGCATAGGTTTTCTGGTTGCTACACGTCCCACGAGTCCACCTTCCCTTAGACGATATTTTACAGTTGACAAGCTTATGGACTTTGAATGTCCCGCGTTGAACTCTGCTCGAATTTCCGGTGCAGTTAACTTTCGATCCCTTTTGCTCATAAGCACTAGAGTCTTATCCTCTGCTTCTGTTGTCACTCTGGGTCGTCCGCTCCTTACAGCATCACAATAACTTTCACTGCCCCTGAATTTAACGATAGCATTATGTACAGCAGTCTTTGAAATTTTTACTTCATTACTGATCTCTCTTTCTGACTTTCCTTGTTTATGAAGCGCCACAATCACACTTCTAACTTGCGGCTTAATACTGCGCGCTTTTCCCATTTTGAACAGAAATTTTGCCAAAACTTTGCTAAAAAGTACCAATAACTAAATATCACAAGTGCACGGAAGAAAATTTGCTGAAAATAACAATCCGTATTACTTCTCAGCACAAAAACTCACAAATGAAATATTTAATTATATATAATGTATACATATTTATATAATATATATATATATATATATATATATATATATATATATATATATATATATATATAAATATATATATATATATATATATATATATATATATATATATATATATATATATATATATAACATATATATATATATATATATATATATATATATATATATATATATATATATATATATATATATGTATATAGCAATTATATATGTATATAGCAATTATATATATAATTATGTATATATATATATATATATATATATATATATATATATATATATATATATTTATATTTATATATGAATATATATATATATATATATATATTTATATATATATATTTATATCTATATGTATTTATATATATATATATATATATATATATATATATATATATATATATATATATATATATATATATATATATATATATATATTTATATTTATATATGAATATATATATATATATATATATATATATATATATATATATATATATATATATGTATATATATATATATATATATATATATATATATATATATATATATATAAATATATATATATATATATATATATATATATATATATATTATATATGACTCGTATTTATTGATGACAAATGTAGAATGCCTTTCGGTTTGAAAGTGCTTTGGGAAAAGTTTTTGTTTGGTTTGGACAGGTTTTTTTTTAATAAAAAATTTGTTAAATACTAATAAACTGTTTTGAGATAATTTACTTACTGTTTTGGTTTCCTTTACTTATTCACTTACATTTTGGTGCCTCCTGTGAGGAACGTTTTCGCGAAGTGCATTGTTTTTTGAATTTGGGAGAATTTGTAATGGCGGAGGTGAATCAACGTACGGCGGCCATGGCGTCATTACGCCGCCAGACTGCTATCTTCTTGGCTGATGACTATGTAGCAGATAAATTTGAATGCGGACAGCGTTTGAATACGGTGGGAAATCATTTCGAGCGTTTCACTGCTGCGCACGATGCGTTAGTCATGGAGCCGTCGACGACGCAGCGGTGACTGTACATAAAGTAATGTACGGGAAAGTGGAGGATCAGTACAATGCGATGGTAGTGATAATAAATCGTTGAATGGCTATCCTGGACAAGGAACATGAAAATACGTCAATAAAGAATGAAGATATAGAGTGTACCCGTGATCGAGTGGAATTGAAATTGGAGCCTGTTCGAGTACCGAATTTTGATGGATTCTTACGTAATTGGCTGTCATTCAGGGATGCAGTGGAGACAATTCTCAACGTGCCTGAGATCCCCGAATACTATAAGCTAATTAAATTACGAAATGCAATGGCGTGCGAATCACTCAAGACATTGGTGGGTAATTTGTATACGGGTAGCTTTGCAGCGACATGGGCGGAAATGCTTCGTCGCTACAACAATCCACGGCAATTAGCTGATTTTCACGTCTCGCGTTTCGTCGGAATTAAGCCTATTTCAATGGAGAGTACGGATGGGCTGCTAGTGATGGTTGACTCTGTACGCGAATCGCTACGGGCCATGCGAGTAATGGAGCTCCCAGTGGACGCTTGGGATGCATTGGCCGTTCCTATTGTAGCTTCCAAGTTGCCGCAGGTTACTCAACATGCTTGGGGCATGCATTCAGATCAGAAGACGATCCCGAGGTTGGAAGATTTACTTGGATTTGTGGAGAAGCGTGCTCAAAGCCTTTCACTCGAAGTTTCATATTGGCCTGGCACATCGATTTCTGGCAGAGCTGGCGGATTTTCGTGTCGCAGTGGAGTGCAAGCGAATCCTTCACATAGGTTGGTGAGCTCTAACTTGGCAGCTGCTCCATCTGGTCATTGCACAGTTTGCACGGAGACTGGTCACTATCCGTGAAGCTGTCCGATGCTTCAACTGCTAACATCCAAAGAACGCTACGAGAGAGTACGTGATTCAGACCTGTGCCTTAATTGTTTGAGGAATTGTCATTCAACTGCTGGCTGTCCTTCGAAAGCAAATTACAGAAATTGTGGGGCTCGACATCACACATTGCTCTGCCATCGCAGGCCATCTACTGGTGCTCTTCCACGTTCATCGGTATCCAACGCTATTGCATCAGCAACGAATTCTGGCACTGTGATGGTTGGTAGCACAACTCTGTCAAATCAACCTCCTCGTAATTTCACATAACTCGAGCGGACGGGGAAGACGTTTGTTCTCATTGGCGAGCAATTGGTCCTATTGGCGACGGCGATTGTTCACATCGAGGATAAATTTATCATGGCACACCGTTACCGAATCCTCTGCGATCCGGGCAGTCAGGTTAGCTTTATTTCAAATCAATGTATTAAACAATTGGCTATTTGCTGGTGTCCCTGCACACTTGATATCGAAGGCGTTGGATCTGTTACCACATCCACACGTGGCAAAGCAACATTAACACTGCCATCAATGAACAATTCATTTGGCATCGAGGTCGACTTTTATGTCCTCGACAAAATCACTACCCCAACACCAGTAGCAAATATTTCACCTGGAAGTTGGATCCATTTACGGAATCTAGAGTTGGCCGATCCCTCTTTTGGGAAGACTGATAGAATTGATGGTCTCGTGGATGCCAATGTATGGGACACAATCATCGAGGATGGCATCGTCCGTGGCTCAACGTACGAGCCATTTGCGCAAGAACGAAGTTTGGCTGGGTCGTGTTTGGTCCGGCCACAATTGACGACACAATCTCACCGATCGTGCGTTCATTGTACTCGCGCGTAGAAGATTCCCTTGCAATAGATCAAAGAATTGGGTCATGAATCAAGTTCATTTCCTGATGATAACAATATATGCGAGCGAATATGTATGGCGACGCATCATCGCGACACGGACGGCCGGTATATCCTACAAATACCGTTCCGAACGGAAGCTCCGGCGCTGGGCAGTTCGTATTCCGTGGCACTGCGACAATTTTACCAGTTGAAAAAATGGATGGCTCAGGGCAAAATATATTGCATTTATGCGCGAGTATATCGAATTGGGTCACATGGTGTTGGATGACTGCAGCCAACCTGGCAACTTAACGCAGTGCGATGCATCGCAATCCTACCATACATAGACTAAATTCTGAGTTGTGTTTAACGCTAGCGCGAAGACATCTAATGGCATTGTTCTGAACGAAACACGGCTCATTGGTCCGACGAATCAAGAGACTCTCGTCAAAAACATTCTTCGCTTTAGACGATTTGCAGTGGCACTATCGAAAGAGAAAATGTTCCGCCAAGTGCGGATCAATCCACTACGTCACCGTTGGCAACAGATTCTGTGGCGTGAATCTGCAGACGAACCGATTCGTACATATCAACTCACTACTGTTACTCATGGAATGGCTTCTGCTCCATACAATGCGATTCGAGCAATGCAGCAATGAGCGAAAGATAATTGTGGTACCATCCCAGACGCAAGCCGGGCAGCGGCAGCACTTGATAGCATATTGCATGATTTTTATGTCGACGATTATTTCGTGAGTAGAAACTACTGATCAAGCAGTGTAATTGGCTGGCGATGTTGACAACATTTTGTCCACGGGTCATTCTCATCTTCGCAAGTGGCACTCGAATAATCCAACAGCCTTAGCGAAAATTACTCTGGCAGCAAAACTAACTGACACCATTGAGTTGAACTCAGCCGAAACGACAGTTCCGGGTTTGCACTGGGATCCAGCAACTGACGAGCTTTTCTACCGCCTCACCATGGACAGTGTCCCAACCAAGCCTAAGATGCTAGCCCTGAGCGACATCGCAAGACTTTACGACCCGACGAATATGCTCGTTCCCGTCATTATTGTTGCGAAAATCTTCATACAAACACTTTGGCAACAGTGCTTGGAATAGGATGGACAATCACCAACCAAATTGCTCAATGAATGGCTGGCGCACCGTGCAAATCTGTTTCGACTGGAGCAGATACGCATTCCAAGGTCCTTGAAGATGGGAGCATCGGTTACATCACACATCCATGGCTTTTGCGATGCTAGCCAGAAGGCATATGCAGCCGTCATTTATTTATGCGGCATCAATGGAAATGGCAACTACACTTCCACACTAGTCACGTCGAAAACTCTTGGGGCACTGACTAAGTTGCACAAGAATGGCAGCACATTGGCAACGATTCCATGGTTGGAAATATACGCAACCCGACTTTTGGCAGAACTTTTTACTAATCTTCAACTGGTTTTGGCACTCACGGACGTTTCGTATACGCTATGGAGCGACTCGTCCATTGTATTTTGTTCGCTAGGCAAATCCCCTGCGTCACTCAAGCAGTATGCAGTAAATCGAGTTGGCTATATCCAACAACACACCTAACTGGCAAAATGGCAGCATGTTCGTACTCACCTTAACCCAGCTGACTGCGCAAGCCGTGGCATTAGCGCATCCGCACTCATCGAACGCGAACTTTGGTAGTATGGTCCGGTCGAGCTTATGCGTGACAATCTGATGGTCAAAGCTCCCACCCCAAATGGCGATGATCTTCGCGCAATGGCACTGGAAGTCAAACCAGTCAAAGTTGGCTTGGTCCTCAATTAAACCCGGTTTAGGCTTCAATGGCATCTTCGAAGTCAGGGCATCGGAGACCTTATCACATTTGCCTTGATCGATCGTTTCTCACAACTTGGCCGATTGTTGCGCACAACTGCATACGTGTTCCGCGACAATCCGGCACATCGAAATTATCGGCAACATACATTAGTAGACACAGAGGAAATGGCTCTGGCGCTCGAGTTTCACATTCGCGCTGAACAAGAGAAATACTTTGGCTCCGAAATTATGCATTTAAGGCAGCATCGTCCTGTGGCGGTTGTAAGTAAACTGGCAGCGCTTGCACCATACATCGACTCAGACGGCATTTTGGGAGTTGGCGGACGACTTCAACGCTCTGAGCTTTCACTGGATCAATCGCATCCCATCATATTGGCGCGACCGAGCAATTTGTCTCGAATCATCATTCGCGACATCCATTTACGTAATGCACGTGCACAGCAAGCGCTTATGTTGCAGACTCTAAAGGTAGAACTATAATGCAATTAAGTGAGCTTTAAGTAGCTTAAGTGACAGTACGGTTGCATGGAAATCAAGCGGCATACCCATAATGTACTTATCTGCCGTTTCGTTAAGTTTCGTTCAATTCGGGCCACTTAAGTGGCCTACGACTGGGACCGTACATCAATTAAGTAAATTTGACAAGAGGTTTGCGTAACGACTACAACCAATAGAAGGCACGTAAAATATTTGAATATGTTTTCGTGGATAGCTTGGTATTTTTGCAGGAGGTAGAAGTAATGATCGTTCGTATGCGGTATTGTAGACGCAATAATAGGTATGTGAAATATTTGAATATTTTAGGTCTGTTCGCGTACTTTCAGTCACTGAATTTTACTGAATTTTCCTGAATCATGTGGTGGGGGACATTCATGAAAAGTATAAAAACGCTCACATTGCATTTCCTGAAAATTGACAAACAAAAGTGTCAGTTGTCGGTTTTCAGGAGAACAATAATGATTATAAAGTCATCCTAAGACTAAAGACAGACGACACAAGTTAATTATCATTAACACAATGATCATTGAACGCTAATTATAATTTGTTTGGAGAGTGACACACGGTTATTTGAATGAGGTTGTTTAACAGCTGTAGGTTGTTTGAATTTAAATGGTATTATTTTGACAGTTATTGTTTATCGAAACACATCAAAAAATCAGAAATGAGTACAAGTTTTACTGCGAATGAGCCTTTGTGTAAAATTATGGAAATCTTACACAAAAAAAAGTTTAATCACGATACGGAAGAAAATATAAAATGTTTAGGTATTGAAGAAGAGAATACGAAGAAAAGTGCAAAAAATGAAACATTTGCATGCTATATTGTAATATATTCGAAATAATATGTTTATGTTTTTGACAGTTAGAAACTACATTATTTAAAATGGAATTTCCCGAATTTCCCCAGTAAATTTCATAATCTTCTTCGTAGATGGTGCGACAATCGATAAGAGCAAATGAGCATTAGCTTCCAAATGATAATTCGTAGAACCTCATTGATGATGTTATAAATGATGATTAACCATGACACACGTAATGGATAATGATCATTGGGCTCGAAATGATAATTAACTTGTGTCGTCTGTCTAGGCTCTAAGCGGTGATAAATTATCGTCACAAAAATATTCGTCCATAATATTATAACATTAGGCCAAAAACCGTTTGACAGTTTTCAGTATTTTGAAGTAGCTCAGACCCTACTGAAAAACGGGAAATTTTCCGTTTTCAGTAAAACGGAGTGCAAAAACGGCTTGATTGCAATTAATTGCAATTAATCGTAGTACGCGAACATACCTTTCATTGTTAAACGGTTCATTGACAGTTTACAATATAGGAAGTAGTAATTAGATGTCTCGAATGTGATTCTGCACGACATTGTAAACAGAATAACCGGTATCTAAAATATTTTTTCGTCGATCACATAAATGCTATTTTTACAGGAGGTAGAAATAATGAGTTTGAAACATAATTTCAAAGAGAAAACGCGTTGAACAACATACGAAATAATAAATTATATAGTAGTTTATTTACTTGCATCTTTAAATTACTTACTTTTAAAAATACAAGTACATAAACTACTTAAAATGACGTCTCACCGCTTTTTTCATTCAAAGAATAACCACACACCATGCTTCAGCTGTCCACTATTGAATATTAAACTTCAGCAGTAAAGACCTTGTTGATTAAATATATTCCGGTTGCATACCAATATTGCTCAAAAAACATTTCTTTCGTACACTTATTTGAATATAAGTACAAATTAAGAGCCTGCATTAAGCCCATCTTTATAGATCTAATAATCTACAGCAAAGTGCCGAGGTTCAGCTCAGCTACAATTTTCTACGATTTCTTGCAACAGAGCTAGGAAGCTATGAAGACAACTATATTTCAATTGCAGCAAAAATCTATTCAAATATATTGCGTAAACGCTCACATCAGTTCATCTCATATGCCTGCAAATTCAAATTCATATTCGCCACTCTGACGGCAGCTTCATGAAGCTTCACTTAATTCTATTATGGGCAAATTAACCGATCGACTTCAATTGAGTGAATTTTCGTTCAGTTTCAGCGCTCACTTAAGTTCACTTAATTGCATTATAGTTCTACCTTAAGGCAGCGGTGTTGGCTTATTGGTGGCCGAACTAAGGTCAATCAATGCGTGTACAATTGTACAATCTGTCGGCGACACTCACGGCAGATGGCACAACAGCAGATGGCGGCGCTTCCAGCCATACGTGTGACCACATCTCCTCCTTTTTCGTTAGCTGATCTTGACTACTGCGGGCCGTTCCTCATTCGCATTGGGGCCAAACGGACCCGCGCTACGAAGAAAACATATGCAGCCATTTTCGTGTGCATGGCCACCAAGGCCATTCATATCGAACTGCCAGAAGACTTATCGGCTTATCACACGCGCATATCTGAACGCATTCAGTCGATTTACTATGCAGCGTGGCACACATAATGGCACAAAGTTTAGGAAGACAAATGAAAAACTGCAGGTAGATTTGGCAGAGTGGTATGGCGAACATAATCAGCAGGAAGTGGCGAATCAGGGCACGAAATGGCACTTCATCTCAGCAGCAGCACTACATGAAGGTGGCCTATGGGAAGCTGCGGTGAAGTCAGCAAAGAAACATTTGTATCGCGCCGTTGGTGGATAACCGCTTTACTACGATCAGCTTCACACGTTGCTCACCCGTATCGAAGGATGTTTGAATTCTCGACCGCTCATTGCCCTTTACGATGGGTTGGACGACCGTTTGGCTCTCTCACCACCTGACTTTTTGGTTGGCCGTTCAATTGTGGCGGTGCCTGAACCTCGCAAACTGACCATCCCAATGAATCATACACATCATTGGCGTTTACTATTACATCAGCATCAAGCATTTTGGAAGCGATGGCACGACGAATATCTCGTCTCTCTGCAGCAACGTCCAAATTGGCGAAGACCGGCGGGATATTTACGTGTCGACGATATCGTAGTGCTTCGTCACGAAAATCTTCCAGCTTCCCAATGGCGCTTGGCGCGCATCAGCGCAGGGCATCCTGGTCCGGACAATCTTGTTCGAAACGTCACTGCCAATACTGTGTGTGCGACGAGCGAGATGGCAAGTACAGAAAGTATGTTTGTTATTTGACAATAGCGACCATCCTGACCCTACCGGCCCAGCCGGGCAGGAAATGTTTAATATTTATTGATGACGAATATGGCATGGCTTACCGACTGAGTGTGCTTTGGAAAAAGTTTTTGTTTTTCTTTTTTTCCATACGTGAACTTTGAGACTGGCTCCCTAAAAATTTTTTGGCTTGAACTAGTTACTTTCTTTCAATAAAAAATTTGTTAAATACTTATAAATTACTTACTTCCATTTACTTACTGTTTTGGGTTCATTCACTTATTCATTTACAATATATATACATATATATACAGGGTGTTTTTTTAGAGGTATAGAACTTTAAGTTGGCAACACTTTTCAATGCTACATATGGTGTGGCAGCTGCCATGCGTCTTAAAGTAAGTTTGGTTTACCATTTTATCATGAATAGGTTGACGCCTGAGCAACGTCTGCAAATTGTGCAGATTAATTTTTAAAAAAAACGATTCTGTTAGAGAAACACATCGCGCACTCCGTCAATTTTATGGCCGACATAATCTCCATCAGAACAATTAATTCGATTAACCATGGATTGTTTCCGCACCACGTTTACTCTCACTGATAATACGCATCCCTCCAGACGTCGAACAGTGCGTAATGAATAAACCGTAGCTGCCGTCGAGCGTAGTATCGATGAAGACCCAAGTGAGTCCATTCGACATCGTGCTCAACAATTAATCCTGTGCCCATCCACATTATGGAAGATTTCACGGAAGGATCTTGGTTTGCAAGATTGCAAAATCCAACTCGTGCAGGAATTGAAGCAAACGACCACCGGGCATGGCTTATATTCGGTTTAAGGGCCCAAGAACAAATTGCTGCAGATCCCGAATTTCATAAGAAAATTTTGTTTAGCGATGAGGCTCATTTCTGGTTTAATGGCTACGTCAATAAACAAAACTGGTGCATTTGGAGTGATGATCAACCTCAGGCGGTTGTCCAAACACCATTGTATCCTGAGAAAGTCACTGTTTGGTGTGCTCTATGGGCCGGTGGAATAATGGGTCCATATGTCTTCAAAAATGCTTTTGGGAATAACATTACAGTCAATGGTGACCGCTATAGAGCCATAATCAATGACTTTCTCGTTCCGGAATTGACTCGCCGTATTAGAGGAGACCTCTGGTTTCAACAGGATGTCGCGACATGCCATACAGCTCGCACAAACATCGACTTATTGAAAGAAGCATTTGATGAGCGCAATAATTTTTCGTTTTGGACCTGTGAACTCGCCGCAAGATCTTGTGATTTAACACCGCTGCACTATTTCTTGTGGGAATACGTAAAATCACTCGTCTACGCCGACAAGCCCGAGAGGCTTGACCATTTGGAAGACAACATTCGCCACGTTATTGGCGGGATACGGCCCCAATCATTGGTTAAAGTAGTCGAAAATTGGGCCTCTCGTTTGGACTTCCTCCGCGCCAGTCGTGACGCTCACATGGCCAAAATCATATTCAAATAAAAATGGCAGAGAATTCTCTTTCCAATAAAATCAATTTCATGGCAATCAAAGCAATTTATCAGTATTTTATTTCAATTCAAAGTTCTATACCACTATATAAAGAACACTTTTAGAAGGTGTTTTTAGTTAGTCGGTTGCACTGGCTTATGTTTCTAGACTCCTGTTTAGTTCGCGGGAGATCAAGATGCGATTCAATTGAAATTCACAGAGCGTATTGGCCGTGAGTAACAGTGGTAGTGGTGCCATATTAAAAAATCGCCAAAATATAAATGCTGTATGCCGTATAACTTCCGATGCAGCAATCAGATTTAAGCGAAATTATAAGTCAAGTTTGACAGAATTCTGGTTGATAAATTAGGATAGAGTACACCAACAGATGCTGTCATTTAATCTTGATATGATAAATATCCAGAATGAAAATAGGTCACAAATGTATAAATTTACCAAGCTCTGGAAATTTGTGGATGTCCACCCTAAAAAACTGTCTATTGATGCATGCATAGGATAAAAACGAATTTTACAGGGTTTGATGACTTTGTTGTGAAGCGCTTTTGGTTGCAGTGTTAATGAAAAATTTTAATGCAAGCATCCTATAGTCAAAATAAGCAACAAATGTTTTAGTTCCCTAAATTTTAAAACTCATGCCAGCGCTAACTGTAAAAAACTTTTCTCTATGTCATCGGATCAAAGTGGTAAATGACCTTGGGGACAGGTTGAGCTTTTGGCCGTGGGTACAGGATCTATTTCCTCTGTACAACAACAGCAATTTCAATTTATTCTACTTATCGTTCTTCATGCTATGAATACACTTTTCTAAATAATAGTATTTATTTCTCTTTTTAGTACGTTCTAAATGTAACATCAGATCTTCCTAATGTCTTCGAAGCTTCCGGCAGTATACAATATTTACAAATTCCAATCACTGATCATCATTCACAAGACGTTGCCATACATTTTCCCACTGCTATTAAATTTATTGGTAAGTGATTATCCAATTGAATGAATCCATATTTCTAAAATTTAGGTGCGGATGGTATAGCGAAATGACGTACGTATAAAAAGGAAATGGATGGGAAATTCTATTTTTGCTTTTGTATTCATAGATTAACATTAAGAAGTTAGAAATTTACCCAGTAATAAAAAGGCTGTCTATTATTGTACGAGTGTGTAATAAAAACTAAGTAAAAAATAAATATTAGTAAACAATTCAACATATTAATAACAAACAAAAACGAAGTTGTCTCATACAGCATCATCGAAAATTTATATGTTTTTCATTATATTAGAAAAAGTTGACCTTTTTTTTCAAAAATGCACGTTTATTTCATAAACATATTTAAAGTACTATCCATCACTTACCACTACTTTTACTACAGTTTTCGATTTTTTCTAGGTCTACTCGCTTCCTATTTTTTAAATTCAATGTTCTCTATTCTTCTTACCTTTCCATCCTTCATATATCCTCTTTGGGTGCACGCAGAGTGTTTCTCGATAAATGTTTTCTCTTTAAATTCTTACAAATCTTTTATGGTCAGATCTTGACTCCCAATCAATCATTCGTGATTCAAGACTACCAAGCAGATCTTCAGAGGTATTCTTGATCCGATTTGCTCGAACAGAAGCCTACTTTCACTCTCCTTTGCTAGGTTTTCCTAGCAATGTCCTTAAGCGTGGCTCTCTACCGCATTTGCTTTTTGAGTATAAACACGTTTTGAAGCATTTATTGAATTTTTCTTACCATTAACATATAATTACTTTTTTCAAGTTTTTAAATTTGTCATTTTATTCTTGCTCTTGTTCATAGTATTGTTAAATTTTTCATTTGCTGTAATAAGAATTGTTTCTGTAGCTGAATGAATGAAATAAATAAATGAATACATCGATTATAAATCATTGCCCAGCCTAATCGATCGGAATAACTGGCAGTTAAAAGAAGGAATGCCGGGTGGATATGATGAGTAGACCTTCCCATCCAAGATAATGCAAGTAGTTTTAGACTCGAGCCGCAAATTGTGGCCAACGATTGTCATGCTAGAAAATTGATCGTTTATATCTAGTTGCAATTTTATGTTCCTTTGCTGTTTTTTTTTTTTTTTGGTTTTTTGATTCAAACTCAAAATTGCAGATGGTACTGATCAAACAATATTGTTTCACCAAGATCTAGTAGCTCAAAATAAATTACTCTCTCGTGATCTGCCAAATACATAGCATCCTGTTTAGAAATTGACGTTAAAGTTGTTTCGCTTTGTTTTGCACGATATATTTTGGACTTAGGATTATCTTAATGTATCCATATCTCATCACTAGCTATGATGCAAGCCGTCCTTTCTTTTGTGTCGTTCCAACAGTGATTCACCGGTGACGAAAGCTTCAATGAATTCTGGCTACATTCATGTGGTACCTAATATCCTTGCTTATTAATTATTCCATTAAACATTAGATGTTCGTTGGTGAACACCTCCATTTATTCATCTAAAGTTTCATCTGCCCTTTCTAAAGCGTTCTTCCATGTTAAAATCGACATTTTCGAAGAGTTAATATCATTCATTGAAAGTTAGATTTGAAACAACATGCTCTCCATATAATTTTTGAGAATACGATGCGCTGCAGCTGTACTATTCTTCCAATAAAAGCAATGAAGTGCAACTTACGCAAAAGTGGTTCTCTTGGTACAAAATTTTTAAAAATGTGTTTTTGTATGTTTTTCATGCCTAGTGTCTGTTGTTTTACATGAAGTTCGTACAATACATAATCATACCAAATAATACTACCTAAGCCATCTTTTAAAAATCCCAATATTTGATATATGCCTGGTCGTTTTGGCATGATTATTTCAATCCAATATAAGATTTCGGTGAAGCTAGTGAAACCAATTTTTTCCAATGCGACGACTAAAGATGCTCGAATTTTGCCAGGAAAGTTACTAGCTCTCTAAACAAATTTATTTCATTTTGCTGATGGCTATTGGTATGGCGCTGTGGAAAATATTACCCGGGCTATCCGTTATTCAAAACTCGAAAAGATACTTTAGTTAAAACAGCTTATTTTAGACTAAATTCACAACTAACTTCAAAGTATCAATCAAACTAGATTTGTGTATGTGTATGTGTGTAGTCGTATACATGTACGAATCTATTTTTATGGAATGCTATTTAAAATACAACCTTAAAATACAGGTATTGAAATTATGCACGATTATGCTGCAAAACCGTTACCTAATCGCAGCTCACACGCAGGAATTCAAACATCACGTCTTGGTGAGACTGTCTCAACCAAAGCTAGATGCCAAAGTATTCCAGGAAGAGTAGAATTCTGCATGAGAACTTCATCTCCAACATCTATTTTCATTGATTGGACAGAATTATTTTGATTTAAAGATCTTAGTGAAAGGATGTACGGCTAAACTCGACTAAGTGTTCTCCAAAGCCGTAACCGATAGATGTCTGGCTGGTATGTTTGTGTTTTTTGGTTGGATGTTGGTTTTTGGCGGTTTTTTTGTTTGTTTGCTTGTTTATTATCATCGTATTGTATTCTCGTTTAGTCTTTATATATTTTTCAGCATTCTTCTTCAATTTTTTGAGCCTGCTTTTAGAGACTGAGCCGGAATCAAACCTTGAAGAATAATTCACAAAAAACATACAAAAAAAAAAACGAAAAGACAACACATTGAAGATAAACAAACAAACAAACAAACAAAAAACACCTCCAAAATATAAAACAAACACATCAGCCAAACATCTATCGATAAAATTGTCTAGCGGCTATGGGAAACAAGTTGTCGAGCTTTACCGAAAGCATTCATCTAGGTATACTCTGCGCTTTGCAAAAAGGGAGCGATTAAGGAGCAATAAGCGTTCATCATAAGACATATAGCAATGATTAGATTTAAAGAGTAACGTGCAAGTGAACCTCCGCTGAACAGATTCAACGGCATCGGAATATATGAAACGAATAGACCAGACTTGACTACAGTATGCAAGTTTGGAGCGAACTAGGGTAACAAACACCTTAACATATGTGGAAATGCTAAAAGAATTATGGAAGGAACGTATAGCAAGGGTAGCAATACGTGAGGCACTTTTAGTAATGTTACGTGCATGAATATCAAATTTAAGTTTATGATCTAAGGAGACCTCAAGATCATTCAAATGCTCCATAGAGACAAGGATGGTTTCACAAATCAAACAAAGAAAGACATTAGTATGAGACTTCAAACAAAAGGAAATGGCAAAATATTTAGAATCGTTTAACGATAAGTAGTTAGAGTTACGCCAACTAGTAAGAGAATTCAAATCTTCTTGAAGAAGCAGATGAAAATCTGAACTTTCGATTGTCCGAAGAATTTTTAGGTCATCTGCGTAAAGTAAGCTAAATGATAAAATATTTGGAAGATCGTTGATATAAAGGTTGAATTAAAGTGGTCCTAGTATGGATTGAGGTACACCAGAAGAGTGGAGAAATGATGAGGACGACACACAAAACAAATGCGATTCATTAATAATGAAGATAAACAAGAAATTAAAAGCGCAGTGATACCATAGTGATCAAATTTGAGCAGAAATCTGTATATATACCATCAACTTGACAGTTCCGATCTAAAACCGAGGCCACTGTATGAGAAAATTCAGTGAGATTTGTAGACGTGGACCAAACTTTAACAAAGTCATGATTTGAAAATAGAGAAAATGTCTGCTAGCTTACGTGTGTTCACAACAAACCAATCTTAACTCTTAATGTTTTGTTAACATACTTATAATGTCAGTTCAATTTGACATCTATTAAAACCCTACTAAATCTCCCCTGTTTGCGCTAGTTAATTGAAACGCGAGTTTTCAATCACTAAAAAACTTTATTTACATTCAGTCACTTAAGTACAAAATTACTACCTACTAAACAAAAAATACATTATGCTTACATTAATTAATTTCTTGAACAATTTAAAAACGTGCTTCTGAACTAATGCATTGACCGACCTAGTATTTTGTTGATGTCTTCACAAACCACAGTCAATGCATTCACAGGTAAACAGCATCGATTTGCTGACAAATGAAATCGATGGTATTTACCTTTACAATGTTTTGGATATATGGATATATGATAATGTAGAATGTTTATTGTCTTATGCTAATGATTATATAGAATATGTATTGTATTATGCTACTTAGTTATCTACATGTGCGTCGTACATCCTCCCGCCTCAGTATGGAGAGACGGTAATTCAAACGGTGCCTCGATGTGTCTTGGAGCCGGAACTGGATATTGAACTCGCTTAGCGCAACGTCTTTCTTTGCAAGTCCAGTAAACGGTAATAACGATGATGCCAATTAGAATCAGATAAATTGTAGTGTAATGATGGACGTTGTGTAGTCGAAGTTGAGTTGATGATGTTTCAATGCTCCGTTGTTGTTGTCTTATAGATGCTTCGATCTCCTCGACATCGTTCAGATCGACTTATTTCTGCAGTTGAGGGATGGTAATCCTTTGTAAAGATGCAGTTGTATTTGGTAATTGCGTTACGTTTTTGATTGCATCATTTATGTGAGCTGAAATTATGTGCTGGATGTTTGATACAATTGATCGATTTTGATCACTGAGTTCCGTTGTGGAGTGTAGAACCATTGTGGGATGAACTATCATGCAATTTTCATCAAGTTGGATAGTTCCCGAACCGTTAAGATACAGGGATTGTGATGAACCTCCACAAATAAGTTGGCCGCGAAAATCTTCCGCTAGAATATACAGCCACGTGTTTGGGTTATTTACCTTTTTCCATAATGATTTAGGTTTTTCGATATGTAACTTGCAATCGGACGACATTCGTTGATGGTTCATATAAAATCCAAGCTCACAACGACCTTGTTTTGAAGCTGTGGTGAGTATCGGTTGCTCCAAATGGCCGAATATCACCTTGTCAGTTAATTTCTGGAACGATTGGATGGTTTCAAGAAATGCAAACCGATCCTGGCGATGATTAATCGCTAAGTATTTAGTTGTGAGTTTGACATATATAAAATGTCCATTGTGTACTGCAGGAACAGGTATCATTTCAAACAAATCGAACTTTTCTGAATTGAGCAACGGTATGCTTAAGCTCACCAAAACGTTCTGTTTTGTAATCCGAATCTTCGCATGCAGGGATTTGTAAATTGTCAAAAGTGACTCTTCTTCTCCAAGTCCAGGTAGAGTTAAATCTTGTGGAATATGGTCTCGTATTATTCTCAGCTGTTCTTTAAGTTGTATTGGTGTTAACAGTAACGTGTTTATACGACTGTGTTTTACGTCTGTGATTGTGGAGAGAATGTTTTTTTGTACATTCTGAAATGTGGACACGATCAATATCAATAGTATGGCTGCGGAGTTAAATGCCTGTTTTACCATGTTCTCGTGTTGGGAATGGTTCAACAAAATAGATACATCATTAATATGTCTTTCTATGCTCTTTATTTGCTGTTGAATATATTCTTTATCCTTTTTGAATACGTTCAATGTGCTGTCTAATATTGAAGTTTGGTTTTTCAACAGCTCTCTTACCAAGTGATCATTGTTCTTTGCTTCCTTGATGTGCTGTTCGTATATGTCAGCAAATTCTTGATCAAGTGTTCCAAATAATCGATTTGACAGTATTCCAATGGCATTAAACAATCCTCTTCGTTTTCGAACAACAGAGCGCTCATTCTGCTGGTACAGAATTTCATTGATGTCAGACACTTCTGCAAGCTGATGGCGTAATTGGCCTAAAATTGCTTCGCAAACAGAGTTTGATTCGATTCGTTCATTTTTGCAAAGCTGCTCTAACATTTTAACAGCATTCTTCATCCCCAAAAATTCTTTCCAGTAAATGTCCATATCATAGTATGTAAGCAAATTCCACTCACTTGAATAAAATTGGATTTCCGAAACATGATTAAAGTAAATTCCTTCATTGCCAGTAATATTTGTTATCACATAGTTTTCCTGTGATGTCTGCCCGAATACAAGAGGAAAGATTAACGCGATAATTAAAGCAACACTCCAATTTATGCGGTGTGGGTACGTTCCCGAAGACCCAAGTTGTCCGCGATGTTTTTTCGCTGCTACGTCGTTCGATCCTGATTGGGTGTCAAAATGTCTTTTCTGTTCCTGGGCTGGTTTATCCTTTCCCGTAGGCCCTTGCTCATTTTTTCCATGTAACGTGTCGCATTCATCCCCCTGGTTGTTATGGACGTTATTTGATACTGGACTTTGGTTGTCGATCACTGGCAATAATGATAGTTTAGTTATTGGCCGTTTGACCTTGCCGTTCTTTGTTAACAATGTTACGACACGTGTCAACCCATCATTACCAGGGTGAGTTTCAATTACTCTTCCCAACGCCCATCGTGATGGTGGCAGATTCTTTGACAAGAACTATGTGTCCTATGTCTATATTGGGGGCCTTCGTCATCCATTTGGGGCGTTGTTGAAGTCTGCCCACAAATTCATTCGACCATTTTCGCCAAAATTCCTGGTGAAGATTTTCTAATCTTTCCCATCGATTTAATGCATTCGGATTCTTTCCTAGATGATCTTGTTCAGGAATCGAACAAATGGGTCGGGTATTAAGAAAATGGCTAGGTGTTAATACTTCAAGGCTTTCTGGGTCTTCTGACAGAGGACAAAGAGGCCGTGAGTTGAGAGATGCTTCGATTTGGGACATAAGTGTACTCATCTCTTCATATGTCAACTTATTTTCTCCAATTACTCGTCGCAAATGATGTTTGACTGATTTGACCCCCGCTTCCCATAGTCCACCAAAATGTGGGGACGACGGAGGTATAAAGTGCCATTGTATCCCTTGTGTAGAGAAAAAATTTTGCATCTCGTTTTTGAAAGATTTGTCTTGGTGCAAATCACTTAGTATCTTGCTGGCGCCCGTGAAATTGGTTGCATTGTCACTGTATATATGCATCACATTGCCTCGTCTGCTATTGAATCGCTTTAACGCTGCTATAAATGCCCTTGAAGTGAGATCTGTCACTACTTCTATGTGCATCGCTTTGGTGGCCAGACAAATGAAGATAGCCAGATAGCCTTTGGTCGTTCGGTTGCCTCTACCCCTTGCCATAAGCAGTTCAAATGGTCCAGCGTAATCAACTCCGGAATGGGTGAAAGCTGGGTTGGCGGTAACTCGTGCTTTAGGCAACATTCCCATCATCTGTTGGGCTGATCGTGCCTTGTAGCGATGACACTTGATGCATTTATGTACGATTCTTTTTACCGCCTTAGAACCGTTTATAACCCAATATCTTTGACGGACGGCCTGAAGTGTCATTGTGTTGCCACCATGAAGAGTTTGTAGATGAGCGTTGTGTATTATCAAGTTTGTCAAATCACTATTATGTGGCAGTATAACTGGATGCTTTTGATCAAACGTCAGGTCCAAAGAATTCTCTAATCTTCCGCCAACACGTATGAGTCCTTCAGCATCAATAAATGGTGATAAATCTAGTAGTCTACTTGATTTGCTCAATTCCTTTTGCTTGTTTAACGCGTCGTGCTCATCTTTGAAATTTTCTATCTGTGTTTGTCGTAACACTACACAGAGTGCCCTTTCACGTTCTTCTGTGGTCAACAATCCAACTTCTCTTATCTTATTTGCCTTTTGACAATTCTTGATAAACCTCAGACAGTATGCTACTGTATTTTGTACCTTGTTTATTGATGAAAATCTCTGTAGCAGTGTTGAGCATATATTATTACCTTGATAGTTTACTAAGTACACTGACACATTTCTTTTTTCCGATTCAGTCGTGATATTACTTTTGTCGGGGTATAGTATTTCACAGGCTTGTAACCACTGGGGACCAGTCCACCACATTGCATTTTGTTTTAACTCTTGTGGCGATTGGGCTCTTGATGCTACATCAGCAGGGTTTTCTTCTGATTGGACGTGGTACCAACTACTTCTTTCTGTGGAGGACTGAATATGTGACACTCTATTCGCGACAAATGTTTTCCACTTGTGCGGATCACCTTTAATTCAAGCTAAAACAATTTCTGAATCGGTCCAAGCTACTGTTCGTATATTTTCAATTGCAAGTGCTTCTGCAGTTTCTCGTAGTAATGTTGCTAGTAATGCTGCGCCACAAAGCTCCAATCGTGGTAAAGTTAACTTAGACTTTAATGGAGCAACCTTTGTCTTTGCTGTTAAGAGTGTAGTGAAAACTTGATTCTGATGCTTTATTCGTATGTACACCACAGCACTGTATGCTTTCTCTGACGCATCGCAAAACCCGTGTAATTCACAATATTGATTATGATTGTTATAGCATACCCATCTAGGGATTTCAATTTGCTGTAAACAAGGTAATTCCTTTTTGAAATTAAGCCAGGCCTGTTGAATGGTGGCGGGTAACTTTTCATCCCAACCTAAATTGGTTGACCAAGTGTCTTGGATGAGTAACTTAACCTTTATGGTTATCGGAGCCAGTAAACCAATGGGATCGTATATTCTTGCTGCGTCTGATAATAATTCGCGTTTTGTGCATGGTATTAAATCTGTGTTCAAGTTTACTTGTATCTTGAACTTATCAGTTTTCGGGTTCCAATATACTCCCAAAGCCTTTATAATCTGCTCATCGTTAAAATCAAGACGCGATGACAATTCATGTAATTCCCATGGAATTGTGTGCAAAACCTGGTTGCTATTGCTGGCCCATCTTCTTAACTTGAATCCACCCCTATTCAAAAGATTTATGAGCTGTTTACTTAACTGAATGGTTTCTTCAATCGAATCTCCACCAGACACAACATCATCTACATAAGTATTTTTCATTATGACTTCTTTAGCTTCCGGGTATTCATCTCCGTGATCCATCGCAAGTTGCTGAAGTGTTCGGATAGCCAAAAATGGAGCTGCTGCAGTGCCATATGTAACCGTAGATAGTTCATACTCTAGAATTTCTTCGTTTGGCGAATCTCGCCATAGAATTCGTTGAAACTTTCGGTCTCGGTGATCGACCAAAATCTGGCGGTACATTTTTTCTATATCCGCAATGAAGACTATTTCATGCTTACGCCATCGAAGCAAGATTGTAAGCAAATTCTCCTGTATTTGGGGGCCTACCATCATGATGTCGTTTAGGCTCTCCGCGGTTTTCCGCTTGCAGGACGCGTCGAATACGACTCGCAACTTAGTAGTTGAGCTATCCTGTTTTTCAACTGCATGATGTGGAAAATAATACGTTGCCCCCGTATCCGGAGTAGCTGGTTTCATATGTCCAAGACTTATATATTCCTTCATGAAATCTCTGTACATAATTCCGAACACCTTATTTTGCTTGAACTTTTTCTCCATCTGTAGTAATCGTGCCATGGCTAACTCTCTAGTGCCTTTTATGTTTGCTAGCTCTGGATCTTCCTTAAATGGAATCCTAACTATGTACCGACCATTGGCATCTCTTCGATGTGTTGTACGATAATGTTCTTCACATTTTATTTCTTCTGGCGTCATGATCGGAGTCTGCACAGTTTCTTCAAGTTTCCAAAATTTGCGAAGGGTTTTGTCTAAATCTACTTCACTCACTAAACATTTCAGGTTGTCTTTTGACGTAAAATTTGACATAGTATTGATTTCGCCAAACAGAATCCATCCTAATTCTGTACATTGCGCAACTGGCGTTCCAGGGGGGCCTCGAATAATACCATTTTTTAATATTTTCGCATATACGTCGGCTCCCAGAATCATATCGATTCTTCCTGGAGTATAATAGTAAGGATTTGCCAATTGAAGCTGCTCTATGTGCTTCCATGAGTTTGACTCAATGGTCTCTGATGGTATTGTGTTCGTAAGCTTTTTAAGTATTAGCGCATCAATATTTAAGCCGAATGTCGATGTAAAATTCGGTCTAATTATTATCTCTACACACTTTTCAATCCTTCCAACTGACGTCCTTCCAACTGTTGTACTGCTTCTTCCGTTATAAAGCATGTTTGAGCTCCCTGATCAATTAGCGCCCGTAGTGTTACTAGACGACCTTGTTTCCCGACAACTCTGATAAGAGCGGTAGCTAACAGCACCTTTCGACTTTCTTCTATGTTGGCTGTATGAACATTGATGGGCTCGATGTTTGATGTGTATCTTGATTCGTTTTTCTGATCTTTACTTGTATTTTCTGTTTTTTTTTTGTTTACATGTAGTAACGTATTGTGTTTTCTATTGCATATTTTGCATTTTTTGAAATTTCTGCATGCTATAACATGATGACCTTCGGTTAAACAATTTAAACACATGTTGTGTTTTTTTAATGTATCATAGCGTTGAGGCACACTCATATTTTTAAATTTTTCACAAAAAAATATTTTGTGTTTTTCACTGCACACAGGACATTGTTTCTTCACAATTGCACTGTGGTGGATCTTCGTTTCTGACCGCTTAATTGGCTTTCCTACCTTGAACGACGAATTTGTTGCTTCTAAGCTTTGGAATCTTGCCTCAAGATAATTCAGAAAATCTTCTAAATTTTGGACTTCTCGAGGGTTAGAAAGTTTTTGCGCGTATAAGCGACGAGATTCCTTGTCTAATTTTTGTGTCAATACATGCAAAATTATTGGATCCCAACTCTTGGTTTCTACTCCCAAATTTTTGATCGCTGCCATTGTTTCAACGATAGTATCATGCATGTTCTTTAAGCCATCTGCTGACTCCTTGAACAGATCTGGCTGCTCAATTAAATTGTTTAATAATGCAGTCAAAATTGCACGTACATTATTATAGCGTTTGCAGACTATATCCCAAGCTACACTATAATTGGCGTTGGAAATCGTTAAATGTTGTATGAGCTCACTTGGCTCATTCTTTAGGGTTGTTTTTAAATGATACAATTTCTCGGATTCTGTTAACCGGGCGTTCTTATGTATTAGTTCAGTAAACAACTCCTTAAATGGTTGCCACTTCAAATAATCGCCATAAAATATTGGTATTTGAATTTGTGGCAATTTGATGCCTGAACGAGTTCCATTTTCAAGCATCTGTTGAGCATGGTCACCAACTGATTGTAATTTAATCATTGCCGTTTGATACGATCGTTCCGTTTGGGCAAATACATCATTTTCGAAGTACTCTACTTTGCATTTACCTAGAGCCACAATCTCCCCATGATTAGTAACGAGAAGCTGCCAGTAATTGTTCAGTAATTTTGTTTTTTGTATTATGAACGGTAATGATGCAGGCTCGTTAAGCTCGTTCTCAACTTCTTCGGCCACTCTCATCAAGCTTTCTACTAGCGCTTCTTGTTTCTTGACCAGTTTTAGTTGGATTTCGATATCTTCCGTGTGCTTTCGCCTCTCAATGGCATCTCGGATAATATCCTCTAAGCTGATCCTTGTCTGCTCATAAATAGCCTCGACTCCCTCAAAATAATTCTCAGCAAAATATGTATGCTTGGGGTCATTGGCTTTATATAGTTCGATCTGTTCATTATTTTTCTCAAACTCCGTCCAAATATTGATGAGAGATTGGAGTCTCGTTTCGCCATATTCTTTCGTTCGCCTTACCAATGGGTCCTTTGAAATTTGAGCATTAATTTTTTGAATAGCTCTTGTTAGGGCGCTTTGAGACTTAATTAACGATTCCATTTCAAATGATACCCTAAATATTAGCTTGATCCCAAACTTAGCAGCAATTTAATCCCAAAATTAGCACTTGAATCAGTTTTTGCTTTTTTAACGGACACTTGTCGGACTTGTCACGATCAGTCTAAATTCGCGACGTAAACTATGTACGCGACGTAACTGAATTGTTCTCTCAACGAATATGAATTCGCGACGTAAACTGTGTAACTGAATTACTCTCTCGATGAATATGAATTCGCGACGTGAACTGCGCAATTGAATTGCTTTCTCGATAAATATGTAAGTTTGCGCACAAAATACTTTAATTTTTTTTTTATGGCTTACTGAAGACACTAGTTCTACAATAAGCTTTTACAAATACCCCTTGACACTCGTTCAAAGGAGTCGTTCTTTTAAATTAATTCACAATTCCCAAGACGCTTGTTCTAGAGAATGCTTTTTAATTTAATGGAACATGTAATCCTCAAGACACTGGTTCTAGAGGAGGCTCGACGGACCAAAATGTTTGCGCTAGTTAATTGAAACGCGAGTTTTCAATCACTAAAAAACTTTATTTACATTCAGTCACTTAAGTACAAAATTACTACCTACTAAACAAAAAATACATTATGCTTACATTAATTAATTTCTTGAACAATTTAAAAACGTGCTTCTGAACTAATGCATTGACCGACCTAGTATTTTGTTGATGTCTTCACAAACCACAGTCAATGCATTCACAGGTAAACAGCATCGATTTGCTGACAAATCGTCGGGTGTACGCCAAAACCATGAATGTGCTTTTTTGGTGATTTTCAGTTTTTCATGTCACTGTACGCGGAATTTTAATGCAAACAATTTGCCAAAACCGGAAATGTAAAATTCCATTTTATGCCTACACAAAGTCAAAATTTCAATTTTATGAATTACCTAAAAACTAAGTATTTGCCAAATTCGTTATACCAAAATCATGAATGTGCAGATTCATTGTTTTAGTGTAACGGAATAGTATTAGAATATTATCTTCCTTAATTCAAAAAAAATGTTTCTTATATTTTAAAACTGATTTATAATATTACGTCAAATTTTCAAATTGATTTTACTCGAAATAGCATTTTAGCACATTCATGGTTTTGGCGTACACCCGACGAAATGAAATCGATGGTATTTACCTTTACAATGTTTTGGATATATGGATATATGATAATGTAGAATGTTTATTGTCTTATGCTAATGATTATATATAATATGTATTGTATTATGCTACTTAGTTATCTACATGTGCGTCGTACATCCCCCTTAAAGACAATCATGGAACAACATTTTCTAAATGGAACTTATGTCGCGCGTTTTCCCAGTAAATTCGAATTCCGTCTCAACACCGTATCATCTTCTAATTGAATGCAGTATGATCGAGGGGAACTGTGTTTCTCGAAAATGATGGCTTTAACCCATCCAAGACGGCTTTTGGTATTATACCAAACTTTCTACCCGTTTTCAAAAAACTTTACCTTTTCCGCGTTACGATCATAGTATTGTTTCTGTTTATAATTTTTGTTTAATATATTGTCGTGTATATTCGCTACGCAAGATAGAACAAAAAGAGTATTTTTAAGCGGTACTATACTAACGACCCATTAACAATTCAACTGGAGCTAGATTCGTTTCTTTTAAAGGCATATTTCTATACTCTCATAATGCTAACCATAACTCATTTTCCGCGTCTATTTGTTTTCATTATAAGTGTTCTGGCGATTCCCACAGCTTTCTCTGCAAAACTATTAAATTGAGAGTACGTGGGACTAAAAGTAGTCAATTTTATATCTAGATTAGGCTAGTGAAGAGGGCTGCCGGCAACGCAGCCAGCATTAGGCCACTAGTTTGGGCCCATTTGCCACCCTCATAGACAATCACACACATTCACACTTACATCCATGGTACTGGCGGGATTTGAACCCGCAGGCCCCGTAGCACGCCGCTTTTCGGCCTGATGCCTTAGCCAGCAGAGCTACCGGGCCCCCTCAATTTTATATCTAACTTTGAACAAAAGCCCTTAAAAAAATAAGACCCAAAAGGAACATTATCACAAACTAGCTCTCAATTTTGATTTATTAGAGCATTCAATAGCCGTTTTGTTCCTAATTGGTATAATATCAAGATACACATAACTTCCGATTCAGCTATCAGATTTCAACAAAATTCACATAGTATTTGAACCTTACTCTACGCCACGTTTGCTGGAAATTTGGTTGTTAATAAAAATTATTATAGAATTGACAGCTATGGTAACTTTTATCACCTAAATCTTGTAAATTTACTCAGCAAAATAAAGCTTTGTTTCCCTATAACTTCCGATTTAGTCATGAAATCAAAACGAAATTCAAAAACTAAATGGAACTTGTTGTAGGCCAGCTATCGTAGGAATTTATCGAAAAAAAACATGAAAGGGCTGCCAGCTATAGTAATTTTTGTAGCTTTCTGATACTTCTTTACTAAATTTTCAAATAGGAATGATCCTGTAATGACAATTAACAACAAATATTAAGGTTTCGAAAATTTGAAAAGTTTTGAGAATAGTAACCCTTAAGTTCTCTTCACTACTATAACTTCCAGCGGAGTCATTCAATCGAAACGAAACTCACAGGGAGAGTTTAGCTCAACGTGAAGCAGATTTGGTATATTTTTGGCTATGGTGCTAACGCAGGATTGCTAGCACCAGATAATTTCGTAAATATTGCACCAACAAATGCTTCCATTTTGTGTTCATAAGCAAAGCATTTACAATAAAGTCAGTAGCCAATGTATAAATTTTCCGAGTTTTGGAAATTTTTCGGATGGCAACTCCAGCTTAATCGCTGAAACTTTCGATGATATACCTGGATGAAAACGAAATTCATGATTATAGCATGAGCTTATTATGGTGGACTTATTGACGTTGCGTTGGAAAAATGTTGTCAGCACTGAACATTTTCATCACTTGTGTTATAGGAGATGCTGTCAGGAAATGATATTTGTTACTTTGAGTAAGAACTGGTTGATATGATACTATAAAGAAGTGTATTACGTCTTTCCACATTTTTAAGTTACTCAAAGATAGTTTCTTCAAAAATCACCTTTCTAGCGGTTCTGATGCGCTAGATTTTTTCTCGGTTCTTGCCATTCGTACAATTTTTTTTTCTTACTTTCTGCGGCTCATTTTTTAACAAAAAAATCCGATTTAAAGTTTTTGAACTGCACAACTTAAATCACAATTGATTTTTGTTTTCCTCTCCGCACTATTGTTTATCCGCAGCGCCATGTATTATCTTAATAAAAAGCGGATGTCTTAGGTTTTTTAAAATACATATTTATTCTCGACGTGAGTTTACCAACAAACCAATCTTAACTCTAATGTTTTTGTAAGAAAATTTCCCTAGTCTAGATGGCCAAAAAAATCTTCTTACCAGATCCCCAGGTGGCCTATCACCACGGGGTATATGAGGTTTGACTCACTAAGAAAAGGACCATTTACAAGCCCACGAAGTTCCAAGTCGGGACCCGCCTAAGTACTGCTTCAACCCGGTCGTGCTGACTCACCCATCGGTAACGACGGACTTCAAAAACCACCACAGCTCATGGGTCGGTAAGGCAATCCTCCTCTCGATTTATGCGCAGCACTTTGTCAACGAGACTGCCCGCCAGTTCTCCTCATGCAGCGGCATTGCATCCACGATCGTCTCAGGCGTTACTAGACCGATCGCGGACTTAATGGTGCGCCTCAAACTTACGAAGCGACTGCACATAAAGAATGTATGCTGAGCATCATCGAGCTCAGTCACACAGTACCGGCAGTACGATGTGACCACCTTACCCATTCTATTCAGGTATTTCTTGAAGTAACCGTGCTCTGTCAAGAGTTGACAAAGGTAAAAGTTGACCTCTCCGTGGCTCCGGTTAAGCCAAGGCTCAATGAGACCAATTAGCTCAGCCGTCCAGCGTCCTTTCTCACCTTCACTCCAACGTTATTGCCAAAGTTGGAGGGCTAGCATACGCGAGTGCGCCAGAGCCTCATTTCTGCCCAGCCCTGAGCGAAAGAGGTACCCTTCCTTGAGTTCTCGTGCTAGTTGGTCGATCGGGATTACTACCGGTACCACCATCACAGCCTATTTTGAGACAATGCGGTAGCTACTGGTGATTCGCAGGGCACCCCTGCACTGGACAGTAGCAATGTGCTTCCTGAAATTCTTAGTTCGGAGCGCACCGCCCCAGATTTCGGCTCCATATAGCAAGTTGTTGCCTGAGCTGTGGCCACCAATGTGCTCTGCCCGTCAGCAAACCAAATCGCCGCATACCCCGTAGCATCTGCCAGCCAAACGGATGATTTCCTCCCCCTATAGGGCTCACTGATCAGTACGATCTCCCGGTCGCCAACAGCTCTGCAGCCCTGCAGGTTCCCTTGAAGGATTCTCATCTCCTTCTCTGCTTTTTCTTGGCATCGAGTGCGTCTCTGAAAACCCGACACGCACTCGATCCCATTAGTTGCTGCCCCGTGTCCAACCTGTCTACACTTCCTGCAGCTGGCGCTCCGATCTGGATCCTCGCAGCTACGCCTCGTGTGTTCGTAACCTAAGCACCAGTTGCAGCGTGTCACCTCAGTCCACTTTCGCATTCAAGCGCTTATCATCCTCACCTGGACCAGACCAGACTTGAGGGTTTTGGACGCTGACACTTCCTCAAGCTCCACCACAGCCCTTCTTTGTTCCCTAGTATTAGGGGGGGGGGGGGGGGGAAGTGTGGTTTTCACCGCGCCGGCTCCTTCCTTTCCTGCCTTGCGTTTGATGGCGGATGTCACCTTCTCACTGACTGTGAGGCAATCGAGGTCGAGAAGCTCGATCTTGAGTCAAGGGGTCACAAGCTTCACGTCCCTTTGGTCATCTACGGCGGCCCGGATTGAACCCTGCAATTTCGTTCGATTATTCGTTTGCGCGATTTCCAGAAGGACCCTCCTTCGGCAGTCTTTCTTATTCATCGTACCTGCGTATCAGTTTCATCCGCGGAAACACACTGGCGGATGGCCCCCAGGATCTCCGCGTAAGTCTTTCTCAGGGCTGGTTTAACGATGACAGCATCGATTTTCTTACCTCGCTGTCTCCGCCTGTTCTTCCTTCTTTTTTTGCCACCATTTCTTTATTTTAGACCCTTTAAAGCCTTTTCCGGCCCAGCAGGTACCACTGGTGTTTCGACGACGTTCACCTTCTTTCTATGGGTGACCGTCACACACCTCCTTAGGTCGGATGCTGGCACCTCCCTCCTGACCCGGACTTCCTGTTTGTCTACAGGACTGGATTCAGCCACGCATTTATTCTGCCGTGACCGATCCACTCCCGGAACCACTGCAGGAGTGGCTGCCCCCGCTTGTCTGAAGGCACTCCATTTCTTCCTTTTGGCAGTTCGTTCGGAAAGCGAGGATGATCTCACATGCTTCTTCCAGCTCGAGCATACCATCCTTCACGTGCTTCGAAATATGTTTTTGCATGTTGGCGGCCTGGAACATTTTCCGGGGGATATGCTGGCACTTCATGTGTAGCGAATTGTAAAGATTTGGAGTGGCCATAGCACAACTCAGAGCCACACCGAAGTCCAGAACCAAGAGTGCTAAGGTCCGAAAAGTGGAATAGCTAATGCCATTCAAGAGACAAATCAACAAAAAAAAAAGAATTGCCCCGAGAGCAGGGTACCCTAGAAATGGCCGTGAAGGCCGCTCGTCCGCATTAGCGGAGTACCCTTTAACCAACCCCGACGGATGCTGGTATGCCGCTTTGCTGGTATGCTCAAACAAATTGCAATTATTAGTAGATAGTCACTGTGCTGAATATGCTAAAAGTATGAAACCAACAATAAAATTGAACGAGATACTTCCCGGTATCTGCTATCCTTCCTCATTGCTATAATTACATATGGGCAATTATTGAATTACTTATAACTATGCATCTACCGTTAAACCCCGTCGTATATACATTGCTATTGAGTACATAATGCATTGAGTATAATATTTTTAATTTCAAATACTACTAAAACTGACTGACTCTGACTGCATTAAAACTCTACAACAGAAAGGAGAGAAGAGAAATCTAGAAAAAAATTGAAATTATTTCCTTCTTCAATGCACTATATAACTTTGATTATATTGTACTATTCATATATAATGCGTGGGATAGTATGAATTGAGTATCTAATAATAATAGTAGTATATAATAATAGTAATATAAAATAATATATAATAGTAATACATACTAACAATTTACTTGGATCATTATTCCATTGACTATTTTTAAGAATTATCAATCGATCATTCACAGATGAATTGTGACAATATGATTATATAATATATGAAATTTCACTAAGCAAATATTTAAAACATACATTAATTAGAAGGATACTTGTTGGATTTAAGGTAACATTTATATAATCGAGGCTGGAAGTTTCGCTCATTCCGGTCTAATCAAACACTAGCACTTATCTTTGCGTGCATATTTCGTTATGCGAGAAATGAAAAGAAAGATTTAGTTATGCAAAACTTTATGGAACGTGTAGCGAATATTTGTGTTGGGAAGTGGCCTTAGCACAACTCAGAACCAGACCGAAGTCCAGAACCAAGAGTGCTAAGGTCCAGCAAAATTGGGATGACTAATGCCATCCAAGAGGCAAATTAAAAAAAAAAGAATTGCCCCGAGAGCAGGGTGCCCTAGAAATGGCCGTGAAGGCCCCTCGTCCGCTTTAGCGGAGCACCCTTCAACCAACCCCGACGGATGCTGGGGACCGCTTTGCTAGCTCGCTGCGGCTGGGGTGAGTTCATGAAAAATGGAGTTGGTTTGCTCTCTAGAGAACGGGGTGCTACGTATTATTCATCCGTCATAATATCGTAGCCGCAAACTGGTATATAAAAATACCCAAGGGACAATGGGGGCATAGTTCCGTTAAGGAAACCACCTGTGGTTCTGTAACATGGGCTGACTAAGCAGACCCAGTGCTCGTGACGACGCACGGAGCCAGAAACTTGAAAATCTAAAAAGGAAAAGGGGGTAAAACACTGTCTCTCTTTTCAAAGGAACCCGGCTGAGGCAGACAGCCCCGGGCCCCCGATGGTGGCGGAGCCCTGATCCCGATGGTCTGGGGTCCTCCACCCACTGACATTGGCCATTAAATATCAACGGAAAAAACAAGAACTCTACATGTGGCCAATGTCCCTCCCTTAAAAGAGACTGAAAAGTCACAAAAACAAAACTCAACCTAATCAATCATTGGCCAGCCAGGCCATGCGCGGACCCTGAAACAGAAAAAAACTTCCCAGGCTTTCGCCCAATAGGAAGGCCGAAGGTTTAGGTTAATGCAAATTCATTATTATTTCCTTCTGACAATCACTTTAAACCGAATTACATTATTCCTATAATCTTCTCTTCTCTACTAATTAGATGATTTGTTTATAAAAATATTTATGAAACCGAGATTACGTGCATTTTTAGATGAGAAATAGCTCGGTCAATTAGTGATGTTTCTTTTTTTCCGATTTAATGTCGATGATGGTTAATTACTCGCTTTACGACCAACAAATAAGTGATCACTGTTGGTACTTCACAACAATACTTCAAGCGGTGCCATATGAATTTGCAACATGGACATACCATGAATAGAATACCTGAACAAGAATAGAAGCGGCACTGAACCAAAATAAGACGACTGAACAGATGTTTTGTGACGGCCATTGTGATTTGTATTGAGTACTTGTACGTTTGCCGTTGTCATTTTTGTTGGACATTGTGAAACGTTCTTTAAATTGTTTTTCGTTACATGTGTTAAATTAAGTACTATTTTTGAAACACGGGCTTTTCTTTCGGAAAAGCACATACATAAATTGGTCCGTCGAGCCGGATGGTGCTACTTGACATTGTGCAAAAACATTTCATCGAAAAATAACAATTTGGACATCGGCGTTATTAAGACGCATCATCGGTTGTGAAAATCATCATCGGTGTGAAATTCATCCTCGGTTGTGAAACACAAAACATATCTTCGGAAATCACAGTGAGTATTGTGAAATCGGCTTTATTCACGGCAAAGAAATTCGACATGGCGGATATTTTACCATTAAAACGATCGCGTTCTTCAAGCGTCATTCGGCAAATCGGTGCATCGTTGGAGGATGCTACGGAGGCGGAAGTCAGTTACCGAATAGAGCCACTCGACAAAACCCACAATAAATTCGAGGAAGTACAACTGCAAATAGAAGCGGCCATTGGTGACGGTAGGAAGCTTACATCAAAGGGAAAGCCGCATTGAAAAATAAACTGTAGGCCATCGAAGCGGCGTCCGCACCCAAAACGGAAGAAAGCACAACGGCGGTAGCAGAAATGATACAAACGGTGGCAAGCGGCCAAGAGGGAATCGGCGCCATGTTGGAAAGGCTAACATTGTCGACTCGGTAACACAAGCTCAGCGGTTAAGTTGCCAACGATCAACATACCGAAATTCAGCGGGCGGTATGAGGAGTGGATATCTTTCCACGGCTTATTTCTAAACTTGGTTGATGGCAATCCAAATTTATCGCCCGTCCAGTAAATGCACTATCTGAAGGACGCACTCATTGGCGAAGCGGTTTCAACCATCAAACATATGGCCATCTCCGCGTCAAATTACAACGCGGCGTCGGCCCAGCTCAAAGCTAGGTACCATAAAACCAAATATATCACGGATGCTCACCTCAATCAAATCATGGAATACCCGGCCATCAACAAACCCACGGCTCAGGGTATACGCCAGCTCGTTAATACTTTCGAGGAGGCGACAAGAGCATTAGAGGCGCTCAACCACGATACAGGCAATTGTGATTGCTGGCTTATTTACATAGCCTGTTCAAAGCTCGACAACATGTCGCGGCAGCTGTGGGCTCGACATTCGGCGTCCGTTGAGAAACCATGATTCAAAGACCTCATAAGCTGTCTGGAGGAGCAGCAACACGAGCTCCAGTCATTCTCGGCTACAGTGGAACGGCATTCATCTCATCAACATACAGCGGAACGCCAATTATCACGTTCACATCGGTCACCTTCTTCACGGCGAGCGGTAACAGCTTCAAACCCATCAGGTGACAGTGGTAATTGCCCTCAGTGCGGAGAGACGCACGCCTTATACAGGTGTGGCGAGTTCCTCAATTTGAATGCGGAACAGCGGAAAGTGGTAGTAATACAAGCCAACATTTGTTAAAACTGCCTCGCGTCCGGACATGTTGCTTCAAAATGTCGAAGCATCAAATGTAGAACGTGTCAAGGCAATCACCACACTCTGCTCCACGATGCACGAGGTTCCATCATCAAGGAGAGCAAACCATCATATTCGCAGAAGTCTTATGGCGGGCCGGATGGCAGGCGGCAACAATCTACAGCGTGACTAGCCACAATAGCTGCACATACATATATTTTCCCTACGGCAATAGCGGAGCTTAAACTACAAAACAAAATGCGGCTACCATGCAGACTTTTACTTGACATAGCCTCGGAAGTGTGTCTCATAATACAGCGGACTATACAAAACTGCAGATACCTTGCGTTCCATTCCAGGTCCCAATGAACGGCGTGGCCAACCAGCGAAATTCTACAACCATCGGCGCAGTAAATATAAAACTGCAATCAACCCATAATACGGAATTGTTTTTTTGCGCTCATCGAAACGACTGATACTGGCTAAAGGATCAAACATCCATAACAATCCACTATTGGCAGATCTTTACTTCTACAAACCGTCGCCAATTGATATACTTCTCGGAGCGGAACCTACAATGCGGTCATTTCTTGGCGATTCGGTCATACTCGACCAGAATTACATTGCTCGGAACACCATCTTTGGATGGTTGTAAACTCACGTCTAGCAGCAATCACAACCGCCTCAATAACATCGCCAAGCGACGACAGTGACAACATTCGGCTGGATACGGTACTAAAGCTATTCTGGCAACTCAAAACAATATCGGAAACGAGAACACTTACTTTGGACGAGGCGCTATGTGAAGCTCACTATGCATCAACAACTAAACGTATGTGCGGAAACTACCTGGTGCGATTACCATTCAAGGAATCAATTCAAGTACTTGGCGAATCCAGAAATCAAGCGGTAAGACGGCTACACAAACTAGAAAGGCGGCTACATAACAACATTAATATGCGGATAGAATATAATAAATTTATGGCGGAGTACATAGAACTAGGACACATGGCTCCACTTACATCCCAAGATCGGCAAAGAGATTAATCTCAACACTTTTACATCCCGCATCACGCAGTTCTTAAACCAACAAGAACAACGACGAAACTGAGAGTGGTCTTTGATGCTTCGCAAAGTCATCTTCCGGCGCATCTCTAAACGACAACTTACTGATCGGCCCAACTATACAAGCGGACCTAATAACAATACTTTGCAAATTTCGGTCTTTTAACATTGCAATGACTGCCGATATAGCCAAAATGTATCGCCAGGTCCTGGTAAATAGTAATGACGCTAATTTCCAGAGGATAGTTTGGAGGTTCGATGCTAATGAAGCGCAAACCGACTACAGACTCAACACGGTGACATACGGCACGGCTTCAGCTGCTTCAATTCGGACGTTGCATCAGATAGCGGATGATGAACATCATATATCCCAACGGGCTTCGGAGGCAATAAAAAACAACTTCTATGTTGACGACTACCTCGGCGGTGCAGATACTATCGAATCAGCATTACAGCTTAAACATGACATTTGCTTAATGCTTCAAAAACGGCAATATGAATCTGCGCGGGTGGCTATCAAATGCGGTAGAAGTATGTGATGCAGAGCAACGAGAGCTACTTCTTGACACGGAACATAGTTCGGTATTGGGACTGCTGTGGAATGCAAAGTCAGACACCTTTGGATTTAGAATCCAGCTTCCGATTCCATCCTGTCTGACAAAACGGACTTTTCTTGCGATATCGGCCAAAGTGTTCGATCCTTTGGGATTCCTATCTCCGGTAACAGTCGTCACCAAAATTCAATTCCAACGGCTTTGGTCAGCGGGCATAGGTTGGGATGATCCTGGCGAACTCACATCAATCAACTTGGAGACCTGTATCAATTCAAGTCAGACGTTTTCTTGGAATGCACTTGACCATATCGGACCCCATAGGTTTTGCGGATGCTTCGGAAATGGCATATTCGGCTGTAGTATACATCAGGGATCGACATATAAACTCTAACGGCAATTTCGACATAACATTGGTAGCGGCAAGAACGAAAGTGGCTCCCATCAAACCAACAACACTACCTAGACTTGAATTATGCGCTGCGAACCTCTTGACAAAACTCATGAAAAAAACTGCATCGGCTTTATCTATCGACTTATTTAGTTGCTACGCATTCTCGGACTCACAAGTCGTCCTATCCTGGCTATCCGACAACCCACGGCGCTGGAAGACATTTGTGGCTAATCGCACAGCGAACATTACGGACCTCATCCCCGCGGAACATTGGAACTACGTCAAATCGAAACATAATCCGGCTGATTGTGCATCTCGAGGCGTAGAACTACGGCAATTAATAAATCATGAACTTTGGTGGAATGGACCACCCTTTCTCGCGGCCGAAATTGATTTGTATTCAACGACATCAAGATCCATGATGTTCCTTGAAGCACGGAGAATCAATGCAACGACGTTAACACCAGAACATATAAATGCGGCTAACTACTCGATTCTCGGAAATTTATTACGGATAACGGCTCTCTGCCTTCGATTTATAAATAACTTGCGGCTATCAAACACAGACGTTCGCAAGACAGGCCCCCTAAAAGTAAACGAGTTACAACGGGCACTAAACGTGTGGATTAAAAGGGCACAAGCGGAATCCTTCATCGCGGAATATGCTCACTTACGGAAAGAGTCACATGTACCACACAGCAGCCAAATTAGATCTCTCGATCCCTTTCTGGACTCAGACGGCATTTTGCGGATAAGCGGAAGGATCGAAAACTCCGACCTCCTTTACGAGGAGGTACATCCAATTATCCTCCACAGACGGCATCATGTCACCAGGCTGATAGTTACACAAGCACATCTTCATGCAAGTCATAGGTTGCTGCTCAACATATTTATTTATTTATTGTCCGAATCTACAGAATAAATCCAATTATAGAGTAGAAAGAAGAAGAAAAAAAATAACATACAGTAAAAAAAGTACATATATAAAAATATATAAGAAAAAAATAGAAAAAATAACATAAAACTAAGAAAATTAATAAAATTCAGAATGGAATAATAATACAAATAAAAGAATAAAAAGCTAGTCGACCGAAAAAGAAACAAACAAATTGAGTAAATTAGGACATATTCCAAGTATAGGAAAGACCGTTGTTTTTTAAGCATCATTAGTGGATGGGGTCTGAAGTTTTTAGGGCGAGAGTCTCCGTTACCAGTGGAAGTTTTCGTCTATAGAATCGCTGCTCTTACGAGAAACACCTTAGGCGGAAATTTCAACATCCTGTATCAGCATATCCACCTCTTGCTGACAAAACCTGCTGCTGATTGGTTTTGGCGATTCCACCGGACTCGACGCGATTTCAGTTGGCGAGATTTGGATTCGGCCCTGAGCGATCATTTCGGAGATCGCTACACGGATGCCGACCTGATGGAGTGTATTAGGGGAAGGAAACAGAGGTCGAATGAAACATTCGATGATTTTTGCGCTGACGTATACAAGCTAGTCGATCGCCTGCAACGTCCCATTGCCGACGGTGAATTGGCAGATATGCTAAGACGTAACTTGTTGCCAGAAATTCATCGCGACTTACTGCAAATACACCTACCCTCGGTTCGAATGCTCCGTCAGGCCGTCCTCCGTGTGGAGAACTTCGAAATGGAGTTCAAGGGCCGTCGCCGATCAACACACTGGAGAAACGCAGCAGAGGAATTGTTGGAAGAGATACATATGAGAACTCTGCTGAAGAACCTGGAGTCGAAGCCGTCACTATCCTGCCTACTTACTGGAACTGCAAGAAAGTGGTACATAGATTTGACGACTGTATGGAGGCCCGAACCATCTTTTGCTATGGCTGCGGAAAGGCAGACACGTACAAACCCAACTGTACGAACTGGCAATCAAAAAACGCACCGCAGGAAGTGCGGAACAAGACCTCACGCCTCCCCCACAGCAAGACACCTCCACCACGCTCCAGCAGGTGGACAGGACAAGTGACGTGACACCAAATTCCCTCAGCCCAGCCGCTAATGATGCTGCAATCCAGACATGTGGGGAACCTAACACCTCATCTTTACCACACACACAAACAAATCCTCCTACGCCTTTGGCTTTTCTGCCATACCACCTACGATGGCGTAATTATACAGCGGTCCGAGACCGAATTTTTAATTCCGAAATTGACACCCTTCATCATGTGCGTAAACGGTCAACGTTGCGAATGAGGCGTTATTACGCTCAATTTCGACGTTGGCGTTATCAGATGGATTGCGCGACTCTGTTAGACGTGTCTCCAGGGGACGTCCAACCCTACGCTCAGGTTCTGTAGTTTGGCCAACTGACATCGGGTTTGATCGATACGGGAGCCAACGTGAGCGTGATGGCGGCTAATCTAGCCTGCTCATTCCTTGAGAGGAACGCTTTTCCCTGGAAAAGAGCTTCTCTCGGGTTGAAAACAGCTGACGGCACTCAACATCAAGCCGTAGGCCGAGCATCAGCCGACATCACGTTCCGGGGGCTCACCAAGACTAATCCCCACTCTCAGCCAGAATCTCTATCTACGAGTGGGCTTCGTCCGTTTTTTCGCCCTGGCCACAGACCTGTTTGCGCCACCACCACAGGTCGACACCACCAAAAGCCTCGACGCACTCGACGATTGCGCTCATCTTCTCACACAGGAGCAGCATCGCAGACTTAAAGCTGCGATTGCTTGCTTTCCTTCATTCGCTGTTGAGGGCTTGAGAAAGACAACGCTCATCAGTCATGAAATCGACACTGGCTCAAAAAACCAATAAAACAGAGGGATTTCTCTGTATCACCAGCGGTCGAAAAGCTCTTATACCAAGAGATTGACAGGTTGCTAGCGTTGGGCGTAATCGAAGAGTCAAAGAGTGCATGGTCTTCACCGGTAACGTTGGTGGTCAAGCCCTCGAAGGTGCGCCTATGCCTGGATGCCCGGAAGGTCAACTCGCTCACAGTGAAGGATGCCTACCCTTTGCCGCTGATCGACGGTATTCTCAGCCGACTTCCAAAGGCAAACTATATCTCCAGCCTTGATCTGAAAGATGCCTTCTGGCAGATACCTTTGGATGAGAGGTCGAAGGAGAAGACAGCCTTCACTGTACCTGGGCGACCCCTTTACCATTTTGTCGTGATGCTGTTTGGGTTGTGTAATGCACCTCAAACGATGTCGTGACTAATGGATAAGGTAATTCCGCCCCAACTTAAGCACCAGGTATTCGTGTACCTCGACGAGCTGCTGGTAATCACCGAATCGAGAATATGCGTTTTTCTCAACACCACTGACAGGCATGCTTTCTAAGCGGAGTCAGTTTGTGTGGACCGATGAGAGGCTAAACGCTTTCAGGCTGAAAAACACAGCCTTGCTTCAACTGAAAACTGAAAAACACAGCCTTGCTTCAGCCCCAGTGTTGCACAGCCCCGATTTCAACAAGCCCTTCTCCATCCAATGTGACGCGAGTTAACATGGAGTCTGTCCCTGTTGGTGCAACGCACAGAAGACGGAGCTGAAGCCCCCATCGCCTTCATGTCACACAAGCTGAATCCCCCATTGCCTTCATGTCACAGCTAAATCCAGCTCAGCGAAATTACACCGTCACTGAGCAAGAATGTGTGGCAGCGGTGCTGGCAATCAAGAAGCTCCGTGCCTACGTGGAAGGTTATGAATTTGAAATCGTGACCGACCACGCTTCCCTAAAATGGCTCATGAACCAACCGGACCTTAATGATCGATTAGCCCGGTGGGCCCTGAAAATTCAAGGGTTCAATTTCAAAATTGTCCACTGAAAGGGAAGCCAAAATCTAGTGCCGGACTCTTTGTCGCGCATGTTCTCTGCCGAGGCGTTGACGCCGGCAGAGAGCGATGAGACTCCAATGTTACTAGCTTTAAACTCGCCACACTTTAAAAGTGCGTCCTACACGGAACTGGTTGAGAAGATCAAGGTAGAACAACACCTCTTGCCGGACCTAAAAGTTGTAGATGGGTTCGTGTACAAGCGGACCGAATATGCGACCGGAAACAGACTTCAAGACCAATTGGCTTGGAAGTTGTGGGTGCCGTCCGAAATGACGGCAGAGCTAGTGAAGGGGATGCATGATCCCCCAATGAGCGCGCATGGTGGCGTAGCCAAGACCCTCGGTCGGTTACGGCAGTGGTTCTTTTGGCCCAAAATGGCCGCTCAAGTGAAAGAATATGTGGGATCATGTACCACATGCAAGACCACCAAAGCCCCTTCACAACCCCTTCGTCCACCAATGACGCTTTAATCCGTTCCCGAGCGCATATTCCAACGCTTGTACGTAAACATCATCGGCCCCTATCCTAGGTCCAAATCTGGTCACATTGGAGCGCTCATCGTACTTGACCATCTCTCGCGCTTTCCAGTTATTGAGCCGCTTCGTAAATTCACTGCAAAGGCAGTAGTGGAGATTCTACGGAAGGGGGTATTTCACCTGTTTGGAGTCCCCGAAACAATTATTTCGGATAATGGTGTCCAGTTTCGGTCGTCAATATTCAAGACTTTCCTAGACGAATTCGGTGTCGGGCACACTTTCACCGCCGTATATTCCCCTCAGGCAAACGCCTCAGAACGTCTTAATAGATCCATACTGGCTGCCATCCGTACATATTTGGATCCTGCTCAGAAGGAATGGGACTCGAAACTGTCAGACATTACGTGTGCACTGCGGTCATCCCTCATTCGACAACTGGGACCTCCCCTTTTCAGCAGTTTTCGGTCAGCCCATGGTGACTCATGACAAAATATATGCCCTACTCCGTCAACTTCACCTCCTAGAGGAGCCCGAAAACACGCTACAACCTTCAGACCACCTCGCATTACTACGCCAAACCATCCACACCCTCACGACCCAAGCCCAGTGTCGAAATGCTAAGGCCTATAATTTTCGTTCCCGGTTGGTTTCATGCCAACCTGGCGAAATGGTCTACAGGCGCAACTTCCGGCAAAGTGACGCAGCCGCGCATTACAATGCAAAACTGGACCGGAAGTTCTTACCTAGTAAGGTAATTAAGAAGATCGGCGGTGCTTATTACCAGCCAGCCGATCAAAATGGAAGATCAGAGATAAACCCACTAAGTTCACCCGTTCACGATCTGTTACCAAATTTTATTTGGAGACCGTCCATTTGCGCCTATTTCAGGTTTCACTTCTGCCCCAAGTTAGAAGTATCTAAGGAAGTTCACCAAGTTCAATATCTCCTCCTCTAAAGATACTTCCACCACTAAGCAACTTATTTCATAATATTACAGTGGCCATTTTTATTCGGTCACATACTTCGCAATTATTTATAAATTTGGTTATCATTTGTTTAAGGTTGGGATAATAATATTTTCTTCGTATAGCTTCAATATTTTCATTAATTCCAGCATGTCCCGATACTTGGGTATGTTGTTTTTCTATTTCTTTCATCATATCTTCTTCGCTTAGTACATCTTGTAATATCTTTGCTAATTGTATAATTTTCGTTTTAGTGAGATCAAATATATTCGATATACAACTTATTACTTTCTGGAAGTCATCATTGTTAAGGTTAGGTTAGGTTAGGTTGTACTGGCTGGCACGTGGCCACACATAGACCTACTGGTCCGTAGCGATACCAGATATATGGACCTAGAGAAAGGAATTCAGTCCAGGCAGCCATCAAAGGCCCCGGACTTTTTCACGAACTGAAGGATGTCCTTCAGCTTTTGCTCTGCCACGTGCGAGAGATCCACCAGCCAGGGCTCACCGAAGTATCGCAGTCTGGTTCTCCCCAGTGCCGGGCAGTGACACAGGAGATGCTGGACAGTTTCTGAGACCCCCGGCTCTTGACACCTTCTACAGGTGTCGCTCGTTAAAAGTCCCATTTTCATAGCATGTGCTGCTGCAAGACAATGACCAGTAATGATACCAACGAGTCGTTTGCAGTCAATCCGCGTTAACTCGAGGAGGTATTTGGTCGATGCGAGATTGTACGACCCCCACATGATTTTGGTTACCTTGCAGGTCTGAGTTGCACCCCATCTGCGCGTCGCATCCTGCATCATTTGGGAGTCGATTGAGTACTTAATCGTCTGGATAGGAGTAAGGATGTTAACCGCTCCCAAAAGGGGAAGACTAGCCCCATACTTGGCTAACGCATCCGCCTTCTCATTTCCATCAATGCCCTTATGACCGGGAACCCAGAAGATTCTGACTCTTCTGCTGTTACCCAGTCTGTTCAGAGCCTGAATGCAATCGAATACACACTTCGATTTGTATGTATGAGACATCAGTGCTTTTACCGCCGCCTGACTGTCCGTAAAGATATTTAAAACTTTGCCAGTAGTATCATTGGCGTATATCAAGTCTGCGGCTTTACGTATCGCAAACACCTCCGCCTGGAAAATACTACTGTGATTCGGAAGCCTGAAAGCTGCTTCCATAGCCGCATCTGTAGAATATACTGCAGCCCCCACACCCGCAACTGTCTTCGAGCCGTCAGTGTAGATGCTAAGAGCTGCAGGACACATCTGTCGATTCCATTCCTGCCCATCTCCCACAGTCGCTCGATATCCCCGCTCAAAGCGCAGAGTGGGAGCCAGGTAGTCAGTGCTTCCTGTGTACCCCCGCTCAATACTGCTGTGGCCAAAGGATCCTGGCTCGAAGTGTCCTGATTCCCTAAGCCTGACAGCAGCTTTTGCAGCAGTGCCTCTGATGAAGAGATCAAGCGGGGGGAGATGGAGTAGGACGTTCAGAGTAGACGAGGGAGTCGAGGCTAAGGCGCCTGTAGTGCAGAGGGCCGCCAACCGCTGAACTCTATTCGCCATGCTAGCAAAGGTACTTTTATTCACTGCTGGCCACCAGACTAAGCAGCCGTAAACAAGGATCGGCCTAGCTATCGCCAAGTAGATCCAGTGTGTTAAAGCAGGGCTTAGACCCCACGTTTTACCCAGCACTCTCTTGCTGGCATAAATCGCGTTGCTTGCCCGCTTAACTCTTTCCTCTAAATTTGCCTTCCATGTGAGCTTGCTGTCCAAAATAAGACCCAAGTACTTAGTTTGTAGCTTGAGACCTAACCTGGAGCCGCCCAGCATGATGTGGTCTAAATCAGGGATTTTATACTTCCTAGTGAAGAGCACAATATCCGTCTTATTGGGGTTAATGCCAAGACCCACGGTATTCGCCCACTCTTCAACCAGCCCAAGAGAGTACCTAATGAGCTCACCAAGGGAGTGTGGAAACCTACCCGAGACTAAAATTGCAATGTCGTCGGCGTAGGCCACAACCGTGAGTCCCTTGCTTTCCAACTTTTCCAGAATTGAGTTTGTTACAAGGTTCCACAAGAGAGGAGATAGAACCCCTCCCTGCGGAGTGCCTCTGCAGACTTTTCTTGTAATTTGCGCGCCCGACCACTCCGCTGATATGAGCCTGTGCTTAAGCATGTTGCCTATGAAGCTACAAATAGCGGGGTAAGTGTTGTGTGCGAGAAGGCTCTCCATAATAGCCGTTGTGTGCACATTATTGAAGGCGCCTTCAATATCTAGAAAGGCTCCCAAGGCGTATTCTTTGTAATGGAGTGCCCTTTCAATTTTGAGGACTACCCTATGGAGAGCCGTTTCAACAGATTTTCCTTTCATATACGCATTTTGGGCTCTCGATAGAGTTTGAGTACCAAGTCTTTGTTTAATATGAAGATCAAGTACTCTTTCGAAAACTTTAAGGAGGAAGGAAGTCAGGCTAATTGGCCTGTAGTCCTTCGGATATGCATGGTTGACTTTACCTGCCTTGGGTATGAATACAACCTTAGCAGTCCTCCAGGCTGCAGGTACATGGCTTAGCACTAGGCAATCTTTGTAGATTTGTATTAGCCAAGAAACAGCAAGCATACCTGTCTTTTGAAGCATGACCGGCAGAATTCCATCCGGACCTGGAGACTTGAAGGGCTTGAAGGTGTCAATTGCCCAGACAAGCCTCTGCCTAGTGAGTATCTACAAGGATCTTCAGCGTTTCCGAGCTGCTGCTCGTCCACTCTCCATCAGACCTGCATAACAGGCTAGGCGTGACAGGGCGTTTAGCGAGCAAGTTTCTAAGTCTTGCCGTCTCCGAGGTGGATTCAATCCTACCGCACAGCTCTTTCCAGGAGCTCGATTTGGCTTTCTTTATTTCCGTTTTATAGAGCCTGAGTACGTCCTTGTATTCGTCCCAGCATTCCCTACAGTCAGCTGCCTTGGCTAACTTAAAGAGTTCACGTACCTGTCTTCTGCGACAACCCAGGTTTCTGTTCCACCAGGGTGGCTTAAGTTTGCGCTTCGGACAGACTTTGGGACAGGATCGTTCAAAAGCTTTTACCAGTTTACCAGTAAGAGTGTTGACCGCACATTCCAGGCCAGTTACAGAGCTTATACTGGGAGGCGGGCCTAAGTCGTTGGTCACTTCCCGTTTGAAGTTCTCCCAGTTTGTTTTCCTGGGGTTGCGAAACGACCGAGAAGCGCGAGTTAGATTAAGATTCAAGCTGTAACTAATGTAACAGTGGTCAGAGAAAGATGGACTTCCAAGAACCCTCCAATTCTCTACTAATTGTTCATAAGGATCATTGTGAAAAGTTATGTCTAGAACGTTAACACTTTGAGGTCCCCTATAAGTGGGGTTGTTTCCTCGATTTGCCACAACTAGATTATAATTAATAATAAAATTGAGTAAAGACTCACCTCTATCGTTGATATCGCTGCTGCCCCAGACAGTGTGATGCGCGTTGGCATCCGCTCCCACGAGCAGCAACTGGTGCTTTTTGAGCGCCTCCGCGGTGACTTTCTTAACCTCATCCGGCGGAGCGGGTCGATCGTGTGCCATGTAGGCGGATGCTAGGAGCACCTGCTCCTCTTTGCCCCCCTTACACGCCACCACCGTCAAATCGTCTGAGCTGAAATTAGGCAGAAGATAAGCATGAATATCCTTCCACACCAGCATAGCAGTTCTTATTCTTGCTACTGTGGTGGGGAAGAAAAGATTGAAATCTTGTGACGCCAGCCCCGCAACCCGACCCCCCGCAGAGATCCAAGGTTCCTGAACCAGCGCCACGTCAAACTTACCTTTGTCGAGTGTCAGCAGTAGTTCGGCCGAGGCCAACTTACTGCGGTGCAGATTGATCTGCAGCAGTTTGAGTGCTGGCCGCGGCATCCTCCTTGACCGGCGCCTCATCTTTCTGGGGATCGGCCGTTGTACCTTGCAGGTCAACGGTGCCCAGATCCCTCTCAATCTCACCAGCCTCCAGGGTGTTCTTGTTTCCAACCTGCGGGTGGCGTTTTCTTAGGCGCAGGTAGACACTACCTACACCCCAAGCCATCTTACCAAAGCGCGGGTAGAGCAGGTCGTCAGCCTCCTTGTTTATTTGGAGGATGTACACCTGCCCTCCGTCCTGAGCAGCCGGTTTCCTTACATTCAGGATTTTCCAATCCTGTGTTGGAATGTCCGGATTTGGTCTTTGTAACAGCTTTAGGGCCACATCTGGTTCCACTACCCGCGGTATTGTTACCTTCGCTCTAGGTAGTGTCGGGATGCTCCCTCTGTCAACAATCGCCAGCTGGGCTCCTTCCCATAGCCCCGGTAAGTCCGGAACTACGGCCGTACACCAGCACAGCGAGAGCTCATCGTTACACTTAATGATCTTAACACCCTTGAACCAGCCCGCCCCGTCGAACGAAGGCATGGCTAATTCAGGGTGCTTCTCCATTCGGTCAATCATCGCGTTGAGCAGGCCTGACTCTACGATCTTCCACTTCTCAAGCGATAATTGACCCAACGGGTTGCTACGATCTATCAAAGCCACGATGAGGTGCTGTTTAGCCACATCGCTGGCCTTTGTGACCTTCTTCGGCTTCGAGGTAGAGGGTTGTTGGACCCCTTGCCGCCTGGTCTCGTTTTTAGGCCTCTTGGACGCCGGTTTTTCCTCTTCAGCGGACCTCTGCCTTTTGTCAGCCAGCTTCTTTGAGAAGCTCTGCTCCACTTTGTTGTGGAAAACAGAGTCCTTAAGAGCCAGCCCTTCTTTGCCAGCCAAATGCTCGCGGCCTTTTGCCACCGTCGTCCGAGCCCAGCACAGCCGATCCTTCTCCTCCGCAGAGAGGGAAGTGCTGTCGCCGAGCCTATCATTGTTAAACTCAGAATAAATTGCAATTGGCCCTGTGTGTTTGAATTGTTATAATTTGTTTACCCATTCTTTTTTATCTATTGTTGTTTGGTTTAGTATTAATCGATTGATTTTTTGTTTTTGAAGTTTTTTTGAAGACTTGTGTAATTATTTCCATAGGTAAGAATTATTTGATTTTGATATTTATTTAATATGTGATTTTTTACTGGAAAGTTTGTAATTTGATCTCTGTAGTCGTTATTTCCTTTTCTAGTATCATATGTTTGTGCTTCTTCTGTATTCCCATGTGGAATTGTTTTTCTTCGTTATTTGGAGCAGATTCTCCTTTCTCCAGTGCACATTGTTTCTGTAAATGTGGATTTTTATCGCCAGTTCTCCTCGTTTCGCAGCATTGCTTCCACGATCATCTCAGGCGTTGCCAGGCCAATCGTGGACTCAATGGTGCACCTCAAACTTACGAAGCGACTGCACATAAAGAATGTGTGCTGAGCATCATCGAGCTCAGTCACACAGTACCGGCAGTATGGTGTGACCACCTTACCCATTCTGTTCAGGTATTTCCTGAAGTAACCGTGCCCTGTCAAGAATTGACAAAGGTAAAAGTTGACCTCTCCGTGGCTCCGGTTAAGCCAAGGCTCAATGAGACCAATTAGCTTAGCCGTCCAGCGTCCTTTAGCACTTAAACTCCAACGTTGTTGCCAGAGTTGGAGAGTAAGCGTACGCGCGTGCGTCAGAGCCTCAGTTCTACCCAGCTCTGAGCGATAGAGGTACCCTTCTTTGCGTTCTCGCGCTAGTAGGTCGATCGGGATTATTCCCGATACCACCATCACAGCCTCTTCTGAGACTGTACGGTAGCTACAGGCGATACGCAGGGCACCCCTGCGCTGGACACTGGCAATGCGCTTCCGGAACTTTTCAGTTCGGAGCGCATCTCCCCAGATTTCGGCTCCATATAGCAAGATGGAATCGGTCGTTACCATCAGCAGCCTCCGTCGCGTCTCACTGGGTCCACCGACGTTGGCCATTAGCCTACTCAGCGAAGTCACGATTACTAGAGCCCTGTCACATGCCCTGCGGATATGATCCCAATACGTCAGCTTGGTGTCCAGGGTCACTCCCAGATACCTGACCGACTTGCTGGTCTGGACCTCGACGGAGCCAACTGTCATGGGTATGACAGTTGGTATCCTCCGCTTCGTCAGCACAACAATCTCTGTTTTAGAGATTGCCAGCTGGAGGCCGTGTTCGGTCATCCACCGATCCACCCGCCTCATGACTTGGTTAAGTCTGAATTGAGCAAATTCGGCAGATCTGGAAGTGATTACCGCTGCGACGTTATCAGCGTAACCTACCAGAAACACATCCGCAGGCATTTCCAGGCGCAGCAGATCATCGTACATGATGTTCCAGAGGTCAGGTCCTAAGATCGACCCCTGTGCCGCACCTGAAGTGACAGGCCTTCTTTTGACTCCTTCGTCGGTGTCGTAGAGCAACCAGCGATCCCTGAGGTAGTCCCGCATCATGGCTAGCAAGTAGTCAGGGATACGAAGGGCTCAAGGGCCCGAAGGATGTCTGTCCACCTCGCCGAGTTAAAGGCATTTTGTACGTCCAGCGTTACCACCAGGACGACCGGTCTGGCTTGATGGCATGCCTCTTCGGCTCTTGCTACAGCCCCAACAACCTCTGAGATGGCATCGATTGTTGAATGCCCTTTTCGGAAGCCGTGCTGCCTGGCAGAGAGATCACCAGCAGATCTCTCTGCTGACAGCAGCCTTGGCTTGAGCAACCCCTCGAGAAGATTCCCCGCAGTGCCCAGCATGCACAGTGGGCGGTATGCTGATGGGTTGCCCAGGTTACCCTTCCCCTTGTCAACAAGTACCAGTCGAGCTACTTTCCACCGCGACGGGAAGACCCCCGCGACTAGACATGAATTATACAAGTCCAATAATAGACGCGGTTGGCTCTCCGCCACGACTTTAAGTGCCTCGACCGGTACCCCATCAGGACCCGGAACCTTCCGGTTCTTCATCCTGGACACTGCACTGTTCAGCTCCTCGTCCGTAAAAAGAGGAACATCCGCCTGGTTAACGAATATGGGCCCATCAATCCTTGGCGGATGCACCGGGAACAGCGAACCAACGATACGCTCCATGGATATCGCGTCCATGAGAGTGCTAGATCGCTTACAGCCAAGTCTGCGAGTGACCAATTTGTAGCCATCTCCCCACGGGTCTGAATTGACCTCCTCACAAAGAGCCTGCCTTTTGGCCCGTTTACTCCTTGTGATGGCCTTGGTCAGCTCCCTCTTTGCCGCAATGTGAGCAGCAGATAGCTCTGCAACTCCCGGCCTATTTCTGGCTCGCTGTGCCCTGCGCCTGCACGCCAAAGCGATGCGTCGCAGTTCGGCGATTTCATCGTTCCACCAGTACGCATGTTGCCTCCCACGAAAGGGTTTCCGTTTGGGCATTGAAGCCTCATACGCCCTGCGAATCCACCCCATGGTTCTGTCAGCAGCGGCCTCTGATGCTGCACGAGTCACTGGGGACCCAGATGTTAGAGGCTCCCCTCCCAAACTCAAAACGAGCGATGCGACAATCTCGTCCCTGTTAAGTTTAGCGGCATTCCAGCCTAGCCACTTACAGGAAGAGCCTTGGCGTCTTTGCCTGCTCTCAGCAATTTGGAAGGTGATGTAGTTATGATCACTTGCAGTGTAATCTTCCATCACCCTCCAATCGCTGACGAGTGCCGCAAGTCTCTCCGATGCCATGGTGACATCGGGAATGGATTCGCCAAAACCGGGCCTTCGGAATGTTGGCGTTGAACCCGTATTCAACACCAACAAACCCAACCTCGATGCCATCTCGACTATGCGCCGTCCGCGAGTGTTTTCGGTAGGCATACCCCACTCCAATGCCCTTGCATTAAAGTCACCCCCTACAATGACATTGCCAGCGATGCCGCGGAGAGAGTCTTCTAGTGAGCTAAGTTTGACTCCGAATTCCTGCATTGAGTCATTCGGAGACAGGTAGCAGCTCACAAAGGTGATCTCTCCGTATGTCACCCACACGTGGCCGTTACCTGAGCCGATGGCGCCGATGCGAGCCCTCTGCCCGTCAGCGATCCAGATCGTCGCGTACCCCGTGGCATCTGCTAGCCAAGCGGACGAGTTCCTCCCCCTATAAGGCTCGCTGATCAATATGATCTGAGCCTTATGTTCGCGGACTAGTTGCGTGAGGAGGTCGTCCGCAGCTCTGCAGCCCTGCAGGTTGCCTTGAAGGACTCTCATGTCCTACCCTGCTTTTTCTTGGCATCGAGTGCGTCTCTGAAAACTCGACATGCACTCGATCCCATCAGATGCTTGGCGTCATTCACGCCATGTTTCTCAGTGCATAATATGCACTGAGCCTGCGCAGAGCAGTCTGCTGCCCGGTGGCCAACCTGTCCACACTTCCAGCAGCTGGTGCTCCGGTCCGGACCCTTGCAGCTACGCCTTGTGTGGTCGTAGCCTAGGCACCGGTAGCAGCGTGTCACCTCAGCCCACCTTCGCACTCGGGCACTTATCATTCCTACCCGGACTCGACCAGACTTGAGGATTTTGGATGCTGGTGCCTCATCCAGCTCCACCACGGCTCTCCTCTGCTCCCTTGTGTTAGGAGGGAAGAGTGTGGTTTTCACCTCGCCAGCTCCTTCCCCTCCAGCCTCGCGTTTGATGGAGGATGTCACATCTTCGCTGACTGTGAGGCAATCGGGGTCGAGAAGCTCGACCTTGACTCTAGGAGTCACACTTTCACGTCCCCCTGGCCGTCTACGGTGGCCCGGATCGAATCCTGCAATTTTCATTACTTTCGAGTTTTACGAGATTATTGTTAGTGTTACTTTGACCAACATATTCTCCTTTTTCGCTTTGTTTTCTGTTGTTGCTTTCTGCTTTTGTTTTAGCACCTCTGTTCTTATTCTTGAAATTAACTCGTTTAGTTTTTAATTTCAACCCATGGTCGTCAGATTTCTTTTGCTCACATATCCAAATAATTTCACCTGTTGCGCATATTTCATTTCCTGTGAGACGGCTCATGAAATCAGCGACTACATTCTCCTTTCCTTTAGTGTGTGTGTGTGAGTTGGGGGAGAGGCGCATTGGCACCTCTAAGCACTCAGGCCAAAGGACCCATTGTACTCATTTCCCCCTGCCTACCATAGTTTCCCAGACTTCTTGATAAAGTCTAGGATCACTGATAGGGGAAAAGAGGCTATCGTCTGCATGCGTGCAACATCCCAGCCAAAGCATTGATATCTGAGACGCGCAAAAGCTGGGCATTCACAGAGCAAATGCTCCGCAGGGTCAGCCTCTTCTGGGCAGGATGAACAGAGGTCATGCTGTAAAACACCTATTCGGTACATATGTCCTCTTAGGCAGTTGCGTCCAGTCAGAATACCTACCATGGCCCTGCAAACTTTCCTGCTCTTATTGAGCAAGAATCCTGCAGTCACATGGTTGGGTTCTGAAAGGAAGACCTTCGTGTGCACAACCAGCAGTCGTCCATCTATCTTTGTGAGCATCATCTACCCACTTTCAAAGAATGGCACGTGCAGATGCGGTCGGCACACCCAAGGCGGGTTCAGGGCCCGTAGTGGAAGTCCCGAACCTTGCTTCGCAATGACGTCAGCAATTTCATTCCAATCAACACCACACTGCCCCGGTACCCAGAGCAGATGCACCCTATTGAATCTGGCGACAGAGTTCAATCGTGCTCTGCACTCTTGGACAATTTTCGTGTTTGTCAGGGGTATACGCAGCGCCATCAGTGCAGCTTGACTGTCACTGCAAATAGCAATGCTCTTTCCCCTCCATCTTTCTTCAATTGCCCAACAGGCAGCTCTCAGGATAGCAAATATTTCTGCTTGAAAAACCCAAACGTGCTCTCCAAGAGAGAAAGCCCACCTGCCATTCGATGAATGTAGGTAGACACCAGCTCCAGATCTACTATCTGACGTCGAGCCGTCCGTGAAGAACACCTCACAATATCTCCTCGTGCACCTTGTATAACCTGTGTGTCGACGACAGTGACAACATTCGGCTGGATACGGTACTAAAGCTATTCTGGCAACTCAAAACAATATCGGAAACGAGAACACTTACTTTGGACGAGGCGCTATGTGAAGCTCACTATGCATCAACAACTAAACGTATGTGCGGAAACTACCTGGTGCGATTACCATTCAAGGAATCAATTCAAGTACTTGGCGAATCCAGAAATCAAGCGGTAAGACGGCTACACAAACTAGAAAGGCGGCTACATAACAACATTAATATGCGGATAGAATATAATAAATTTATGGCGGAGTACATAGAACTAGGACACATGGCTCCACTTACATCCCAAGATCGGCAAAGAGATTAATCTCAACACTTTTACATCCCGCATCACGCAGTTCTTAAACCAACAAGAACAACGACGAAACTGAGAGTGGTCTTTGATGCTTCGCAAAGTCATCTTCCGGCGCATCTCTAAACGACAACTTACTGATCGGCCCAACTATACAAGCGGACCTAATAACAATACTTTGCAAATTTCGGTCTTTTAACATTGCAATGACTGCCGATATAGCCAAAATGTATCGCCAGGTCCTGGTAAATAGTAATGACGCTAATTTCCAGAGGATAGTTTGGAGGTTCGATGCTAATGAAGCGCAAACCGACTACAGACTCAACACGGTGACATACGGCACGGCTTCAGCTGCTTCAATTCGGACGTTGCATCAGATAGCGGATGATGAACATCATATATCCCAACGGGCTTCGGAGGCAATAAAAAACAACTTCTATGTTGACGACTACCTCGGCGGTGCAGATACTATCGAATCAGCATTACAGCTTAAACATGACATTTGCTTAATGCTTCAAAAACGGCAATATGAATCTGCGCGGGTGGCTATCAAATGCGGTAGAAGTATGTGATGCAGAGCAACGAGAGCTACTTCTTGACACGGAACATAGTTCGGTATTGGGACTGCTGTGGAATGCAAAGTCAGACACCTTTGGATTTAGAATCCAGCTTCCGATTCCATCCTGTCTGACAAAACGGACTTTTCTTGCGATATCGGCCAAAGTGTTCGATCCTTTGGGATTCCTATCTCCGGTAACAGTCGTCACCAAAATTCAATTCCAACGGCTTTGGTCAGCGGGCATAGGTTGGGATGATCCTGGCGAACTCACATCAATCAACTTGGAGACCTGTATCAATTCAAGTCAGACGTTTTCTTGGAATGCACTTGACCATATCGGACCCCATAGGTTTTGCGGATGCTTCGGAAATGGCATATTCGGCTGTAGTATACATCAGGGATCGACATATAAACTCTAACGGCAATTTCGACATAACATTGGTAGCGGCAAGAACGAAAGTGGCTCCCATCAAACCAACAACACTACCTAGACTTGAATTATGCGCTGCGAACCTCTTGACAAAACTCATGAAAAAAACTGCATCGGCTTTATCTATCGACTTATTTAGTTGCTACGCATTCTCGGACTCACAAGTCGTCCTATCCTGGCTATCCGACAACCCACGGCGCTGGAAGACATTTGTGGCTAATCGCACAGCGAACATTACGGACCTCATCCCCGCGGAACATTGGAACTACGTCAAATCGAAACATAATCCGGCTGATTGTGCATCTCGAGGCGTAGAACTACGGCAATTAATAAATCATGAACTTTGGTGGAATGGACCACCCTTTCTCGCGGCCGAAATTGATTTGTATTCAACGACATCAAGATCCATGATGTTCCTTGAAGCACGGAGAATCAATGCAACGACGTTAACACCAGAACATATAAATGCGGCTAACTACTCGATTCTCGGAAATTTATTACGGATAACGGCTCTCTGCCTTCGATTTATAAATAACTTGCGGCTATCAAACACAGACGTTCGCAAGACAGGCCCCCTAAAAGTAAACGAGTTACAACGGGCACTAAACGTGTGGATTAAAAGGGCACAAGCGGAATCCTTCATCGCGGAATATGCTCACTTACGGAAAGAGTCACATGTACCACACAGCAGCCAAATTAGATCTCTCGATCCCTTTCTGGACTCAGACGGCATTTTGCGGATAAGCGGAAGGATCGAAAACTCCGACCTCCTTTACGAGGAGGTACATCCAATTATCCTCCACAGACGGCATCATGTCACCAGGCTGATAGTTACACAAGCACATCTTCATGCAAGTCATAGGTTGCTGCTCAACATATTTATTTATTTATTGTCCGAATCTACAGAATAAATCCAATTATAGAGTAGAAAGAAGAAGAAAAAAAATAACATACAGTAAAAAAAGTACATATATAAAAATATATAAGAAAAAAATAGAAAAAATAACATAAAACTAAGAAAATTAATAAAATTCAGAATGGAATAATAATACAAATAAAAGAATAAAAAGCTAGTCGACCGAAAAAGAAACAAACAAATTGAGTAAATTAGGACATATTCCAAGTATAGGAAAGACCGTTGTTTTTTAAGCATCATTAGTGGATGGGGTCTGAAGTTTTTAGGGCGAGAGTCTCCGTTACCAGTGGAAGTTTTCGTCTATAGAATCGCTGCTCTTACGAGAAACACCTTAGGCGGAAATTTCAACATCCTGTATCAGCATATCCACCTCTTGCTGACAAAACCTGCTGCTGATTGGTTTTGGCGATTCCACCGGACTCGACGCGATTTCAGTTGGCGAGATTTGGATTCGGCCCTGAGCGATCATTTCGGAGATCGCTACACGGATGCCGACCTGATGGAGTGTATTAGGGGAAGGAAACAGAGGTCGAATGAAACATTCGATGATTTTTGCGCTGACGTATACAAGCTAGTCGATCGCCTGCAACGTCCCATTGCCGACGGTGAATTGGCAGATATGCTAAGACGTAACTTGTTGCCAGAAATTCATCGCGACTTACTGCAAATACACCTACCCTCGGTTCGAATGCTCCGTCAGGCCGTCCTCCGTGTGGAGAACTTCGAAATGGAGTTCAAGGGCCGTCGCCGATCAACACACTGGAGAAACGCAGCAGAGGAATTGTTGGAAGAGATACATATGAGAACTCTGCTGAAGAACCTGGAGTCGAAGCCGTCACTATCCTGCCTACTTACTGGAACTGCAAGAAAGTGGTACATAGATTTGACGACTGTATGGAGGCCCGAACCATCTTTTGCTATGGCTGCGGAAAGGCAGACACGTACAAACCCAACTGTACGAACTGGCAATCAAAAAACGCACCGCAGGAAGTGCGGAACAAGACCTCACGCCTCCCCCACAGCAAGACACCTCCACCACGCTCCAGCAGGTGGACAGGACAAGTGACGTGACACCAAATTCCCTCAGCCCAGCCGCTAATGATGCTGCAATCCAGACATGTGGGGAACCTAACACCTCATCTTTACCACACACACAAACAAATCCTCCTACGCCTTTGGCTTTTCTGCCATACCACCTACGATGGCGTAATTATACAGCGGTCCGAGACCGAATTTTTAATTCCGAAATTGACACCTTTCATCATGTGCGTAAACGGTCAACGTTGCGAATGAGGCGTTATTACGCTCAATTTCGACGTTGGCGTTATCAGATGGATTGCGCGACTCTGTTAGACGTGTCTCCAGGGGACGTCCAACCCTACGCTCAGGTTCTGTAGTTTGGCCAACTGACATCGGGTTTGATCGATACGGGAGCCAACGTGAGCGTGATGGCGGCTAATCTAGCCTGCTCATTCCTTGAGAGGAACGCTTTTCCCTGGAAAAGAGCTTCTCTCGGGTTGAAAACAGCTGACGGCACTCAACATCAAGCCGTAGGCCGAGCATCAGCCGACATCACGTTCCGGGGGCTCACCAAGACTAATCCCCACTCTCAGCCAGAATCTCTATCTACGAGTGGGCTTCGTCCGTTTTTTCGCCCTGGCCACAGACCTGTTTGCGCCACCACCACAGGTCGACACCACCAAAAGCCTCGACGCACTCGACGATTGCGCTCATCTTCTCACACAGGAGCAGCATCGCAGACTTAAAGCTGCGATTGCTTGCTTTCCTTCATTCGCTGTTGAGGGCTTGAGAAAGACAACGCTCATCAGTCATGAAATCGACACTGGCTCAAAAAACCAATAAAACAGAGGGATTTCTCTGTATCACCAGCGGTCGAAAAGCTCTTATACCAAGAGATTGACAGGTTGCTAGCGTTGGGCGTAATCGAAAAGTCAAAGAGTGCATGGTCTTCACCGGTAACGTTGGTGGTCAAGCCCTCGAAGGTGCGCCTATGCCTGGATGCCCGGAAGGTCAACTCGCTCACAGTGAAGGATGCCTACCCTTTGCCGCTGATCGACGGTATTCTCAGCCGACTTCCAAAGGCAAACTATATCTCCAGCCTTGATCTGAAAGATGCCTTCTGGCAGATACCTTTGGATGAGAGGTCGAAGGAGAAGACAGCCTTCACTGTACCTGGGCGACCCCTTTACCATTTTGTCGTGATGCTGTTTGGGTTGTGTAATGCACCTCAAACGATGTCGTGACTAATGGATAAGGTAATTCCGCCCCAACTTAAGCACCAGGTATTCGTGTACCTCGACGAGCTGCTGGTAATCACCGAATCGAGAATATGCGTTTTTCTCAACACCACTGACAGGCATGCTTTCTAAGCGGAGTCAGTTTGTGTGGACCGATGAGAGGCTAAACGCTTTCAGGCTGAAAAACACAGCCTTGCTTCAACTGAAAACTGAAAAACACAGCCTTGCTTCAGCCCCAGTGTTGCACAGCCCCGATTTCAACAAGCCCTTCTCCATCCAATGTGACGCGAGTTAACATGGAGTCTGTCCCTGTTGGTGCAACGCACAGAAGACGGAGCTGAAGCCCCCATCGCCTTCATGTCACACAAGCTGAATCCCCCATTGCCTTCATGTCACAGCTAAATCCAGCTCAGCGAAATTACACCGTCACTGAGCAAGAATGTGTGGCAGCGGTGCTGGCAATCAAGAAGCTCCGTGCCTACGTGGAAGGTTATGAATTTGAAATCGTGACCGACCACGCTTCCCTAAAATGGCTCATGAACCAACCGGACCTTAATGATCGATTAGCCCGGTGGGCCCTGAAAATTCAAGGGTTCAATTTCAAAATTGTCCACTGAAAGGGAAGCCAAAATCTAGTGCCGGACTCTTTGTCGCGCATGTTCTCTGCCGAGGCGTTGACGCCGGCAGAGAGCGATGAGACTCCAATGTTACTAGCTTTAAACTCGCCACACTTTAAAAGTGCGTCCTACACGGAACTGGTTGAGAAGATCAAGGTAGAACAACACCTCTTGCCGGACCTAAAAGTTGTAGATGGGTTCGTGTACAAGCGGACCGAATATGCGACCGGAAACAGACTTCAAGACCAATTGGCTTGGAAGTTGTGGGTGCCGTCCGAAATGACGGCAGAGCTAGTGAAGGGGATGCATGATCCCCCAATGAGCGCGCATGGTGGCGTAGCCAAGACCCTCGGTCGGTTACGGCAGTGGTTCTTTTGGCCCAAAATGGCCGCTCAAGTGAAAGAATATGTGGGATCATGTACCACATGCAAGACCACCAAAGCCCCTTCACAACCCCTTCGTCCACCAATGACGCTTTAATCCGTTCCCGAGCGCATATTCCAACGCTTGTACGTAAACATCATCGGCCCCTATCCTAGGTCCAAATCTGGTCACATTGGAGCGCTCATCGTACTTGACCATCTCTCGCGCTTTCCAGTTATTGAGCCGCTTCGTAAATTCACTGCAAAGGCAGTAGTGGAGATTCTACGGAAGGGGGTATTTCACCTGTTTGGAGTCCCCGAAACAATTATTTCGGATAATGGTGTACAGTTTCGGTCGTCAATATTCAAGACTTTCCTAGACGAATTCGGTGTCGGGCACACTTTCACCGCCGTATATTCCCCTCAGGCAAACGCCTCAGAACGTCTTAATAGATCCATACTGGCTGCCATCCGTACATATTTGGATCCTGCTCAGAAGGAATGGGACTCGAAACTGTCAGACATTACGTGTGCACTGCGGTCATCCCTCATTCGACAACTGGGACCTCCCCTTTTCAGCAGTTTTCGGTCAGCCCATGGTGACTCATGACAAAATATATGCCCTACTCCGTCAACTTCACCTCCTAGAGGAGCCCGAAAACACGCTACAACCTTCAGACCACCTCGCATTACTACGCCAAACCATCCACACCCTCACGACCCAAGCCCAGTGTCGAAATGCTAAGGCCTATAATTTTCGTTCCCGGTTGGTTTCATGCCAACCTGGCGAAATGGTCTACAGGCGCAACTTCCGGCAAAGTGACGCAGCCGCGCATTACAATGCAAAACTGGACCGGAAGTTCTTACCTAGTAAGGTAATTAAGAAGATCGGCGGTGCTTATTACCAGCCAGCCGATCAAAATGGAAGATCAGAGATAAACCCACTAAGTTCACCCGTTCACGATCTGTTACCAAATTTTATTTGGAGACCGTCCATTTGCGCCTATTTCAGGTTTCACTTCTGCCCCAAGTTAGAAGTATCTAAGGAAGTTCACCAAGTTCAATATCTCCTCCTTTAAAGATACTTCCACCACTAAGCAACTTATTTCATAATATTACAGTGGCCATTTTTATTCGGTCACATACTTCGCAATTATTTATAAATTTGGTTATCATTTGTTTAAGGTTGGGATAATAATATTTTCTTCGTATAGCTTCAATATTTTCATTAATTCCAGCATGTCCCGATACTTGGGTATGTTGTTTTTCTATTTCTTTCATCATATCTTCTTCGCTTAGTACATCTTGTAATATCTTTGCTAATTGTATAATTTTCGTTTTAGTGAGATCAAATATATTCGATATACAACTTATTACTTTCTGGAAGTCATCATTGTTAAGGTTAGGTTAGGTTAGGTTGTACTGGCTGGCACGTGGCCACACATAGACCTACTGGTCCGTAGCGATACCAGATATATGGACCTAGAGAAAGGAATTCAGTCCAGGCAGCCATCAAAGGCCCCGGACTTTTTCACGAACTGAAGGATGTCCTTCAGCTTTTGCTCTGCCACGTGCGAGAGATCCACCAGCCAGGGCTCACCGAAGTATCGCAGTCTGGTTCTCCCCAGTGCCGGGCAGTGACACAGGAGATGCTGGACAGTTTCTGAGACCCCCGGCTCTTGACACCTTCTACAGGTGTCGCTCGTTAAAAGTCCCATTTTCATAGCATGTGCTGCTGCAAGACAATGACCAGTAATGATACCAACGAGTCGTTTGCAGTCAATCCGCGTTAACTCGAGGAGGTATTTGGTCGATGCGAGATTGTACGACCCCCACATGATTTTGGTTACCTTGCAGGTCTGAGTTGCACCCCATCTGCGCGTCGCATCCTGCATCATTTGGGAGTCGATTGAGTACTTAATCGTCTGGATAGGAGTAAGGATGTTAACCGCTCCCAAAAGGGGAAGACTAGCCCCATACTTGGCTAACGCATCCGCCTTCTCATTTCCATCAATGCCCTTATGACCGGGAACCCAGAAGATTCTGACTCTTCTGCTGTTACCCAGTCTGTTCAGAGCCTGAATGCAATCGAATACACACTTCGATTTGTATGTATGAGACATCAGTGCTTTTACCGCCGCCTGACTGTCCGTAAAGATATTTAAAACTTTGCCAGTAGTATCATTGGCGTATATCAAGTCTGCGGCTTTACGTATCGCAAACACCTCCGCCTGGAAAATACTACTGTGATTCGGAAGCCTGAAAGCTGCTTCCATAGCCGCATCTGTAGAATATACTGCAGCCCCCACACCCGCAACTGTCTTCGAGCCGTCAGTGTAGATGCTAAGAGCTGCAGGACACATCTGTCGATTCCATTCCTGCCCATCTCCCACAGTCGCTCGATATCCCCGCTCAAAGCGCAGAGTGGGAGCCAGGTAGTCAGTGCTTCCTGTGTACCCCCGCTCAATACTGCTGTGGCCAAAGGATCCTGGCTCGAAGTGTCCTGATTCCCTAAGCCTGACAGCAGCTTTTGCAGCAGTGCCTCTGATGAAGAGATCAAGCGGGGGGAGATGGAGTAGGACGTTCAGAGTAGACGAGGGAGTCGAGGCTAAGGCGCCTGTAGTGCAGAGGGCCGCCAACCGCTGAACTCTATTCGCCATGCTAGCAAAGGTACTTTTATTCACTGCTGGCCACCAGACTAAGCAGCCGTAAACAAGGATCGGCCTAGCTATCGCCAAGTAGATCCAGTGTGTTAAAGCAGGGCTTAGACCCCACGTTTTACCCAGCACTCTCTTGCTGGCATAAATCGCGTTGCTTGCCCGCTTAACTCTTTCCTCTAAATTTGCCTTCCATGTGAGCTTGCTGTCCAAAATAAGACCCAAGTACTTAGTTTGTAGCTTGAGACCTAACCTGGAGCCGCCCAGCATGATGTGGTCTAAATCAGGGATTTTATACTTCCTAGTGAAGAGCACAATATCCGTCTTATTGGGGTTAATGCCAAGACCCACGGTATTCGCCCACTCTTCAACCAGCCCAAGAGAGTACCTAATGAGCTCACCAAGGGAGTGTGGAAACCTACCCGAGACTAAAATTGCAATGTCGTCGGCGTAGGCCACAACCGTGAGTCCCTTGCTTTCCAACTTTTCCAGAATTGAGTTTGTTACAAGGTTCCACAAGAGAGGAGATAGAACCCCTCCCTGCGGAGTGCCTCTGCAGACTTTTCTTGTAATTTGCGCGCCCGACCACTCCGCTGATATGAGCCTGTGCTTAAGCATGTTGCCTATGAAGCTACAAATAGCGGGGTAAGTGTTGTGTGCGAGAAGGCTCTCCATAATAGCCGTTGTGTGCACATTATTGAAGGCGCCTTCAATATCTAGAAAGGCTCCCAAGGCGTATTCTTTGTAATGGAGTGCCCTTTCAATTTTGAGGACTACCCTATGGAGAGCCGTTTCAACAGATTTTCCTTTCATATACGCATTTTGGGCTCTCGATAGAGTTTGAGTACCAAGTCTTTGTTTAATATGAAGATCAAGTACTCTTTCGAAAACTTTAAGGAGGAAGGAAGTCAGGCTAATTGGCCTGTAGTCCTTCGGATATGCATGGTTGACTTTACCTGCCTTGGGTATGAATACAACCTTAGCAGTCCTCCAGGCTGCAGGTACATGGCTTAGCACTAGGCAATCTTTGTAGATTTGTATTAGCCAAGAAACAGCAAGCATACCTGTCTTTTGAAGCATGACCGGCAGAATTCCATCCGGACCTGGAGACTTGAAGGGCTTGAAGGTGTCAATTGCCCAGACAAGCCTCTGCCTAGTGAGTATCTACAAGGATCTTCAGCGTTTCCGAGCTGCTGCTCGTCCACTCTCCATCAGACCTGCATAACAGGCTAGGCGTGACAGGGCGTTTAGCGAGCAAGTTTCTAAGTCTTGCCGTCTCCGAGGTGGATTCAATCCTACCGCACAGCTCTTTCCAGGAGCTCGATTTGGCTTTCTTTATTTCCGTTTTATAGAGCCTGAGTACGTCCTTGTATTCGTCCCAGCATTCCCTACAGTCAGCTGCCTTGGCTAACTTAAAGAGTTCACGTACCTGTCTTCTGCGACAACCCAGGTTTCTGTTCCACCAGGGTGGCTTAAGTTTGCGCTTCGGACAGACTTTGGGACAGGATCGTTCAAAAGCTTTTACCAGTTTACCAGTAAGAGTGTTGACCGCACATTCCAGGCCAGTTACAGAGCTTATACTGGGAGGCGGGCCTAAGTCGTTGGTCACTTCCCGTTTGAAGTTCTCCCAGTTTGTTTTCCTGGGGTTGCGAAACGACCGAGAAGCGCGAGTTAGATTAAGATTCAAGCTGTAACTAATGTAACAGTGGTCAGAGAAAGATGGACTTCCAAGAACCCTCCAATTCTCTACTAATTGTTCATAAGGATCATTGTGAAAAGTTATGTCTAGAACGTTAACACTTTGAGGTCCCCTATAAGTGGGGTTGTTTCCTCGATTTGCCACAACTAGATTATAATTAATAATAAAATTGAGTAAAGACTCACCTCTATCGTTGATATCGCTGCTGCCCCAGACAGTGTGATGCGCGTTGGCATCCGCTCCCACGAGCAGCAACTGGTGCTTTTTGAGCGCCTCCGCGGTGACTTTCTTAACCTCATCCGGCGGAGCGGGTCGATCGTGTGCCATGTAGGCGGATGCTAGGAGCACCTGCTCCTCTTTGCCCCCCTTACACGCCACCACCGTCAAATCGTCTGAGCTGAAATTAGGCAGAAGATAAGCATGAATATCCTTCCACACCAGCATAGCAGTTCTTATTCTTGCTACTGTGGTGGGGAAGAAAAGATTGAAATCTTGTGACGCCAGCCCCGCAACCCGACCCCCCGCAGAGATCCAAGGTTCCTGAACCAGCGCCACGTCAAACTTACCTTTGTCGAGTGTCAGCAGTAGTTCGGCCGAGGCCAACTTACTGCGGTGCAGATTGATCTGCAGCAGTTTGAGTGCTGGCCGCGGCATCCTCCTTGACCGGCGCCTCATCTTTCTGGGGATCGGCCGTTGTACCTTGCAGGTCAACGGTGCCCAGATCCCTCTCAATCTCACCAGCCTCCAGGGTGTTCTTGTTTCCAACCTGCGGGTGGCGTTTTCTTAGGCGCAGGTAGACACTACCTACACCCCAAGCCATCTTACCAAAGCGCGGGTAGAGCAGGTCGTCAGCCTCCTTGTTTATTTGGAGGATGTACACCTGCCCTCCGTCCTGAGCAGCCGGTTTCCTTACATTCAGGATTTTCCAATCCTGTGTTGGAATGTCCGGATTTGGTCTTTGTAACAGCTTTAGGGCCACATCTGGTTCCACTACCCGCGGTATTGTTACCTTCGCTCTAGGTAGTGTCGGGATGCTCCCTCTGTCAACAATCGCCAGCTGGGCTCCTTCCCATAGCCCCGGTAAGTCCGGAACTACGGCCGTACACCAGCACAGCGAGAGCTCATCGTTACACTTAATGATCTTAACACCCTTGAACCAGCCCGCCCCGTCGAACGAAGGCATGGCTAATTCAGGGTGCTTCTCCATTCGGTCAATCATCGCGTTGAGCAGGCCTGACTCTACGATCTTCCACTTCTCAAGCGATAATTGACCCAACGGGTTGCTACGATCTATCAAAGCCACGATGAGGTGCTGTTTAGCCACATCGCTGGCCTTTGTGACCTTCTTCGGCTTCGAGGTAGAGGGTTGTTGGACCCCTTGCCGCCTGGTCTCGTTTTTAGGCCTCTTGGACGCCGGTTTTTCCTCTTCAGCGGACCTCTGCCTTTTGTCAGCCAGCTTCTTTGAGAAGCTCTGCTCCACTTTGTTGTGGAAAACAGAGTCCCTAAGAGCCAGCCCTTCTTTGCCAGCCAAATGCTCGCGGCCTTTTGCCACCGTCGTCCGAGCCCAGCACAGCCGATCCTTCTCCTCCGCAGAGAGGGAAGTGCTGTCGCCGAGCCTATCATTGTTAAACTCAGAATAAATTGCAATTGGCCCTGTGTGTTTGAATTGTTATAATTTGTTTACCCATTCTTTTTTATCTATTGTTGTTTGGTTTAGTATTAATCGATTGATTTTTTGTTTTTGAAGTTTTTTTGAAGACTTGTGTAATTATTTCCATAGGTAAGAATTATTTGATTTTGATATTTATTTAATATGTGATTTTTTACTGGAAAGTTTGTAATTTGATCTCTGTAGTCGTTATTTCCTTTTCTAGTATCATATGTTTGTGCTTCTTCTGTATTCCCATGTGGAATTGTTTTTCTTCGTTATTTGGAGCAGATTCTCCTTTCTCCAGTGCACATTGTTTCTGTAAATGTGGATTTTTATCGCCAGTTCTCCTCGTTTCGCAGCATTGCTTCCACGATCATCTCAGGCGTTGCCAGGCCAATCGTGGACTCAATGGTGCACCTCAAACTTACGAAGCGACTGCACATAAAGAATGTGTGCTGAGCATCATCGAGCTCAGTCACACAGTACCGGCAGTATGGTGTGACCACCTTACCCATTCTGTTCAGGTATTTCCTGAAGTAACCGTGCCCTGTCAAGAATTGACAAAGGTAAAAGTTGACCTCTCCGTGGCTCCGGTTAAGCCAAGGCTCAATGAGACCAATTAGCTTAGCCGTCCAGCGTCCTTTAGCACTTAAACTCCAACGTTGTTGCCAGAGTTGGAGAGTAAGCGTACGCGCGTGCGTCAGAGCCTCAGTTCTACCCAGCTCTGAGCGATAGAGGTACCCTTCTTTGCGTTCTCGCGCTAGTAGGTCGATCGGGATTATTCCCGATACCACCATCACAGCCTCTTCTGAGACTGTACGGTAGCTACAGGCGATACGCAGGGCACCCCTGCGCTGGACACTGGCAATGCGCTTCCGGAACTTTTCAGTTCGGAGCGCATCTCCCCAGATTTCGGCTCCATATAGCAAGATGGAATCGGTCGTTACCATCAGCAGCCTCCGTCGCGTCTCACTGGGTCCACCGACGTTGGCCATTAGCCTACTCAGCGAAGTCACGATTACTAGAGCCCTGTCACATGCCCTGCGGATATGATCCCAATACGTCAGCTTGGTGTCCAGGGTCACTCCCAGATACCTGACCGACTTGCTGGTCTGGACCTCGACGGAGCCAACTGTCATGGGTATGACAGTTGGTATCCTCCGCTTCGTCAGCACAACAATCTCTGTTTTAGAGATTGCCAGCTGGAGGCCGTGTTCGGTCATCCACCGATCCACCCGCCTCATGACTTGGTTAAGTCTGAATTGAGCAAATTCGGCAGATCTGGAAGTGATTACCGCTGCGACGTTATCAGCGTAACCTACCAGAAACACATCCGCAGGCATTTCCAGGCGCAGCAGATCATCGTACATGATGTTCCAGAGGTCAGGTCCTAAGATCGACCCCTGTGCCGCACCTGAAGTGACAGGCCTTCTTTTGACTCCTTCGTCGGTGTCGTAGAGCAACCAGCGATCCCTGAGGTAGTCCCGCATCATGGCTAGCAAGTAGTCAGGGATACGAAGGGCTCAAGGGCCCGAAGGATGTCTGTCCACCTCGCCGAGTTAAAGGCATTTTGTACGTCCAGCGTTACCACCAGGACGACCGGTCTGGCTTGATGGCATGCCTCTTCGGCTCTTGCTACAGCCCCAACAACCTCTGAGATGGCATCGATTGTTGAATGCCCTTTTCGGAAGCCGTGCTGCCTGGCAGAGAGATCACCAGCAGATCTCTCTGCTGACAGCAGCCTTGGCTTGAGCAACCCCTCGAGAAGATTCCCCGCAGTGCCCAGCATGCACAGTGGGCGGTATGCTGATGGGTTGCCCAGGTTACCCTTCCCCTTGTCAACAAGTACCAGTCGAGCTACTTTCCACCGCGACGGGAAGACCCCCGCGACTAGACATGAATTATACAAGTCCAATAATAGACGCGGTTGGCTCTCCGCCACGACTTTAAGTGCCTCGACCGGTACCCCATCAGGACCCGGAACCTTCCGGTTCTTCATCCTGGACACTGCACTGTTCAGCTCCTCGTCCGTAAAAAGAGGAACATCCGCCTGGTTAACGAATATGGGCCCATCAATCCTTGGCGGATGCACCGGGAACAGCGAACCAACGATACGCTCCATGGATATCGCGTCCATGAGAGTGCTAGATCGCTTACAGCCAAGTCTGCGAGTGACCAATTTGTAGCCATCTCCCCACGGGTCTGAATTGACCTCCTCACAAAGAGCCTGCCTTTTGGCCCGTTTACTCCTTGTGATGGCCTTGGTCAGCTCCCTCTTTGCCGCAATGTGAGCAGCAGATAGCTCTGCAACTCCCGGCCTATTTCTGGCTCGCTGTGCCCTGCGCCTGCACGCCAAAGCGATGCGTCGCAGTTCGGCGATTTCATCGTTCCACCAGTACGCATGTTGGCTCCCACGAAAGGGTTTCCGTTTGGGCATTGAAGCCTCATACGCCCTGCGAATCCACCCCATGGTTCTGTCAGCAGCGGCCTCTGATGCTGCACGAGTCACTGGGGACCCAGATGTTAGAGGCTCCCCTCCCAAACTCAAAACGAGCGATGCGACAATCTCGTCCCTGTTAAGTTTAGCGGCATTCCAGCCTAGCCACTTACAGGAAGAGCCTTGGCGTCTTTGCCTGCTCTCAGCAATTTGGAAGGTGATGTAGTTATGATCACTTGCAGGTTAATCTTCCATCACCCTCCAATCGCTGACGAGTGCCGCAAGTCTCTCCGATGCCATGGTGACATCGGGAATGGATTCGCCAAAACCGGGCCTTCGGAATGTTGGCGTTGAACCCGTATTCAACACCAACAAACCCAACCTCGATGCCATCTCGACTATGCGCCGTCCGCGAGTGTTTTCGGTAGGCATACCCCACTCCAATGCCCTTGCATTAAAGTCACCCCCTACAATGACATTGCCAGCGATGCCGCGGAGAGAGTCTTCTAGTGAGCTAAGTTTGACTCCGAATTCCTGCATTGAGTCATTCGGAGACAGGTAGCAGCTCACAAAGGTGATCTCTCCGTATGTCACCCACACGTGGCCGTTACCTGAGCCGATGGCGCCGATGCGAACCCTCTGCCCGTCAGCGATCCAGATCGTCGCGTACCCCGTGGCATCTGCTAGCCAAGCGGACGAGTTCCTCCCCCTATAAGGCTCGCTGATCAATATGATCTGAGCCTTATGTTCGCGGACTAGTTGCGTGAGGAGGTCGTCCGCAGCTCTGCAGCCCTGCAGGTTGCCTTGAAGGACTCTCATGTCCTACCCTGCTTTTTCTTGGCATCGAGTGCGTCTCTGAAAACTCGACATGCACTCGATCCCATCAGATGCTTGGCGTCATTCACGCCATGTTTCTCAGTGCATAATATGCACTGAGCCTGCGCAGAGCAGTCTGCTGCCCGGTGGCCAACCTGTCCACACTTCCAGCAGCTGGTGCTCCGGTCCGGACCCTTGCAGCTACGCCTTGTGTGGTCGTAGCCTAGGCACCGGTAGCAGCGTGTCACCTCAGCCCACCTTCGCACTCGGGCACTTATCATTCCTACCCGGACTCGACCAGACTTGAGGATTTTGGATGCTGGTGCCTCATCCAGCTCCACCACGGCTCTCCTCTGCTCCCTTGTGTTAGGAGGGAAGAGTGTGGTTTTCACCTCGCCAGCTCCTTCCCCTCCAGCCTCGCGTTTGATGGAGGATGTCACATCTTCGCTGACTGTGAGGCAATCGGGGTCGAGAAGCTCGACCTTGACTCTAGGAGTCACACTTTCACGTCCCCCTGGCCGTCTACGGTGGCCCGGATCGAATCCTGCAATTTTCATTACTTTCGAGTTTTACGAGATTATTGTTAGTGTTACTTTGACCAACATATTCTCCTTTTTCGCTTTGTTTTCTGTTGTTGCTTTCTGCTTTTGTTTTAGCACCTCTGTTCTTATTCTTGAAATTAACTCGTTTAGTTTTTAATTTCAACCCATGGTCGTCAGATTTCTTTTGCTCACATATCCAAATAATTTCACCTGTTGCGCATATTTCATTTCCTGTGAGACGGCTCATGAAATCAGCGACTAAATTCTCCTTTCCTTTAGTGTGTGTGTGTGAGTTGGGGGAGAGGCGCATTGGCACCTCTAAGCACTCAGGCCAAAGGACCCATTGTACTCATTTCCCCCTGCCTACCATAGTTTCCCAGACTTCTTGATAAAGTCTAGGATCACTGATAGGGGAAAAGAGGCTATCGTCTGCATGCGTGCAACATCCCAGCCAAAGCATTGATATCTGAGACGCGCAAAAGCTGGGCATTCACAGAGCAAATGCTCCGCAGGGTCAGCCTCTTCTGGGCAGGATGAACAGAGGTCATGCTGTAAAACACCTATTCGGTACATATGTCCTCTTAGGCAGTTGTGTCCAGTCAGAATACCTACCATGGCCCTGCAAACTTTCCTGCTCTTATTGAGCAAGAATCCTGCAGTCACATGGTTGGGTTCTGAAAGGAAGACCTTCGTGTGCACAACCAGCAGTCGTCCATCTATCTTTGTGAGCATCATCTACCCACTTTCAAAGAATGGCACGTGCAGATGCGGTCGGCACACCCAAGGCGGGTTCAGGGCCCGTAGTGGAAGTCCCGAACCTTGCTTCGCAATGACGTCAGCAATTTCATTCCAATCAACACCACACTGCCCCGGTACCCAGAGCAGATGCACCCTATTGAATCTGGCGACAGAGTTCAATCGTGCTCTGCACTCTTGGACAATTTTCGTGTTTGTCAGGGGTATACGCAGCGCCATCAGTGCAGCTTGACTGTCACTGCAAATAGCAATGCTCTTTCCCCTCCATCTTTCTTCAATTGCCCAACAGGCAGCTCTCAGGATAGCAAATATTTCTGCTTGAAAAACCCAAACGTGCTCTCCAAGAGAGAAAGCCCACCTGCCATTCGATGAATGTAGGTAGACACCAGCTCCAGATCTACTATCTGACGTCGAGCCGTCCGTGAAGAACACCTCACAATATCTCCTCGTGCACAGATCTGGATCGTCCCAGTTACTTCTGCTTAAGAGGATTACTTCGTACCTTCTTCTGAAGTCGAGGAAGGGCACCCGAGCGTCCGAAGGCATAGTGAGAATCGGAGAGATCTCACACATCGAACCCCTAATAGAGCAGTGCCCCACATCGTCTTCACCTACCCATAAGCCAAGCTGAGCTAGTCTATGGGCAGAGCTCATCGCCACACTCTGAACTTGACTGTCGGGACGGGGCAGATTGAGAAGCGCATCAAGGGCCGCACCCGGAGTAGTACCACAGATACCCAGGCACCCCGTCCTTTGCAGCGTGGCTAACTTTTTCCGAGCATACAATAGCCTGACGATAGTCCACCACACCACCGATGCGTACGTGAACATCGGCCTAATTATTGCTGTGTAGATCCACATCACTACACGAGGCTTTAGACCCCACGTGGTACCAAAAGCTCTCTTGCACTGCCCGAAAGCTTTTAAAGCACGAGTAAGCTTCACTTCCACATGTTTCTTCCAGAGAAGTTGTTTGTCCAGGATTACACCAAGATATTTGGCTTCATCTGAAAGTTGAAGTGTTACACCCTTCATGTTTGGAAGCACTAGTCCTCTCAGTTTTCTTTTCCTGGTGAACAAAACAAGTTTCGTCTTGCCAGGATTCACTGTTAGGCCGTGCCTCGAACACCAGCTGCCACTCAGATCCAATGCACGCTGTGTATTTCTACATACCACATTCAGATCTTTACCGACAGCCAGTGCGGCCATGTCATCATCATAAGCCTGTGCGTGCAGCCTTTCTTGTTGCAGTTCGTTAAGCAGGGAGTCGACTAGCATACTCCACAGGAGCGGTGATAGGACGCCCCCTTGAGGGAATCTATTTGTCACCTCTGTTCTTAAGTAGCAGTCGGATCCAGCTTCCGCCAGCAACCATCTCTGTGTCAGCATGGCATGAATCCACCTAACTAAGACATCATCCACGCCATGACATTTCGCAGCATCACATAGTTCCACGAAGGGCGCGCAATCAAAGGCCCCTTCAATATCCCCAAATACCCCCAACGCATACTCACCATTAGAGATCGCTCCCTCAACTCTGGCCACCAGAGAATGAAGGGCCGACTCGCATGATTTTCCTCGCTGGTACGCATGTTGCTCATCATTCAAAGGGTTGAACCTAAGCGCCGTAGTACGTATGTGTCTTTCGACAAGTCTCTCTAGGCATTTCCACATAAACGAAGTTAGGCTGATCGGTCTAAAGTTCCTTGGATCGGAATAGTCATCTCTCCCCGGTTTAGGTATAAAAACTACCCTAACCTCTCGCCAAGGTGACGGAACATACCCCAAGGAAAGGCATGCTCAGAAGATTTCTCTCAGGTTTGCCCCCAAGTGGTCAATTCCCTTCCTAAGCATAACCGGATAGATACCATCCAGGCCCGGCGGTTTGAAATTTTCAAAAGACATGATTGCATCCCTGACCTTTTCACTAGTGACCACAGATCTAGTTGTGTACCAGCACTTCCTACTGCTGCGAAGAGCAGGGATTTTGGTCACAGGCGCATTTACCTTCTGCGACTCAATCACCGGAGCTCTTCCTTTAGTGTATTGTATATGCATTAAATTTATATTCTCTTAATTTGATAATACATCTTTGTAATGGTGGACTAATATCCTTACCTTTGTATTTTTAATATAACCATTTTAATGGTTGATGATCCGTAACATTGGTCAACTCTCTTCCGTAAATATATAGTTGTAGATAGTTAAAACCAAACTATCGTTTAAAGTTCTTTTTCAACAGTAGCATATTTTTTTCATGATCGTTCAGCGTTCTGCTAATATATTGAATGGGATGATTTTTTTGTTCAAGTACGGCGCCAATCCCAAAGTTGCTTGCGTTTGTGACAATGGTAAAAGGTTCATTATAATCGGGAAATTCAAAAATGGGTGGGTTAACAAGACAGGTGTTTAATTGATCGAATGCGTTATGTTATTCAAAATTATTAACATCAATTGTGGCTCCTTTTTTAAGACATTCTGTGAGAGGTTGAGCCATTTTCGCATAATCATGGATAAACTTCCGACAATAGCCGGTAAGTCCTAGAAATGCTATTATTTTTGTAGTTGAATCTGGGATTTTGACTTCTGTTATTTTACGTACTTTGTTCAGATTAGGTTTTACTCCATCCGTTGAGAGAATATGTCCCAAATATTCTGTTTATTTGCGAAAAAATTGGACTTATCAACCTGAACATTTAAATTAGCTTTGTGCAATTTTTCAAAGATTCTATTTAGGGATTGAATATGCTTTTCAAGTGATGTTGAAAAGACCAGTACCTCTTCAAGGTAGACTACGCATATTTGGTTGATTTCTTCCCTTAGTACTGCATTAATTAGTCTTTTGAATGTCACTGGGGCACTTTTAAGTCCGAACGGCATTCTCAGAACCTCGTAGTGACCCATTGGTGTGCTAAAAGCAGTTTTGTGAATATCTTTTTTGGAAATAGGAATTTGGTGGAAAACTTTGGCAAGATCTAATGTCAATGATATTGGAATTTATCAGAAATTGTGTTTTCATTTAATTTACCATAATTAATGACACTACGCCACTTTTTCCTATTTGAGTTATCCAGTTTCTTTGGAACGATCCACAGTGGACTGTTATAGATAAAGGCTATTGCGTTCTCGAATAATTTTCTGTTCCAGCATTTGCTTAATTTGGATTTTAATATCTTTATTTTCGGATATCGGTAAACACTTGAAAATACTGGTTTTTCGTCATAAGTGTTAATTTCATGAATAATATTGGCGGTATTCGACAGTTGATCTCCTTCCAGGTAAAATAGATGAGCATAGTTGAGAAGAAGATGCTTTAGATTAAGCTTTTCTTCTTGGTTCAAATGGTTATCTTTAACGCTGAATCGTAATTGGCTTATTTTTTAGGTAATTTATTTGTTCATAATCAAATGGGATTTAATTGAGAACATATCGTTTGTGCCCAAAGCTCGCACAGCTCGCATCGCTCTATTTGCACCTTACACCCTATAACTCGCGTTGCTCTGTTTGCACTGCTCCCACCTTGCACTTCGTAGCTCGCATCGCTCTATTTGCTCTTCTCGCACCTTGCACCTCGTAGCTCGCACCCTGCACCTCGTAGCTCGCACCGCTCTATTTGCTCTTCTCGCACCTTGCACTTTGTAGCTCGCACCTTGCACTTCGCACTGCTCTATTTGCTCTTAGCTCGCACTGCTCTATTTGCTCTTAACATTGCACACATCATTGCTCATAAGATCGCCGCATTGCTCTGCTTGCCCATGACATCGCTCGTAACATCGCCTTATCGCTCTATTCGCTCATGACATTGCCCATTACATTGCTCGTAACATTGCCCCATTTGTACATATCATCGCTCATAACATTGCTCATTCACTAGCCACTGGTAGCACACATAGCTTCTGCACCACCCTTACAAGCTCTCCTGTTGCTGTTCGCACCAGCTCATCTGCGCCTTTCTTCACCTGCACCCATCTGCGCCTTTCTTTACCTGTACCCATCTCCGCCTTTCTTCACCTGCACCACTCTTCCCATTGCCCAGTACGATGGAGGAAGATTTTCGCTCTTAATCAGCACCATCGCCCTACTCTCACGTTTTCGTATCGCTGACGCCATTTCTTTCGTTGTTGCAGTGTGGCCAAGTACTCGGACTGCCATCGCTTCCAAAAGGCTGACGCCATTTTCGCAGAGCACCTTTGCTCAGTTCTGGCTCATTTCTTGGCAGTGGTTGCACTAGCGCCTCTCCTATGAGAAAATGCCCTGGAGTTGCGCACTCAGGTCTTCGGCATCATCTGATATCGCATTAATTGGCAGCGAATTTAGACAAGCTTCTGTGTCAATCAGAATCGTGCACAGCTGCTCATACGTCACTCCTGATGTCCCAAAATTCGCCGTAGATGATATTTCATCCATTTCACGGCCGCTTCCTATATTCCACCTTGATGTGGAGCAGATGGTGTAATAAATTTCCAATCGGTACCTTGCACGCTCAATTGCCCTAGCACTTCTGCACTCTGCAATGTCTTTATCGCGCTCTTCAATTGTTTGTCTGCAGCCACAAATGTCTTGCCATTATCGTTCCATAGTTTTGCACATCGACCTCTTCTTCCCACAAATCGTCGGAAGCATGCCACAAACGCATCCGCTTCTAAGCTCGTAACTACGTCCAAATGCACCGCTCTCGTTGATAAGCACACAAAAACTGCAACATAGCTCTTGGTTTCAACTTGACGCCCTACTCTGCCCTGTCTCGCTATCGTCATAATTAGACCCGCAAAGTCCACGCCCGCATGTAGAAATGGCTTCGCTGGCCGCACTCGCTCTTCAGGAAGATCGATCGCCCATCAATTGCTCGCCCATTCGCACATCTAATCCAGCACATGTCACACAGTTATGCACTATTCGCCGCAATGCTCTTCGCCGCAATGCTCTTCTTCCCTGGTGTCCAATATTCATGCCGTATATATTGCACCATAAGTTGCACACCGCCATGCTTTGTTCTCTGATACACTTCTGTCATCAATAAATGCGTCAATCTTGAATGTGGTGGTATAATAATAGGGTGTCGCACGTTGTAGCTGCACTCGGCTCTGTCGATCCTTCCCTCCACGCGCATTAAACGATCATTGCTCAAAATTGGCTTTAAAGCTGCTATCTTGCTCTTACTTGGGAAGGTTTGTCTCTTTGCTCTCACGTAGTCTAGCTCAGCACGATAGTAGTCTCTTTGCACTTGTTGCACCCAAAAATTTCGCTCCTCTATCTTTTCATCGATCGTTGGCAGCACGTCTTGCCTATATTCATGGTCTTTTTTATCGTAATACGTATGCTGTTATATTAATGACTTTGCACATGTTGCTTGGTCTTTCTAGTATCGACGTTGCTCCTACGTTTATTCGCACCGTTAAACAGCTCTGCACATTCTTAGCATCTTTGCACTCGCTCAGAACTAGCTCTGTTCTAGAAGCTCTCGCTACTAGCTCTGCTCAGTAGCGATTTCGGTCATTCAGTTTCTGCTTTACCAAGCCATTCCGGCCCTCTTAACCATAGCTCATTATCTACAAGCTCACTCGGCTTCGCTCCTCGGCTCAACAGATCAGCTGGATTGTCAGATTATCTTATATGCGCCCATGCTCCTAGCTCAGTACTACTTTGTATCGTTGCAACCCTATTTGCTACATACTGTTTCAGCACATGTGGTGATTTCTTCATCCAGTGTAGCACCACCATCGAATCGCACCATAGGAAGTATTTATGATATTCGCACTCTAGCTCTTGTCGCACTTTGCTCATCATTTTGCTCAATAGCTCTGCTGCACTCAGCTCAAGTCGTGGTATTGTCGTCATTTAAATTGGCGCCACTCGTGATTTTGATATTACTAGCGCTGTCGAAGTTGCTCTTTGCCCAAGCTCTATTCGAATATAAATCGCACCACCATAAACCTTTGTTGATGCATCGGCAAACCCATGCAACTGCATTTTATGGACCGTTCTGATTCCTTGCCATCGTGGAATTAAATTTTTTCCACTATCGGTAGCGCAACTCGAAGTTGCAGCCATTCTTTCCGTATATATTCTGGCAGCTCTTAAACCCATCCTGATTTCTGTTTCCATATAGTTTGGATTATGATCTTCGCACGCACTACGACTGGCCCCAAGAAGCCATTCGGGTCGTATAATTTTGCTACCTGGCTTAGGACGTGTCTCTTTGTAATTATGGCTGTTTGACTCGAAATACTAGCACATCTCGCTCCATAACCTATCTCAGCCCAAGCACTTTCGTCTCCATATCATCACATAGCTCAGTCGATTCTTCGCTCATCTTGCTCTTTATTTGCATCATTCACTTTCCGCCTATTCTATACTCCGTTCTTTCATTGCTCATGCTCTGCACTATTCGCTCCTCGGTCATTTCATGCTCTGCTTTTTCATCGCTCATGCTCTGCCCTAAACGCTCACTGTTCGATGCCCACTTTGCTAGCTCAAATCCTGCACCATGTAGCATACTGTCAATGCCCTTGCTTAAAATAATCGCCGCTTGCTCACTATTTGTATCAGTTAGACAATCATCCATGTAAAAATCGTTTAATATCGCTCTCGCAGCTGCCGGATGTTCTCTTTCACTGTCCTTCGCACATTGCACAATTGCTCTCACTGCACTATGAGCTGATGAAGCCATGCCATTTAACCAATATTCGTACAGAGGCTCATTTCGACTTTCTCTCCAGAATTTTCTTTGGAAATCCCATTGCTGGGGATTGACCTTTACTTGCTGAAATATCATTTTTATATCGGCGCTCACTGCTACTTTATGCTTTCTGGATCTCATTAGCACATCGGCTACATCACGCTGCAGTTTTTCTCCAACCATCTGTACGTCATTGAATGATATGCCCATATCAGTCTGGCATGATGCATCAAAGACCACTCTAAATTTTTTGGTCACACATTGGTGTGGAATGTAATATGTCATCGTTCCTTGCACTGGCCCTCTATTTGCTCTTTGCATGTGGCCCAACTGCTCATATTTGCGCATAAACTCGACGTATTGCTCTCTTAGCTCAGGTATTCGTTGCATTTTTCGCTCTAGCACGCCCCGAACCATGGCTTTATCGCTGCCGTTATTATTCGCTTTAGCACCGCACGTTCGCCCATAACCGCACAGATTTCAACTCTATCATTTTGATATTTTAATTCATGTCTTTTCGCACATTTGCTCGTTATCATGTTAATCTGTGATCCCGAATCACACAACGCTCTTATTGGCCCGATTTATCTATTATCTATATTCAAACGCATCATTGCTGTCGCTAGCACCGAAACGCACCTCGCGCCATTTGTCACTTTTTCATTGTCCTCGCACAAACTATAACGATTTTTTCTCGCACTTTTGTCATTTCTCTGTCCACTCGTTTTTTCCGCAAATTTCACACTTAGCTCTCTCAGTCTATTGCCTTTACGCGCCACTTCAACCTTCGCAATCGCTCGCACATAGTCTCGCACTTTCTGCCTCGATTGTTTTTTCATCATTCGATGCACATTATAATATTTGCTCCTATTCTTGATTTGCTCATTCTCCCGCAAGCCCTTTCTCATCTCGCCCCTATTCTCACGCTTCGCACCATTGTTTTTCTTTCGCACCTTTAAACGCACTTTGTTTTTCGCACCGCCCCGCACTGTTTTCACACCGCACGCCCTTCGCCTATGCTCAATTTGCTCCGCCACATCCTCCGCACTTCACTGTCTCTCGTTCCTAGCCCACTTCGCACTTTATTTCCACCCTTAAATCTATTTCGGAATACGCGCCCATTGTTCTTCACCATTAGCACCGCACCGCTCTTTCCTCGCTCGTATCCTATCATATGCCGCGCACTGTTGTTCTTGTCCCGCACATTATTTTCACATTTTCTTTTTTCTCGATCGTCTTTTCACTGCACCTTTAGTTATTTCGCGCTAGGTTCCGCACTTTGCCCACCAAATCGCATTCGCCCTACCATATCACTTCGCTGTGATCGCACCGGACATATTACACTGTCATGAATTCGCCCTGGACAGTTTAAGCATGGCCCTCCATAGCACCGATCCGCACTGTGCCCTTGCTTCAGGCAGTTGAAGTATATCCCATTGTCAACTACAAACACTCGCCTTTCATCCACTCCCAGCGCCAGAAATCGGGAGCACCTGTATAATGGATGGTCGCTCATGCACATCTTGCACCTTTGCTCTATCGCTCTCGCACTTGTCGTTGGTCTCGCTCCTTCATATGTTCTACTTGCTCCTTGCACGACGTCTCTACCGATGCATGCGCCAAGGCTCTTGCTCTTCGCTCCAAAAACTCGCACGATTCCTGCACCGTCGGACTCCCCTCTGCGCGCACTAGCTCCCGCTGCTCCGCTGTCGATGTGTCCAACTACTCCACCATCATATATATTATGATGGGGTCCCATTCTTGTGCATTCGTCCCTAGCACCTGCTGCTGCCGCAATGATTCATTTACAGTGTCGACAATAGTTCTCAGCCCCGCATACGTTGCCGTACCCATTCTCGGCATTGTAAAAGGCGCTCTTATATGCGCCCTTTTCACCAGCTATTCGTCATCGTATACATCGGCGTCTCCGCCATGCCCCATCGTAATTCGCTTCGGTTAACTGCTAATCGCCCAGTACTCTTTTCGGCTCGCTCTACACTGCTGCCAGCAAATATTGCAGGTTAAACACTGTCTTTATATCTTCATTTTCATGCACCGCTGCCCCAAACTTGTCCCTAAACATCTGCCATTCCTTGAACTCCCCTGCGAACGTGCCCCACGTATTCACTGGCTGTGCACTTTCTTTCACTATCACTCGCACTGTAGCACTCGCTGCGCCTTGCTCCTCATGCTCCTTGCTCTCTATGCACGTCATTAGCGCCGCCTTCGCTTCCACATAGCACATCTCGCACCGCTCGTACAGTTCGTTTTCGCTCGACACATCACGCCTCGTCTTTCGCCCCAGCGCATGGTGCGCCTTTTCAAATTTCACCCACGCACACTCCAACGTTTGCAAACGCGCCCGCACGCTCGTAATCGTTGCCGCTCTGGATTCTTCGCTCAGCGCAAACGCCCGCGCTCTTTCTATGCTCACGACATACGTTTTACTTTTAACTTCCGCCATTTCGTTTCTCTAAACAACTTTGTTTCGATTTCAAATTATTCGTTTCATTTTAGTGTGTTTTCACTTTGCCTTTACGTCTACTCTATCAGCTGACCTATTCGACAATGACCTAAATTCTATCGCTCATATATTTTATAGCGCTTCCTTTAACATATTCCTTATACATGCAAACATTCATATTCCTTTCCATGCAACTACATTATCTTATCATGCAATACTTATCCAGGCCTGGATTTACATACCATATACATGCACATTCTAATCTATCACTTGTATTTCGCTATGCCCTATGCTCTTCCTGCAACTTCTCACCTAGTACATTTCATGCCCACATTCGCATACTTCGCCCATGCACACATTGCTGTAGCTCATACATGCATCGTCCTAGCTCGTAATATTCACCCATCCCATATTCACCCATCATCAACCACCACATTCTTCGCTCCATCTTATCAGCACTATCAATGCACATAATCGCTCTTTTAAATTTTGCTCTCGCGCACGTGCCTTTCGTTCTATTTACTAATGCCGTCCGTCGCCATTATTTCGCCCGATCTTGCTCATACGCCCGACCATGCTCACCCATCGCTCAACCGTCGTATCGTCTGTTTACCTCCACATGTACTTGCACACGCTCTACATAAATATCTCGCCTTGCACTAATACCATTCGATCCTGCACATTGGATCTCGCACCATTCGCCCGCGCTCTGCGTTTATTCAACATCTCGCCATCGCACCAATACTATCTAATCCTGCACATTGGATTTCACGCCATTTGCCTATGCTTTCGTATTCATCATACACTTCGTTCATTGCACGCTGATCAGACTCATCGTCGCTTCTTCTGTTCTTTCCTTACTTCAGCCACGGCACACACATTCATTAGCCTAGTCAGACGCGTGTATTTCTCGCTTGGCTGGTTCGAAGCCGTTCGCCTCTTCAGCCAGCATACATGCGTCCATGGAACTTGTGCGCTCGTCGAGATTTTCTTCTAACAGCTCTCGTGCACACATTAGCTCATTCGCCCATGCTCTATGCTCTTGGAGCTTTTCTTTGTATAATTGTTTATGGCAGCAACGCACTTATACGTCGCACGTCGCTCATGCACATTGTACCCTGGCATTTCCATTGCTCGTATTTTCATCGCGCACATCTATGCTCATGAAGTTTCTTGCCGGTGCTCATAATTTACGCCTGTACTTTCGCGGCAGCAGTGCTGATATTGGGCATGAATTTTCCTGGTTTGGCGTAGGCACACATATCATTGCCGTGTATCACTGTATGCTCCGATGTTTTTTATTTGCATGCATCATTGTACTCACCGCTTTGATTTTTCTACTGGCGTTGCAACTGTACGTTGCCTCTTGTTGCCTCTTGTTGCCATATTTCATTGTCTCAATTTGCACTGAACTCGACCTTTAACATTTGCACTAATTTGCAATTGTCTTTGCTCGCGCACTTTTAGCCGCACCAACGCACATCACTGGGCTTTTTACTTTTTCGGAAATTTATTTTGTTCTTAGGGACGCTTCTCCAAGGCGCGGAACCGGCTCGACGGACCAAAATGTATATGATTCGCCGAAAGTGGCACATTCGTGTGCACTCGGCCTGAAGAAATAAAAACACTCAATAGGCGGTTTACCGCCGCGCCTTTATTGCACTATTTATAATTGGATCACATTGCACTACATTGCATATAATAGCATTCCTAGCACCGCGTCTTGCACAACATTGCTCGCTCTACTCGCTCTGGGGAGACCGCCGATTGGGACTTATCGGGCACTTATTGGGAACTAACTCTTCGTCACGTCCGCCATCGTCGTCTTCGTTGTGGTACTTTCACCGAACGGTGTTGCCGTTCGGTACAGTAAGTATTTCTAGTATTGTTTGGATTATGTCTACGGAATTCACCATTACCTTGGTTCGTTTGGCGTCGAAAATTAGATTGATTTCGTGTTTGATTATTATTATTTTGAGAATATATGTAATTTGTATTTTTTATCCGTGTTTTGTTGTTTTGCGTTCGTATTGGTATAGTTTTGTGAATTGTTTGGTCGACTGTAGTAATTATCATAATATTTTTGTTATTATATTTAAAATTTTTGTTTTGAAACTTAATCACTTTTTTCACTTCAATGGATTTTGTCAACAAGTTATTGCAAGTTAAATAAGTATATGCTTCTTGGATAGTATTCATTTCGTAACCTTTTATTAAAGTTGATAAATAAGGTTTTAAGTTATCGGTGAAAATATTCAAAATAAATTTATGCACATCTTCAGGTGAATAAATAGAAGGAGGATTAAGATCAAAAGAATACTTAGCAATAAAAAATGTTGACAATTTTTCATAATATTCACTTACATTATTGTTTACTAGGCTCATTGCTCGTTTGCAAAGTTCGCTGTAAGATGCCTGCTCTGTAAATTGCCTTCGCTTATTCACTTCGAATGCTTTGCCAGGTTGGTGATGATCCTAAAATGTTGATGGATCTGCGTGCTTTGCCATTTATTTTCCCTAATCTGACAAGATGAACTGCTATTGGTTGAAAATGAGGCGCAAGATGGCTCAATTTACAATCGACTTCTATAATGAAAGATTAGACATCATAGTTGTCTCCTCCTGTGAAAAGATGAATCTGTTCTAAATATCGCAGATCAGTGTCGGGATCACTAGAGAACTCCTGGGATGAAGGGTGTTCATTTGTTCCTTCTTGTGCCATTTTAGTTGATTCTGCGGTAGCTTGGTGGTTCAAAATTGTTGTTTCACTTTCGTCGTGATGAAATCCCAAAAAGTCGGAGCTGTCGAGTAGTTGTTCTATTGCGTTTATTTCGCCTCCCTTTGTAATTGGGTTTAATGACATCTCCTGTTATTATCAATGTAGGATCGATTGCTTATCTGCAATTATACAAAGTTTTCTTTCAATAAAGGTCTAAATTTGAATAACACAGTAAGTAATTTATCGCAGTTTACTGTCGCCAATTTTATTCACTTATTTTATATTAGTTTATTTATGAGTAATCTCATACACGGTCTCGTGTACGATTTAAGCATGCTTTTAAGACCACTTCAAGCAATTACTCTCCGGTAATAATTTTATATTATGATATTATTTTCACTTTGAATTGAGCACGTTACAACTTTATTATTTAATTAAACGATGGTTCTCGGGTTTTATTCGATTCTGCTAGAATTTACACTATTTTATGTCGCGTAACTAGCTTAAACGAACTTTCTTTAAAAACCCGGCCGTCGATTGCGCCAGTTAAAGTTAAAAAAAGACCTTTTTAAAATTTCGGCGAACCGTTGAAACACTTGCAGTAACTCCAACATTTGCACGGATTTGAATTTAAATTGGTATTGTCTAGACGTAACGTAGCGGTTGGATCAGTCATGGTGTGGGGAGGAATTTCCTTCAATGGGGTCGTGGGTTTGGTTGTTTTGTCCGGTCGTCAGAATGCTGCAAATTACCTAGAATTAATGAAAAACGAAGGAATAAGATGTCGCGAGGTTTTGGAAATTCAGGATGTCATTCTTCAGCAGGATAATGCCCCAATTCACACCGCGCGTATAGTGAAAAATTGGTTCAAGTCGGTAAATTTAAAAGTTTTAGACTGGCCTGCGGTGTCACCCGACTTGAATATTATTGAAACGTATGGGGGTACTTAAGTCGAAAAGTTTACGAGGCAGAGGACAATTTGACCACCGGGAAGAACTAATAGTCGTCATACAAGAGGAGTGGAAAAAAATTCCAATATAGTACCTGCAAACTCTATACAAAGGTTTAAAAATAGAATTTTTGAAGTAATAAAAGCGAAAGGGGGACACATCCTATATTAAGAGAAGCAAATTTTGTTTTTATTTTATTCTTTTCGGCTGTTTTTGTCACCTGAGCTATTCTATTGACCCGCTGAAAAGTGCCTTTTTTTCGTTACTCATTTTTTATTGCCACAGTTTTCAAAAATTAAATCCCAATACCAGGTAGATATTCTTTACGGTCTACAATGTGTTCACGATTTTTATGCCAATATATAAATAAACAATGGAAGAGTTATTACGGATTTTCCAAGTGGGCTATTCAAGTGATAAGGAGTGTATATATATATATATATATATATATATATATATATATATATATATATATATATATATATATATATACATACATACATATATACATATATATATATATATACATATATATATATACATACATACATATATATATATATATATATATATATATATATATATATATATATATATATATATATATATATATATGAACATATATATATATATATATATATATATATATATATATATATATATATATATATATATATATGAACATATATATATATATATATATATATATATATATATATATATATATATATATATATATAGATATAGATATAGATATAGATATATATATATATATATATATATATATATATATATATATATATATATATATATATATATATTATATATATATATATATATATATATATATATATATATATATATATATATATATATATATGTTCAGAAGGATTAGTTCTTAGATTAAATTCAATGCCAACGTTATCATTCAAACTTAATTAGCTTAATTTAACTTCATTTCATTCGTTCTGATAATTTATTATTCATTACCTGCATAGAGCTTTCTTTGTATATAAATTGTACTACTTTAAAATCAAGCATCAACTCAATCAATTATCGATACAGTCAATTTCGCAATTCAGCAATTTACACTATTCTTTGTACTTGCACGATAAAACAATATTTCATGTATGCATCAGCTTTTTATGAATTGATCAATGTACACTTAAACATCAGCATTAATTTCGCATAAAAGAAAGTAATTAATTCAATAAAGTGATTGTTCTTTGGTAACCATCGAGCAAACGCGTTTCATTACTTAGGCACAGCGTAAGAAGTTAGTTCCTAACCAGCGTACCAACTCCGTATATGTATACGGCCCAAAAATCCAGTGATCTAACCTGAGATTGTATTGTTGGTCAGCCTGGAAAGTTGGAAGAAATCGCATGGAACAAAAAGAGATGCAATATACAATTCGGCAACTACATACTCAAGCTAGATTTTTCGCTGCTCACATACGGCCCACTCTCGCAAAATATACCAACATAATCTCAGGCTGCTTTGATAGATAATGCATTGCGTAAATGGAGGCGCAATTTCAAGGTCAAAGTGTTTTTTTGGGAAAGTGGAATAAGTTGGTACGCTGGTTGTTATTACGCTGTGACTTAGGGTTAAACTTGAGTTGGAAGTACGGAAACCTGCTTGCAACTGTTGCTTTAACATTTGGCGACCCCTGAGTTTGAATAATCGCGACTTTTTTTTGTGGAGTTTATTTCAAAGTTAATTTAAAATAGTTCGATATAAAAGGTTGATTTGTGTTTCGTGGAACAAATCACAGATAGACAATAGAATTTTTTGCATAGACGATGTGTTTACTGTGTGTGTTTGATGTGTTTATTTATGTGTTTACAACTTCTGTTTACGAGAACTAATGAGCGGATAATCCAATCATTACGAAATTTACCAGACGTGTTGATATTAAATAGGGCCAGGTCTGATAGAGGTGGTTTTGAAATGCGGGTAACCCTGTAGCAGTGATGCTATCTTGAAAAACCACTACGAAAAAAAACTGCTTTTTGGTTTATAACTTCCGATTCAGCAAACAAATTTGAATGAAATTGACTCAGTGCTTAAATTTTACTCCAAGCCACGTCTTGTAGAAAACTGGTTGAAAAATTATGGTCATTTTTGTCACCTAAATATTGAAAATTTGCTCAGCAAAATAATGCGTTTTTCTTCAGAGTTCTCACCGTCATCGTGGCGAGATTAATTTTGTTTCGCAGCGATTTTGAAAATTCCTAGCGATAGACAAGCACAAACGCAGTGTGGCTGCGACTTTTATTGTAAACTATCGTTAGTAATAAATTGAAGTGAAAATATCGATAGTGACCTAGAGACAGTGCCAGCCAGGTTTATGGCAAAAAGTGAACTTTCTGCCAGAAAAAGCTCCAATGGGGAAAAAACGGAAGAAGACTTAGTCCGTGAACTGCTCCGAAGTCTCAGATGTTGACGAGCCAGTTAATTTTCCGTCTGGTTAAAGCTCGGACAAAATTATCGCTCTTGAGAAGGAGAAACGTACGCTTCGAAAAAAGCTCCTTGACCTGAAACGGCAGATGGCATTATTTATGGAGCCTTGATTCCAACGCCGTCCTGGCCCGAGCCAAGCAGTACTTGTAGCCAAGCATTCCTTGCTCCCACCAATGAGCATTTCTATCCAGCAACCGAAGATGAGGACAACAGTTCCCACCGTGATGATAGGTGTCATTGAGCCGTCGCTGTCTACTATAGTAGGCAATATGGACCCAGACAAATCGCAAGTCGACCATGACCAGGAATTTACCCTGGTAATAAACCCGAAAAAGAAACGAAAGACAAAGGAGCAGGTAACACTAAAAGTCCCTCTCATCACGTCATATAAGATTAATGTTTCCAAATTCATCTGTGAGATGAAGGGAGTAGGAGTTGTATCCATTACTCGTATAAAGAATATTTCTAGTGACAAATCGCGCATCCTATGTTCCTCCTTAAAAGACCATAAAAATTCTTCGAACACGTCAAGAGCTATGGTCAGTATGCTACTGCTTACACTACAGCTTCTGAAAGAGTTAAGTCCCTCATCATCCGTGGCCTACATAGGGGCATTGAACCAGCGGACATCCACAACGACTTAGTGGCGCAACACACTGACCTAAAGTTAAGGTCCATAACGCATTTTCTCACCCGCAAGGACCGGGAAATGAGGAAATCTGTTGGGGCCGAAAAATTAAGACCACACTCTGGGCTTTTCCTAGCGCAGTTTGAGCCTTCACAGGAGCTAGCTTCTGTATTTAAAATACAGTCCATTCTCTGGCAACACCTGGTGGGGGAAAAAGTAAGAAATAAACAAACCGGGGAAAGCCAACGTAGTGGCTGATGCACTTTCGCGACCTCCACAGGAATCGCAACTGCATCTTCTGAAGGTAACTAATGTCAACAGTATGACCTTGAGCATTCACAGTGGAGTCAGCTCTTCCCAAAACCTCATTCCGTCAGTTGAAACACCGATCAATGCCTTTCGGAATCAAATTTTTCTCAAGATCGGAACAGAAACCGGATACCAGCTAGAGAAACCATTCCCTAACTATTGGAAACACGTTCTTACCGAACCACAATACACACGGTAAAATCTTATAGGTATATTTCGAAGATATCTAAACCCCGGTGTGATAAACGGTATCAAAACCGACGAAAGAACAATGGGAAAGATTCAAGAGCTTTATCGCGATCATTTCAACAATTACCGAATCAGATTTGCGCAAGCAGTAGTTCAAAACCTTCAAAATGAATCGGAACAAGAAAATATAATTCTCAAAACTCATAAAAGAGCCCACAGAAACGCCAACGAGAATAAAATCCAAATTCTCGAAGAACATTATTTCCCTAAAATGAGTGCCAAGATCAAACAGATAGTCAAACAATGCTCAATTTGCAAAGAAAATAAGTACGAACGCCACCCAAATAATCCAATCCTTAAACCAACACCCATCCCAGAATTTCCAGGTGACATTCTCCATATAGATATATATTCCACCGAGGGGCAACTCATATTAACGGCAATAGATAAATTTTCAAAATTCAGACAGGCAAGGGCAATTAGATCTAGGGCTATCGAGGACGTACGAAAACCATTACGAGAGTTATTATTTTTCTTTGGGGTACCCAAAAAGGTAGTCATAAATGGAGAGAAATCATTAAACTCAGCCTCCATCATGTTTATGATGCAAGACCAACTTAATATTGCAATCTACAAAACCCCTTCCAACCGTAGTGAGGTTAATGGACCTGTCGAAAGATTTCATAGTACTCTTACCGAGATCATGAGATGTTTGAAAACTAACGGTACACACAGAACGCTTGATGAGCTCCTAGAAAGATCCGTGTACGAGTATAATCTTACCATTCACTCCGCCACGAAAAAAAACCAGTTGAGTTATTCTATGGTAGAATAGTTTCAACCAGCCCAGAGCAGCTGGAGAAATCACGTAGGGACAATATCGAAATTTTAAAGAAAAGGCAAGAAAAAGATTTAGGCACCACAATAAAAATAGGGAACCCTTAAAGGACTATCAAGTAGGGGAAACTATGTACGTAAAGATTAATAAGAGACGAGGGACAAAACTAACGGCTAAATATAAGAAAGAAATCGTTAGAGAAAATAGGCCTACATTAGTGATAACTGAAACCGGAAGATCTATCCATAAAAGTGATATTCGCAAATAATCTTTTCAGGCTCCTCATAAGCCGTGCTAACACCGAAGTGAATATAGCAGACTTCACCAATTCTCAACTCATCCTCATGAAAACAGGGACCGCACAAATTCAGAAGGGTAACATAAAACTGATCCACATCTTTCAAGTAACGCAATACTACGATTTCGTAGTTTTTTCTTCTTAATTTTTTCACATTCTCCTTAGTAAATCAGCATATCCCGAAGGAGAATCCTTTCTACCCTCTCCTCAAGCACGAGCTATTCCAGATCCAAAATTTGATCGATAACGTAATAACTGTCAAAGCGAAACGATCCCTAAACTTTTTAGGGTCGGCATGGAAATTTGTAGCTGGTAGCCCTGACCACGACGACTTTATTCTTTTAAAAGGAGAAGTTAATGAAATCACAGAAAATAACAACAATCAAGTGATTATCAACAAAGAATATAATGAACGAATTAATAAAATAACGAATGTTACCAACGAAATTCTCAATGTCATACAAAAGGACAAAATATTCGAAAATACGTTAGCTCTAAGTACTCAATATAAAATCAAAATAGTTAAAGAAGAAATACTTAATATGATAGAATCTATTCAGTTGGCGAAGGCGAACATTGTAAATTTAAATGTACTTTCCAAGTCGGAAATAAACAAAATTGCAAACAACCTTGACAAAAATTGTATAGCTTACAGGTCAATAGGACAAATATTAGAACTTTCCACAGTAAAAATTGCTCAAAACTCCACCCACATTCTATACATTATTGATATACCCACTACAGAAGATATAAACTATGAAAAATTCATTGTAAAACCGGTCAAACGAAATAACACAATTATTTAATTCGAGTATGATCAGATTTTAAAACGAAACAAAATTTTATTTGGCATAATTGGAAATTGTAAATCCTTCAGCGAACTATCAGTATGTAAGAGAACTAGTATTAAGAACATAAGTCAAACGAAGTGCATTCCACGCTTACTCCAAGGAAAAACACCAACTTGCAACAAAACCAACGCACAACACATTCCGTTTGTCGAGGAGCTATCCACAGGAGCATTACTTGTAAACGACTTCACAGGCAACATATCCATCGACGGGGCAGTACAACACCTACAAGGCGCCTATCTCATAAAGTTTCATAACGCCACCATTATAATCAACAACACGACCTACACATCCACCGAAGCGGCAACAACTCAAGTTCTTCCGCCAATATTCCATCCAAAAACTAATGAAAATAACTTCGAAGAAATCTTGTCATTAGGGTACGGACAAGACGCAGCGACGAGAGCGTCGCGAGCGTCGAGTCAAGCAACGCCCCGAAATTGGTCCTATGCTTTCAAATGGAAGTGGCCATGTCGAAGCAGCGACCAAAGAGTGAAAATTTGATAGTAGCGACGACATCGATTCGAACCGATTTCGTTGCTCGACTGCTCGCATCGGTAATGTATGTTGTTGTTGCAAAATGTTTTTTGATAGCATACAGTAAGTAGACGAATTGCGTTAATGGGTTTTTCGTGGGTAATTCGAAATTTTGGGCACATTTTTTATGAACGAAAGTTGCGGAATTGCACACAGTCAATTAGATTTCTACCAGTGATTAGGAAAATCTATTGATTTATATATATCAGCAATTTGGTGTATTGTGATGAGAAAAACCCTTCATCCGACACTGAAGAACTCATTATTTCGACTGCCACTGTAAAATGTTGTTTACAATTTTGCATCTCGTGGCGTCTACATGAACACAATTCAATGAGCTGTTCCATGCTTGACTCGACGCTATGCTCGACTCGACGCTCTCGTCGCTCCGTCTTGTCCGTACCCTTAGAAATGATGAAAGATCTCCACATCAAGAACACGAAACAAATCGAAATTATTAACAAAGACCGAGAAATTAGACAATGTATCAACTACGGTTTATTTACATTTTTATTCATCGCCATAATCTTCGCAAAATGTGTCGCTAAATTCCGAAAACACACAGGAACGAAACCTGCCAAAAGCCCAACAACACCGCCGATCATAATAGGAACCTTACCTCCATCGCCAGAACAGGATTCACGTCCACCTTCTGGGAAACATCATCCAAGGAGCCTTAACGAAATCCCGTTTTTCTAATTGAACGAGGACGCTCAACTTAAGAGGGGAAGAGATAGCACCTGGCCCTGCGAAAAACAAACATCGTCGTTTCCAACAAGTTCAAGAAACATCTTCCCACACGCGAACTGCCGTCATCAAGTTTCCAGTAAAATGCAATGCTGACACCGTCTGGCCGCTTGCCGACAACGACAACGACAACGTGAGGGATCACTTTCCGCAAATCGTGGGAAATGCACGCAGCGAATTTTCATTTTAGGTTTAAACAATTAATGTAATCAGTCTTAAGCGATCATCTGACCAATTAGGTCAAATAAAGAAAATTATTTTCTTAAAAATCCGAGTCGTTTTATTAACTTACACACGCCGTGGTCAATAAGATAGGCTGGCTGCTGATGGTTTCACTTTGCGCCGCCACCAATGCACTAGACGAGCCCATGAATGAAGGCTGAACATCAAGTGAATTAATTTCTGTTGCTGTCAAGGATTTGGTTACTGGAATGAAAGGTTTCGCTTCGGCTGGTGAACCCTTTGTTTCGATACCCTCTCTATTATGGAGCAACGTGTGGTGTTTCATAGAGCAACTACGACATCTTGATTTGGACGGGCATTGACTGATAAGAAGCCCTCCTCCTAAACAATTGTAGCAGAGTTTTTTCTCTTTTACTAATTCCCTGCGTTTGTGCGTATTCAATTCTTTAAAGACATTGCATTGTGTCACATAATGGCCTTTGCTGCAGATATTGCATCTGGTTGTCTCGTGAGCAGTGAACACTTCTACTTTGTTTGGCTTTTTTGGAGCGTCTAGTGCTTCCAGTGTTCTGAAACGACTAGTGAGAAAATCCATGAAAGCTTCCAAATTGGGGATATCTCCAGAAGATCCTAATGAGGCTTCCCATAATTTCCTGGACTGAGCATCCAACTTTTGACTCAATGAAAATATGATCAGTAGATCCCAATGTTCTGTGTTAACACCAATCCATTTCATGTTTGCTATAAGCTCCGCTGTCGTATCCATCATGTGTTTAATGGGGGAGTCACGCTCCTCTTTTGCTGCAGGCAGCTTATGAAACTTGTGTAAATAATTCCACGCTATAGCCCGTTTGTTTTCAAATCGTTTACGTAATAGTTCGAATGCTACCGGGTAATTTTCATCCGCAATGTCCGAGTGCTGGATGGCTCTTGCTGCTTCTCCTGTCACGTTAGTCTTCAAATACTGTATCTTCTCCACGTCAGGGAGAGTTTCGTTATAATGCACCAGTGAACTGAACAGATCGTGAAACATCCGCCAGTTGCCATAACTGCCATCAAACTTCGCAATTGTCAGCTTCTCCAGTCGCACCTGGTTTTTCGTTGTGGTCTTAGGCTCTTCAAGTTTACTGAGACCGGCTTTGTTCTTGTACTCGTGGACACCTGTTCTCAACTTTGTAACTAGGTCAAGGTGTAACTCCTCAATTTGTTCATACTCATCGTTGTATGGTTTGCGCTTTGCAAAATCGATTGTTGCGAGTATAATAGTATGCTGCGATTGACATGCTGTACATAATTCTTGCACACGTTCTAATCTGGCTTCGAAATATGCAAGGCAGTGCCTCTCCTTGCTATCCTTCCCGAGGTTCCGACTTATCCTGGTTAAAGCCAGAAAATTGTCCGCTGGATGCTAATGACTGCTTCCGCTTCTGTCATTTCGACGCCTTCTTCTCGACTGTATTTTCGATTATTTGGTGGTTACTCTCAAGTATTTATCCAAATAACTTCTAAAATGCACGTCTGTACCAAATTGTAATTAACATACAATTTCTCGGTGGAGATTTAGTGCACAGAGTTATTCAAACACTTGATTTTACTTACTCAAATATCCGGCTCGACGGACCAAAATTTATGTTTGTTTTAATTTGTGAATGAAACGCACGGTTTTAAATTCAAGAACAAACTGTCTTTATTCTAGCATTGTATCGTTCCTTAAGTAGCAACTTTTTGATGACTTAGAATAACATATCTTAAACAGCATAAGCTGATTTTCCCAGTCGCATACCCACGATTGAGTTACAGTCGCACAAGTATGTATGCTGACTAAGCTTGCAACATTGTATCAACTTGATAGTCACACGCGCAAGGCAAGTGACTATGTTGCAGATCTGTTTGAATTGGATCAGATTTCAGCCTGGATCGTAAAGTAAATAGATTTCGAGCTATTTGCTGAGTTTTTTTTCTAAACAACCACAGTTGACCAAACAATTCACAAAACTATACCAATACGAACGCAAAACAACAAAACAACGATAAAAATACAAATTGCAGATATTCTCAAAATAATAATAATCAAACACGAAATCAATTAGATTGATAATTTTTGACGCTTTCTTACCAAAAACCAATATTTTCTTCTGGGCAGGATGGAATGTCTAATTCCATTATTAAACATCTACCAATCACTATGCTCAGAATTCATTCCATTGTTTTAAACAACGCCTTGAACAATGGCCACTTTCTGAACACATGGAAAGTAGCAAAGATTGTGCCCATTCATTAGAAGGGCAAAACTAAAGTGGCCAGCAATATCCGTCCAATTTCCTTGCTACCTAATTTGGGGAAGCTTTTTGAGAGAATGTGGATGGAAATGATTAAAAACCACTGTAAGCACACACAGGTAATTCCTAACCATTGACCTTCGGCGCAAGCATGGCACTCAGCACGCCATCTCGTACTTGCATGATCAAATTGTGTCTCACTTAAATGAGCGGAACACACCAACAGTAGTGTGTGCTTTAGATATCGAGAAGGCTTTCGATTCCGTTTGGAACGAAGGCCTTCTATTTAAGAGGATCAAGTTTGGATTCCCAAAAGAAGTAATAAGACTCGCCGCAAGCTTTCTTATCAACAGATAATACTATGTCAGGGTTAATGGAGCAGATTCTCTCATAGAGCCTGTGACATCAGGAGTACAACAAGGTTCTGTCACTGGACCAGTTCTTTATACCATATTCACCGCTGACCTACTTATTCCAGTGGGCCAACCCCAAGTTCAAAACCCCGATGACACGCTCTTATTCGCATCGAACCAAGACCCGCTCAAAGCAGCGAAGAGCCTGGAATACTACTTGGTAGAACTAAGTCTTTACTTTGACGAATGGGGCATCAAACCAAACCGCAGTAAGACTCAGCTTTGCGTATTTCGCAATACTTCCAAGTATCGGGGATCTCAAACTATTCGCAAAAAGACAAAAAAAAATTTCGCTATCTCTTTCGAAACATCTAAAGGTAGGTATCCATATGTTGCATTTCTTCCGTATCGTATCCCTGTTGCGTATCATTCACTAAACGGATACGGTGTCCACACTACTCAATATTCCATGTATCATCAATACGATCCGTTGCAAAAAAACTCGACACGCAGCTGCAACGCTTTTATTCACTAATCTATAGTGTACAACGCAACGTGTCCACACATGACTCCACTTCGTATCGTATCATTCCTTTGATGCGACGGCAAGAAACCGTCAAGTGACCGATCGAGTTTGTTGCGTTTCTTTGTATCAAATTTTGATACGCAACGGAGATACGTTTGTCGTATCCACTGATACGCAACGGTGATACGATACGCGAAAATGATACATATGGATACATACCTTAAGATTACTCTTTCGGAACATCTAAGATTACTCCTCTAAAGTACCTCGGAATTGATTGCCAGGAATCTTTAAAGTTTAATACCTTTGTGTGGCGAAATGCATCCGACCTTTTTTCGCCAAAAGATGGGCATGACTACCAAAGCTAAATCCATTTGCTATCAGACCCTCATCCGACCCATTCTGAATTATGCATCCCCATCCTGGATTACCTCTCAAAGACTGTCATGGCCGAAGCGGAGATGTTTGAAAAAAGAATATTCCGCTTCTGCACTGGCAGGTTCTACAACTTGGTAACTAAGAAGTGGCCGAAGAACTTTCTGATTGAAGCCACTTAAAGACCGAGTTGTGGAACTAATGGCACGATTCTACAGACAAACAGACGGACATGAGAACAGACTGATTCGGTCAATAGGGCTTACAGGTGGTTCTAATGTGCCATTTGTGCGCCCCGCGAAGATAGCGGTGCAGCAGCGGCTCACGGGTGTATTTTTCAATTATATCGGCCACCCGACGAACAGAAGAGGTTAGATTTAAGACCAAGGTGAAAATGTAGGTCTAATTAGGTTAAGTTAGCTATAATTAGCTATAGGTTAGATCGTACTTTTAGTGTAAGGTAGTTTGTCAGAAAATTATTGCCAGGGTAATCGCAGCTGTTGTACAGGCTGAGCAATACCATTAGTGTGTAAGGAAAAAAAACTTATTGTGCCGAGAAAATATATAAAAAAGTAAAACCAATCAAAGCCAGCAGGTTAAAATAGTATAGCCGCTAGATTTTGAGTTTTCTTGTTAATTAAACTTTAAGTCAAGCTAAGAATGTACCGTTAATTTAAAATAAAAATATTTTCAATTAAATTCAGCGCTTTTCCCTATAACTTCCGATTTAGTCCAGAAATCAAACTCATGAAGTAAATGGACAATATTGTAAGCCTCATTCCGTAGAAAAATCATAAAAGGGCTGCCAGCTATGGTAATTTTTGTAGTTTTCTGGCATATCTTTACTAAGCTATTTTGTCATTAAATTTGCAAGTATGAACTATCCTGCAATGACAATTAACAATAAATATTGAGGTTTCGAAAATTTGAAAAAAATATCGGGTGGTAACCCTAAAATTCTTTTTGCCCTATTAACTTCCAGCGCATTCAATCGAAACCAAAAATTACAGGGTGCAGATTTGATACATTTTTGGGTATGCTGCTAACACGCGGTTGCCAGACTAATCGTTTTCGTTAATATTGCACCAACAGATACTTCCATTATATATTCCTATGCAAAGCGCTTACAATCATCTTTTGTTCTAACTATTCTGTCTCCGAATGAATGGTCTGATAGGCTGGGATGACACTTGTTCCCGGGAGCACTTGGTTGCCTCAGCCACTTTTTTTTGTTTCTTCGGCCGTAATCGCCATTTGTATCCGATCATTCTTATTGGATTTTAGTTGTTTAATACATTTAGTTATTTAATACCACAACAGCGGCGCCTATACAGCTGTTGTGTTCGTCAAGTGTTAAACCGGAAGATTATACAGTGGTTCCTGGACCTGGTGGGAGTCAAGCCGTCACTCATATCCTCGCTGGCGAGTCGCTTAGCTTGACTAAGCTATTTGAATTTAGTGGCGCCTTTACACTTTCATAAGGTTTGGAGGGATTCCGTTAATGGCATCTGTTTTGAATTGAGTGTTCTCTTTCGGCATCTGCTGGATTGCTCCATCTGGAATCATTGTCATCTTGCTTTTCTTTCTTCAAATTTTCTGTTCCTAATATTTTATACCTTCCTTTCCTTTCCTTTGCATCCACCAATACCTGGTTTCACTGAACGTATGTTAAATTTTTTTTGCTATAATACACTCAGTATCGGTTTCAGCATTTTTATTTATGATAATTACTACAGGATTACTTGATTCGGTGTCTACAATTTCATTCATTGGATTTTTGTATTGGTTTGATTGATTTCGTTTTGTTTATTGAAGTTGAACTTCGTATTTTATTGCTATCGCATTTATTGGTTTTGGAGAATAGTCGTGATAGTTTGTATATTACGCAAAAATGCCTCGAGCGAAATGCAGTCGTAAGCCGACTGCCAATGATTCTGGTTTAGAACGATTGAGCCGAGCATTATAACGGTTGTCAAGTACTCCAACAGCAGAACAGCATCTGTACAATTTCACTTTCCCGCAACAATTAGTTCCAAGCGCAGTTCCTGGACCATCATCGGCTCCTGATCATTTCCACTCTACGGGTCATTTAGAAGGAGATGGAGCAGACACGGAAGGCCCTGCAATCCCTCTCAGGTTGGACAGGGCCGAGTTAGCACACTCTCTCAATTCCAGCAGCAACCCTTCAAAGTGGTCGATTCGGTTTGATGGCACATCTACCGGCCTCAATATTATCCGGTTCTTGTTCCGGATTAAGACCATGGTGCGAGCTATGGAGTTCCATTGGCTGTAATAGCTCACGACCTGCATCTGCTTTTGCAAGGTCCAGCAGAGGAGTGGTACTGGTGGTATATGGAGCTCCATCGCTCGGTGACGTGGGCTGATCTGGAGCGATAATGACGGGAGCGCTTTGAAGATCAGCGTTTTGACGTGTATATCCGACGGGAGATAAACGCACACGCCCAAAATCAGGGAGAGTGCATACAAGAGTTCTTTGATGCGATCGAAGCAATGGCGCTGCAACTCAACAATCCATTATCAGATGTTGACCTGCAATGCATATTGCTTCGTAACATGAACCGCCGCTTACGGGAACAGTTGGCTGGACTCAAATTCCGGAACGCTCGTGAGTTGCTGCGAGGGTGTATTGCGATTGAAGCAGTATGGTATCGACGAGTGATTCACGAGTTGCAAGAGCCTGAGGACGACGGTTTTGCTTATTATGTGGGCACAGTCGCAACACCAGCCCGCGCACCACCATTTCGCCGTCCGTTTCAGCAATTACCAGCGTCAAAATCTTATCCGGCACAGCCATCGACAGACTTCCGGATCTGTTGGAATTGCCAAGACCTGGGGCATTCCTATCAAGATTGTCCCGTGCCTCTGACTAGGATATTTTGTTATGGTTGTGGTATCTCTGACATATTGAACCCAGGTGCACACGATTTAACAGATCTGGAAACGTCCGACGGATCGCAACGAATACGGGGATTCGGAGCGGTCCATCTTCCACTCAACAACAGCATCCCGAGACCACAGACCTCTAAAATATTCAGAGGCTGCGGTTCAGACTGCAAATACTGCAAATAATCAGCCTCTGGCAGAGTCCTACAGTACATCCTCTAGTTGGTCGGCCCTCGGAGATGGTCAAGCCTCTCGTCGCACACGCTCCTTGCGTTGGGCATCAAATTCCACTTTCACGGGATCATGGAAGTACTTTGCGCTGCGAAGACTACTTAAACAAGCTTGCGCAGATTTGGATATGGTACGCTTTTTGATCGTTCCATCTTTGACCGGTCGCGTATATCTGGGAATAGATTTTTGGAATACCCGATTTTGCCCGAAACACGCGCGGTTGGGTTTCATCACTTGCTCCCTAAGGGTCAGCGACGTCTGAAACTTGTCAAACAACGGGTTCCATCATTCCACGTTTTGGGGCTTGGGAAATCTTCTTTGCTAAGTCATTCATTTATACCGGTTCCGCGAAACCAATCAAGCAAAGGCATTATGCCCTTTCTCCAGTGGTCCAGAAACTGTTGTTTGATGAGCTAGACTGTATGTTTTCCTTAGGAGTGATTGAGGAGAGTCACAGCGTGGAGCTCACCCCTGACGTTAGTACGCAAGCCGGGTCAAGTGCGTCTATATTTCGACGCCCGAAGGTGGAATGAGGTCACCATAAAAGATGCGTATACATTACCCTTGATTGAAGGGTTGCTCTCTCGACTTCAGTCCACTAAATTTATAACAAGTCTGGACTTAGAGGATGCCTTTCGGTAAATTCGTTTGAATGCGGAATCTAGAGAGAAAACGGCATTTACTCTACCTGGCAGGCGTCTGTACCATTTCACGGTCATGCGTTTTGGTCTGTGTAACGCACCACAAATTATGTGCAGGCTGATGCATCGAGTTATATCTCATGAGCTGCCTGATAAGGCTACTTATGATTAGTTCGACATTATAACTTACTTATTATTAGTTCGACATATGAGGCGCATTTGGAACTTCTTTCCACAGTAGCTCAGCTGTTACATGCAGCTAAATTCACCATCAATGTTGAAAAAAGTAAGTTTTTTCAAAGGGAAATCAGATACCTTGGCTATGTAGTCAGTGACGGTAATCTCAAGACAGACCCGGAGAAAGTGTCTGGCATCTTCTCATACCCAGTACCAAAAAGTGCGAAAGACGTGAGAAGGTTCATGGGAATGGCAGGTTAGTATCGTCGTTTTGTCTGTAATTTCGCTTCCGTGACAGCACCACTGACAGACTTGTTGAAAGATAAACAGGCTTTCCATTGGACTGAAGTAGCGGGAGTGGCTTTCGATAAGGTCAAAGAACAAAGAACTGACCCAGTGCTGGTGAATCCTGACTTCACCAAACACTTTTACATTCAGTGTGATGCCAGCACTACGGGTATCGGGAGCGTCTTGTTTCAGAAGGATGATGATGGTGGAGAGCACCCCATCGCTTATATGTCCACGAAATTAAACGCAGCGTAGCTTAACTATAGCATCACAAAGCTAGATTGCCTGACTGCGGTGAAAGAAAATTCAGGCATATATCGAGGGGCTTCTTTTTATCATGGTCACTGATCATGCTAGCTTTAAATGGCTTATGAGTCTTTGGCAGTCTAGCGTTAGAGTTTGAAGCTGCAGGGCTTTGGTTTTTTCATTGACCATCGCAAAGGGTCACAGAACATCGTACCCGATGCTTTGTCAAGGGCACATGGAGACAGTCGAGATGTGATGGCCATTACTGGATCTTTGCCAGAGAACCATCGGTTGGTTGCAATAATTCCCGAGTCAGCGTTCTTAAACCCACAATATGTGGAGTTGGTGACTCAAATCATGAAACAGCCTGACCGTTTTATGAACGTTTATGTTCGAGCCGGACGGTTCTATATTACCAACAGCACGACAGGAACGCTGGCTACTGACATTCCCACAACTAAATTATGGGTAGCGGAAAATTACAAGCAAGAGCTGATTCTCCGTGCTCATTATGATACATTGGGCTCTCATTTCGGCATTCGGAAAACTATTGAACTTCTGCAACGGTATTATTATTGGCTTCGATTAAGGCACGACGTTGCAGAACATGGCAAAGCTTGTAATACGTGCAAGTAAATTAAGCCTGCGAATGCCGTGATGTGACCACCGATGGGTTCATCCCGAGACACGGATCGACAATTACAGCGGTTGTTTGTGAATTTTATGGGTCCATATTCGCGGTCAAAACATGGGAACATGCAGCTACTCGTGGTGCTCGCCCACTACACAAAGTTTGTTTGGCTGAAGGCCTTGCCGAAAGCTACTGCTGAGGCCGTGATAAAATGCCTGAACGAAATCTTCCTGACCTTTAGAGTCCCAGAGTTTCTTCACTCCGACAACGGTGTTCCGTTTGCTGCAAAGGCATTGGCTAAATTCTTAGGAGAATAAGATTTTCAATCCCTTATATTCCCTTAAGCCATTACCTCAGAGCGAGAAAACCAAACCATCCTCAACGCAATCAGAGCATACATAGGGGATGAAAATCGGAATGAGCGTTTAGTGGAGTGCAGTCTTTCGAAATCTTGTACATGAGACGACCGAATGCTCTCTCTCAATTTCCTGTTGTTCGGTTATCACCCTATTCAGCATAGCTCTGATGACACGCTACTGCGACAACTAAACGCGTTCGAAGATGGCGAGGTGAAAATGAACAACTATTGTGATAGACTACGCCAGGTTCATGATCGGGTGAAAGAAAAAGGTTCGTCGTCCGCGAGGTCTTGTGGCATATGAGCTCGAGGACGAGAAGGGAAACTCGATTGGGTGTTTACCACGCCAAAGATATGCGATAGGGATGATGAGGCCTCTGTTTCTCTAGGGCTGTTTGTTGCCCGGCGCTGAGATCCTTCTCTTGGGGTGAGTTGTACCCACGATGTTACGGACAGCTGTTTGCCGCCACTTCAAATTAAAATCAAATAAAAAAAACATTAAAACAACAAAGCGGTGCAGTTCAAATGCCATCGCACCCTGGCATTAGTGTCATTGACATCTGATGGCATTCGAATTGCATTGCTTGCATACTGATAGTCCGATCAATTGTTGCTTTGTAAGCATCGCAAAATTAGAAAAGTGTAGTGCAACGAGTAGTGCAACGGTTCAAGTGCCGTATGTGCTTAGCGGTTTAGTGTTGTTACACAAATCAAATCATCGAAAGGTGTAGCGGTTCAAGTGTCGTATACACTTAGAATAGTGCAGATAAAACAATCTGCTTTTTAACCAAATTTATTTAATTTTATTTTTACATTGAAAAAAACTCTATGGTAGAATTTTAATTAGTAAATCTTGTTTCGAAACATTGCTGATAAATTTGGCATTTTATTTCATTATTTGTTCATCACATTGGAAGAGAAGTAAAATGGGCTACTGAACCCCGAGGAAATAGGTTCAGTAGAGCCACGAATTGAAGTGGGCTCCCTTTTTCCCTGCTCGTAGTTTTTTCCCTTATGTTGTGCTTATGATTATTTATGCGTGATACAGCTAGGGCTTGACCTGCCCACACAAAAAACCCACAACACCGGTGACTAGCCGGCACCTATGTCGCGCAAGAGTAGCAGGTCAGGCTATAATTTCTGTTGTGGTGACGGCTTTTCACAGCTGTTCCGCAACAGCGTCCAATGATTTCTATGAGAGTAAAGTTTTCCTCGTCCTATAAGAATTAAGGCTCTTTTTTCCACTCCCCGTGTGGAGTAGAAAAGAAAATTTTGATTCCCAGAAATATTTCCATATTTCAGCTGTTTATGATATTTTAGTAGTATTATTTTTTCTCTATGAGATAAAGTTGAAAAGTATAGTTGTGATGATTGATTTTGTTAGTTTTTCAATGTTTTAAAGAGATACAAAGGCGAGTAGAACTGACATCTATGATGGTCTTTGTATAGTATTTGTATTATGTGTGTCTGAATGTCAAAACGCGTGTATTCTAAAAATGTTTGATCTTTCGTAGTACTAACGTTTTTTCATTCTCACCTTAACAATTTCAGAAGATGCCCGAGCAACTGGCTCAGCAGTTCTCGTCCATTGTTTAGCTGGCGTATCACGATCCGTTACTGTGACACTAGCTTATTTAATGCATACAAAATCTCTATGCCTGAATGATGCTTTTTCGTTAGTGCGTGATCGTAAACCGGATGTTGCGCCCAATTTCCACTTCATGCGGCAATTACATAGTTTCGAGCAACAATTACTGGGTGGCCCAAATCGTCCATTAATGTCGGCAACGATGCATCACCACCATCATCATTCGGCAGGTAACGAAACGAGTGGATTAGGAGGAAACAATGGTATTAGCAGTACGAGCAATAGTAATAGCATATCAATATGTCAACAATGTCCTGCCTCTCGTGCAACGCATCATAAGTTTCCCATTTCATGTGTATGTCCGGCTGGTGGTGAATGTAAGTGTATGCAAACCGACTATTTACCTCGAGGTTGTAAGACCGGTGTTTCGCCTGATTCGGGCATAGAATTCGATCGATGGACATCGCCTGATAGTGGTGGATTGAAATGAGATGAGCTAGTGGGGAAGAGTTTTGTTATGCCGTCACCGATCCGTTCTGATCACCGTATTGATGCATCCAAAATACAACACGAGCAACAATCTGATAAAAATGATCAATCAACATTCCAGTGAAGAAAAACAACAACAATTCGGGATTAAGACGGACAAAATTATTGAATTAAATGACAATGTTACAAGACTTTTCCCTACGTGAGAACGGAGAGTGTGAATATGATTTAACAAAAGTACTGTAGTTTAAATTTGCTTTCGAGTCCTAACATATCAGTGAAATATTTAACATGTGCAGGTTGTTGGTTTGATCCGATCGTGATTGAATAAACATAAATTTTCTATAACTAGCACACGTACCATCGCATTTTTACCTAAAAACTTCAGATATTGTCTGATGTATAAATCGTAATTAATTATTACCATCACGATCCAGGTCAATTCAGGCAATCTGCACCCTACGTGACAAATTGTAAGTTTCTAAAAGAAAATAAACTAAAAATAGACGATTTTTTTATTTGTTCCTTACAGCCTATTCACATCTCCAAAAAATCACACGCTTTGGACTATAATCAGGCTCGTAATCATATACTTTTCAATACATATCGAATGCAAATATGTAAGGTGCTTATGGGAAAAGTATGTACGAAAGCATGTATGTAAGCTGTCATTTTGTTTTTTTGCTATCATCGCTCTGAATAAATTCTAAGATTTAGTTCTACATATACACTGTTTCACATACCAGCCTAACAGCAAAAATGTTTATAACATTCAAAAACAAGTCAAATAAATTTACCGTATAGATACATCAAACGTACCTGGTATGAATTTTAAACAGCACAAACAAACAAAAGCAGTTCAGTGCAATGTAACTGTATTTTCCTGCTTTCAAAAGCAAGAACCATAATCACATGACTACAGGTGCGATGTGAACAGGCTATTAATCTTCATATTCTCCAATTTTTTGTGGAATTCTTTTAAAATTATTGAAAATTATATGAATAAGTATGTTCAAAAAATAAATGTAAATAATAAACAAAGCAATGTAAATATTAAACAATAAATTCAAGTTCAAGATAGTTTTATATGAAAGCCAAAATAACTATATATATCCAGTATATAATGTGCATTAAAATAATTCAATTGCAGCCGAATTTGGGTGGGTGAGACATAATGCAATGCTATATTCTATATATACATTGAATATATATATTTAAAAGCTCAAAAATCTAGGAATAAAATTAAATTTGTTATACAGAAATATTATATTAAATTTAAAACAAAACGAAAAACTATGCTCCGATGCAAACAAAATGCAAAATTTTTTAAATTCAAATATTTTTATATTATAATACAGGCAAAAAGCACATTGACTTGCAGTTTGAAAGCTAACAGTCACGCTAGAACCAATTCTTTAATGAAAAAAATGAAATAGAGAAAAATGAAAACATTTAGACATATTTAGAAAAAATGAAAAACAACGATGTGCATTGGTGCATCACAACCAGACATATGTAGGCACAATAATTGGTTTACTTTAATGGTATCTAACTAAATAAAATAGTATTTAGATAACATAAAAAAGCGTAAATGAAAATACATGTACAATACAAATACAAAATTGCAATCGTTAACCCATTTTATTATCTTTTCTATTACTATGTATTTAAAAATATAATTCAAATGGACTGGCTTATTTTTAAAGCAAAAAAAAAAAACTGGACAACAAGAACAATAGTTTTCAACTTGGAACCTTGAAATGTTTTAAACTTATCTCAGCTATTAAAATTGATCAAAGTTAATTTAATTTACAATCTAGTTAAAAACAAAGCAAAATGCAAAAGAAATGACGCGTAGCTAAGATACTAAAAGTGAAGAAAAAAAAGGTTTGCATGGTTTTTTTGACAAACCAGAAAAACAATAATAAAATGGTTTGAGGTATTGTTTCTTTTTGAATAACAATTTCTGAGCTTGAAAAAAAATGTGGTGTGCTGGTAGTATTTATAATATTTTTTAAACGTATTTTCCTATTTGAAAGTCCCGATTTTCAGAATACTTGTTACAGCTTCTTATAGTAATTTGATTCTATAAACATATATGTCACTATATCCATCGTACAAATATTGCGACAGAAAGGAGCATTTCATATTTATGGTAGTATAGTTTTTATGTAACTAATTTTACAAAACTTAATTTGTACAATTGAAATGTAAATACCATACAAAACATTTTCTCGTTATATTTTCAAAAATAAGATGCACAGAAATCTTTACTAATTTAAAATATATTCTTCTTCGCTGCCTGTAATGCTCTTCCATATTTTCCCCCCATCTAATATCCTATCTCTAAAGTGTTCTTCTGGAAGCTTGCGAAAATAGTAGTATGCAGTTGAAATTACTTCTTCAAAATTCTGAGGTGGCAGAAAAAATTGAAGTCTAAAGGAGACAAATCTTGCGCTTTATACTGAGAATCCTTTAGACCCTTCGTCATCAAGACACTTTGGTTTTTATTGACAGTTGCATTGTTCTGACGGAAAATGACTCTTCTTCTACAAGTTGGGCCCATTTGTCCAATTTCTTGTGCTCAGTTTCAATAGATAACCGAAGTATTTTTACAAATTTTCGAAGAAAATTAGTCTTAAACTCACTTCGGCGAAAATTCGTATATATATATATATATATATATATATATATATATATATATATATATATATATGTATATATACATATATATATATATATATATATATATATATATATATATATATATATATATTATATATATATATATATATATATATATATATATATATATATATATATATATATATATATATATATATATATATAAGCAAAATGATTAACGGAGATAATCTCTGGAGTGGCCGATCCGATTGAGCTGAAATTTTCGGAGGACATAGATGTATATAGTGGGTAGTTCCATGACTTGCTAGAAGTCATATATCTGTAACCTTTTGACGACGGCGGGCGTTTTGGTGAATTTTCGGGTACTCCTATATTTCCAAGCAGTGTAAATTTTTGTCAAAAAATAAGTATTGGGAATGAAAACTTAGTATGCTATTAACTTGTCAGGGAAAAAAATTTGGAAATTTTGAGCCTTGTGTAGGCGCTGAGTGCCTAAAAGTAGGCAAGGATTTTTTTCCAAATTTCGGTTTGTCATAACTTCTATGGAAAACAGTGGATCATCGTGAAATTTGCAGAGCGTATTGATATAGATTAAGATTTAACACACATATACTTTTAAGACTGTGCGGGCAACTAATACATTCTGTAGACTGAATGTATTGATGTAGACTAAGATTTAACACACATAGACTTTCAAGACTGTGCGGGCAACACTGACCATAGGAAATCCTGTCAGAAAATGATATTTGTTCCTTTGAGTAAGAAATGGTTGGTATGATACTACAAAGAAGTGTATAAGGTCTTCACACATTGTTAAGTCCCTCAAAGATAATTTCTTCGAAAATTAGTTTTCTAGCGAATCTGATGCGCTAGACTATTTATTACTAATGTTCGAAGAACACTAACAATAGAAATATATTTCTATATTCCATATTTCTATATATATATATATACATATACATATACATATACATACATAGACATATATAATATATATATATATATATATATATATATATATATATATATATATATATATATATATATATATATATATGTATATATATATATATATATATATATACAGTGGTGGACTCCTAAGTAGAACACTATCCTCGCAGGCTGTTCAATTTAAATTTGCTGGAAACATGCAGCGAGGAATCGAGTGTTTACATTTCATATCGCATGCTCACATATGTGAGAACTAGTTTTGGGCATCTTCATAAAATACGCAATGCATCTTCCAATTGCATTGCGTATTTCAGTGTAAAAGGAAGTGTTTTTATCTGGTCACCTAAATAGTACAGCTTGGTTTTAGTGAGTCGAAGTGAATTTTGAAAGTAAGAACAGTTAACATTAGTTTTTGAAAAAGTCAAATATAAAGAAATATTTTTGAAGATAGGAAGAGGGCCACATTGCTCCGAAGAAAAGCGTGAGATCATCTGCAACATGAAAGACGGAGGTTCAACAATTACGGAAATATCCAAGCAGCTGGAGTGTTCGCGGGTGGTAGTTTACAATGCTTTACGTCATAAGGAGCTCTATGGCAGTGCCAAAAACGTTCCGAGAGCTAAAAGGCCATGAAAAACAATAAAAAAAGAGGACGATGTTATATACAGAGCAAGTGTCGCCGACCTCTTTTCGAGCTCCAAAGCGATAAAAAGCAGTGTTCTGAATGATAGCAATATTTCTGTGTCAGATAGAACAATTAGAAGGCGTCTGCAAGAAAAAAATCTCAGAGGATGCATCGCTCAAAAAAAAACCACTTGTGACAAAGAAGAACTTAAACATGAGGAAATTGTTTGCAAAGGAACATCTAAACAAACCGATAAGTTTGTGGAAAAATGTGCTGTGGAGTGATGAATCCAAGTTTTGCAGGTTCGGATCAGATGGGAAAAGGTGTATTTGGCGTCCACCTAACCAACAACACAATCCCAAATACACACAAAAAACTGTTAAACATGGTGGCGGAAATGTGATGGTGTGGGCTGCTTTTTCCTGGCATGGGGTGGGACCAATAATCAAGATAGACACGAAAATGGATCAACACGTCTACAAACGAATTCTTGAGGACCCCATGATCCCCTTTGCAGACAAAAATATGCCACTGATATGGCGTTTTATGCAAGACAATGATCCTAAGCACACTTCTCGTATTGTGAAGGGTTACCTTAGTGATAAAAATGTCCCCGTTTTACAATGGCCCGCCCAGCCTCCTGATCTAAATCCGATCGA
>OZ022263.1:143227729-143229875 GCA_963978885.1 Nemotelus pantherinus
ACATGTTATTTTTGGAACGATGTTCTTCCCGTGAGTTATATTGGAACGCACAACGTGTGTTATCATACACGTTGCGCGTTCCAATATAACGCACTGTAACTAATACGTTACGAACGTTCCAAACTCTCTATCGAGTTTTCTCAACGTCGTGTATTTGTGCGCACATAGAACTAAAAATATGAATTTTTTGTGAGTATAAGTACAATAAAGAAGAGGCCAATTACCGAAACAATTGTCGCATGCTCTTGAGGCCGCTTATGATTTTTCAAGCGTTTCGTTAGGCGTTACTCGTTTTTTATATGAGTAAGGCGTTCCAAAAATAACATGTAGTTTTCAGTAACATGTTCCATTGGGAACATGTTACAGATTTGGAACTATGTTATTTTACGTGTTAAGGCTGGTACTGAGATCGAGTTCACGTGAAATTTTGACATGTCTCCATTATCTGGTCATTCTTTCGAGCGAAAATTTTGGCAATGGAGAAAAGCAGAGACAATGCTCATTTCTGACGGATAAAATGTCAAGAATTTCACTTTTCGATCGATTTTCTTATTGGAAAGACATTTGCACTGCTCCATTTTCAAATTGAAACACCAAATGTCACTTTTTCGCTCGAAAGAATGAACTGCACAAACCAAATTGGTGTGAAATGATTGGAGACATGTTTCAGTGCCATCTACGTTTTCAACCCGAAAGCAACTTCAAAGCAACTTTTCATGCTAAGAACTTAGTACAACTCTTGCTTATTTTCAAGCTAAATTTTCGCCGAAGCAGATTTCACGTGAAATTTTGTATGAAAATTTCACGTGAAATCGAACTCAGTACTATGCTTTACGTTAAATAACGCCTAACTCTAGTCAAGATACGCAGGTCAGTTTAAAGAGGGGTGCTTGTTTATCATTAAACACTATTGTCTTTTCATAGAGCATTTGCATAACAATAAAAATAACTTGGAGATTTATGAATTATATTACATTATTTATTACCGCCAGAGAAGTCATACAAACTTATTTGCTTTGCCTTCGTATAAAGTGCATTAGCTTCTATTTTATTTGTTAGCTCAAACACTGTTTCAATTAAACTTGGCTGAGTAACTCCGGCGTATCTTAGGCTTAGTTAGTCAATTTAATGGCCTGCTTAGCGGCTGTAGCTTGTATCTTCTGCCACCTGAATGAATCCACCTGATCGCATCTAAAGCAGTTACTTTTCTCACCATTTTTTAGGTTGAGCCGGAGCCAGTATCTATCATGGAAATTAAGTAAAGCAAAAGATTTTTCCGATAATGTATGATCCGATATATTGGATAATGCCTTGGGCCAAAGGCTGGAGCTCAGGTGTCAAATTTGGAGACAAGAATTTTATTTGTACATTCGAAAAGAGGTGTCAAGTTAATGACTTGTAGCATTATCCAATAAAATTATTATATCCCCCCCCTTGTTTTTGCATTTCTCTATTTATTTCCTCAAAAATTGCGGTTCTCATCTATGATTTTTTGTTGAATTTTTAAAGTACGGGCAGATCTTGCATCTTACTGGAATTTGTTTTGAAAATCCGTGCGGTTTTAGCTTCTCTCCTGTTGCACTACAGCATAGCAAAATGCTCAGTCTTTCCTTGGCCATCTTGCTCCCTTTACACTTTTCGTCTTTTGTCACAAGGCTTTTGGATGGTAGCTGCCTATTAAACAAACCAGTTTCGTCCACATTAAACTGAAACAATGCGCCGCTGCTTCATAGTCAACATTTGCACTTTCACCGGATAATGCTCTAAACTGGATATTATTTCGCAACCAATTCTTTCACTTGAAGTAATGGGCCAGTCACTGGGATATTTTTTGATCGGCACTGCTTAAAAAATTCTAGAACTTGACAGGCTCAAGCTGCGTTTTCCTCTATATCCGTTTTCTTTCTAGATTAACATTTTGGTTAAATGCTGTTAAAATCCATTCTTTATTCTTGATAATGCTAACAACTGTAGATTTCACTATTTTATATTTTTCCGCTAAAAATCGCTGGCTTTTTCCTGCGTCGACTTAATCTCAAATTTCCTTTTTCGCAAGCAAATTTAGTTCCACACTTGTCTTTTTTTGTGCCATTTTCCGCCTAGACAAAAAATCTTAAACATAAATACATTTCACTACAAATAATTT
>OZ022263.1:143230075-143232575 GCA_963978885.1 Nemotelus pantherinus
ACTTTGGCTTTGTGTAATATGAAAAAACGAAGCAAGAAAAGAGAAAGGCGTTGGTCAAAAGAATGGTACAAGCTGAGAGATACCTTCACACACGAACGTTTGCTGAACTATCTTCGAATCACAGAGCCAGACGATTATAGAAATTTCCTCCGAATGGATGAAGCGGCTTTTGATAGTTTATTGGAGCTAATTAGGCCAAAAATCGAAAAGCAAGATACGGTGATGCGTAAAGCAATCCCGGCAAGTCAACGGCTTTCCATAACATTGAGGTACCTAGCTTCTGGCATGGATTTAGAAGATTTGAAGTTCACGTGTGCTATTGCCCCTCAGACGTTAGAAAAAATTATAATGGAAACGTGCGAATCTATAACAGAAGCTTTGAAGGAAAACATACAGGTAATTATTTTAAAATAATGAACACATTTCATGAGATTTCAAATTATTTTTATTATACTGGAAAAACATAATCGGATGTTTGCACTTAACATTTAAAATGAAGAGAAGGTGGATATATAATCTGCTGCAGACATCTGTTTTTGAGCTTGAGGGTGTATACTGATTGATAGTGACTGTGGCTCGTTTTGTGGAGTCTGACTTGTGGTAGTTGATGGAATGGTTGAACTAAGGTTTACGGGATAGACGGGAAAATGAACACCTTGTCTAGCTAAATTTCCCATCTCCGCTTCGAAAAGTGTATCATTTATGATTTTTTCAGCATATGGTCTTTGATCCCCTGGTAATCTACTTAATTTTAAAACCCAACCTTTGGCCAGGATGTCAAATTCTGTTTCGGGCTTTTTAAAATATTCTGAAGCTAAGCTGACTAGCTCGTCGGTGTATTTGCTTTATTTTTCCTCCTTTTTTGAATTGTCGGACAGCTCGCTGGGGGACTGTTTTCTACCTCAATTGTGTGAGATGCTGAGCTTCCGGACTGAAACAACAAAATAAAAAATAAAATATTTTCTATTAATTAAAATTTTTGTCTCTATGTTTCTATTCTAGGTACCCAAAACTGAAGAAGGATGGAAGATAGTTGCGAATGAGTTTGAAAAACTGTGGAATTTCCCCAACTGCCTCGGTAGTGTAGATGGAAAGCACATTCTAATCGAAAAGCCTTATAACTCAGGATCGTACTATTATAATTACAAAGGTACGTTCAGTATTGTGCTCATGGCCATTGTCGATGCTAATTATCAATTCATGATGATTGACGTTGGGGCAAACGGACGAGTATCCGATGGCGGAGTATTTAAAAACACAGTATTCTGGAAAAAACTGTCAGATAATCAAATAAACCTTCCTGATCGGAACAAATTACCTGGCTCTGATAAGCTGTACTCATATGTACTTGTGGGAGATGAGGCTTTTCAGCTCCATTCAAATTTTATGAAGCCCTATAATCGATCTCACTTAACTGATGATAAACGCATTTTCAATTATCGACTATCTAGAGCACGAAGGATTGTCGAAAATACTTTTGGAATTTTGGTAAAAAGATTCAAAATTTTCCAAAAACCAATTAAATTTCAACCTGAAAAGGCTCGGAAAATAGTAATGTGTTGCTGCCATTTACACAACTACTTATCAGCAAGAAACAGGGATTACTATCTACAAAGAGGTGATGTCGACTATGAAAATATAGTCAGTGGCATTACTGAAGAAGGCTCATGGCGAAAGGAACTACCTACTACTTTGCAACTTCAAAAAAGCGTTAGAGGTAGCTCAGGCGTAGAGGCGAAAAATACCAGGGATGATTTCACCGAATATTTCAATTCAATTCTATATTTCAAAAAAACAACACAAAATCACGTTCGCACTCAGACAACATGCATCTGATGGCTATTACGCACGAGTACGTGGTAACGCGTCGATATTCCGCACAAAAATGATGCATTATTGATAAATATGCCTCATACACGTCAATATGCGCATCAATACAGCCTCTATCAATATGCTTCAATAGGAATTTCCATCAATATGCTTCAATAGGAATTTCCATCAATATGCTTCAATATGCTGTCAATATATTTGAAGCTCTTCTACACGTCAATATAGCCCTTCAATACGTATTCATCAATGCATATTGATCAATAATGTTGAACGTTTAGGGGGTGCTTTACGGTCAAGTTACAAGTTAGACAGGTGGTCAGCTTGTAAGGGTATATTTGCATTGGGAACGAATTGAGCTAGGAAATACTGGTTAAATTCGCCAGGTGGTCAGCTTGTGGAGGTGGTCAACTTCACAGGTTTCACTGTATATATATATATATATATATATATATATATATATATATATATATATATATATATATATATATATATATATATATATATATATATATATATATATATATATATATATATATATATATATATATATATATATATATATATATATATATATATATATATATATCTATGTGTGTGTGTGTATATATGTATATACAGGGTGGACAAAAAGTAGGGTATCACTTATTTTTTTAAAAAGCTCGAAAAATAT
>OZ022263.1:143237575-143315075 GCA_963978885.1 Nemotelus pantherinus
GCAATAATGAAATAAAAATAATTTACTTTCCATTAAAATTTTGGACTTTTGCTGGTTAAGCTCGTGAGAGTGATTTGAGTTGCATTTGTTTTGGCCGATACTGTATATATATATATATATATATCTATATATATATATATATATATATATATATATATATATATATATATCTATCTATATATATATATATATATATATATATATATATATATATATATATATATAAATCTATCTATCTATATATATATATATATATATATATATATATATATATATATATATATATATATATATATATATATATATATATCTATATATATATATATATATATATATGTATATATATATATATATATATATATATATATATATATATATCTAAATATATATATATATATATATATATATATATATATATATACATATATATGTATATATATATATATATATATATATATATATATATATATATATATATATATATATACATATATATGTATATACATATATATATATATATATATATATATATATATATATATATATATATATATTTATTTATTTACCAAACAAGGCAAAATGCATTAACAATTCAATATAACAACACAACAACAAAATACATATTTTTTCCCACACATTAGAAAACAAAATACATCACAACTTTTATTTTAGTTACTTTACTTTACTTTAATATATTTTATTTTGATTTAAGCTAAATTGATGGGCAAATTAGGTGGGATTAGGATGTTGATAGGGCCTTTAATAAGTTTGTTTTAAAAGTGTGTTTAGAGATCCCCGAAGCGTAGTTACTGCTTATAGAGTTGAATATTCTACAGCACCTATTTATGGGCTCGTTATATGCATAGGTAGTGTGGTGATTGACCTCCTTGAGCAGAGTTGCATACCTAGTGCGTCTTGGTTGGTCATTGAAAATAATTTTGTTGGAGAGAGCTTCAACATTGACTGCACCACTTATAATATCAAAGGTTAGGCATGCACTTAACAGTATTCTTCTAGAAGAGAGAGGCATTAAATTAAGAAGGTTCAGTCTGGTTTTGTAAGAAGGAAGATGTTGGAAGTCTTTTGGATCATAGAGGTCCCTCAAAGCGAAAAGTAAAAACTGTTTCTGAACAGATTCTACTCTATCACTATGTAGCTCAAAAACTGGGTTCCATATTACGCAGGCATACTCCAATAGAGGACGCACCAGAGTGATATATAATGACTTGGTAACCCATATATTCTTGAACTCTTTAGCACGTCTCTTAATGAATCCGAGCTGTTTATTGGCCCTGGCAAGGATTGTGTCATAGTGGAGATTGAACCGCATCTTGTTGTCCAACACTACCCCGAGATTTATAATATGATCAACCCTATCCAATATGGTGTTGTTAAGGCAGTAAGAATACTTTTTGATCGTATTCTTACGAGAAAAGCTCATTACATGGCACTTGTTAATATTAAGATTCAAATTATTCACATTGCACCAATGTTCGAGAGATTGAAGCTTGGATTGTAGAAGAATTGCGTCAGATTGCGTGTTTACGCTGTGGTAGATTTTTAAGTCGTCTGCATAAAAGAGATGGGGTATACCAAGCAATGTCTCAGAAAGGTCAGAAATGAAGATGTTAAAAAGCAGGGGACCTAGATGACTGCCTTGCGGTACTCCAGAAGATGCGAAAACTCTTTTAGATAAGTGGCCCTGGAATTTAACAAGCTGAGTTCGATCGCGAAGATAAGACTGGAGCCAATCAAGAAGAGACCCTGATATACCAAAGTTGCGAAGCTTGTATATTAGAGTTTGATGGTCAACCCGGTCGAAAGCCTTACTAAAGTCCGTATAGACTGCGTCAATTTGACTTCCTTTTTCCATTTCACAGAGCACATCAGATACCAGGATCATGAGGTTGGTAGAAGTCGATCTACCCTTACGAAAACCATGTTGTTGCTCATTTAGAAGAGGGTCGATTATGCGAGTAAGTTTTTCACAAACTAACTTCTCAAAAAGTTTGGGGATAACAGATAGAATAGCAATCCCCCGATAGTTATTGACTGATCGTTTATCACCACTTTTGAAAATAGGCGTAAGGTATGAAGATTTCCAGAAAGATAGAAAAACACCTAGGGAGAGAGATTTATTGAAAATCATGTGCAACGGTGTGATCAATTGGTCCGCAAATTGCACGACGAAGAAAGGAGAAACCAAATCAGGGCCTGGTCCTTTGCCGATCTTTAGTTCGTGAATAGCTTCAATAATAGCCTCTTGTGTAAGAACAAACCCGGCGATAAGAGGTCTCGCGGTGATTCTTGCAGACATAGTAGAAGTGGAGGTTTTTGGCGAGCAAAAAGAATTTTGAAAGTGATCAGCAAAAAAGTTACAAATGGCTTGTGGGCAGGAAGAAACCATGTTACCACGGGACATCGAACAGGGATAGCCGGTTGATTTACGTTTCAAGTTAACGAAATCATAAAACTTCTTGGGATCACTAATGATTTTTTCCCCCATTGAGTTAACATAGAACTCATACGCTTCGCGAGATTTGATGAGAAATTCTTTGGATAGCTGATCGTATAATCTGATTAGACCCTCACTGAGCAAGCTTTCATTTTTAATTGCTTTATATAATTTATTTCTACGGTTTCTGAGACGCCTTAAATCATTGTCGAGCGAAGGCTCTGAGAGTTTGTTTTTTTTCTTCAGCTTCGGTACGAATAAGTGAATGGCATTGAAAATTATTTTATAAAAGGAAGACACCGATTCATCTAAATCTAATAACGAAAGAGAAATTGTCCAATCTACTGTGTCCAAATATTTTTTAATGCTTAAGTAGTCAGCATTTTGAAAATCATATACAATTTCATTATTGTACGATTGGCTGAAAGAAATATTTGTGGCGGAAAGCTCAACTGTAAAAGCGGAGTGATGGAGAGTGTTTGAGAAAAGATTCTCGGCGTCAATAGTTGGGCTAACCACCACTTCGTCATAAAAGTTAGTAAAAATAAGATCTAACCAATTGCCATTTTGGTTAGGGATAGGAATTACTTGCTGTAAATCGTTGAGTAGATAGAGAATGGCGGTTCTGGCGCAGGACAAGGAGCAATAGACAGGGAGCACAATGACGTCACTGATAAGGGGGTATTCCCCCCACTGATAAGGAGGTGTTCCCTATGGTCACTGATAAGGGGGTATTCCCCAAGGTCGTTGATGTGGATGATGACGCAAACGCGTGGGAATTACGATGATGTCATGTGTTTGTAACCTTGACCGTCTTATTAATATTGAATTTCGAAGCGCCAGTGATTATCGAATAGCGTGTGAAATAATTAGAATTTTATTGATAACAGCAACTGAATTTCACAGATGTTATTTTGTTGACGTTTTTTATAATCATGTGACCTTAGCCGTCTTATTAAAATTGGGGTGAATGGCTAAATTTCGCAGCGCCAGCGTTTGAAATAATTAGAATTTGATAACAGCATATGAATTTCACATGAGAAATGTTATTTTGTTAACGTTTTTTTATAGTCATGTGCTTGTGTCTTTATTAAAATTTAATTATAGCCTATGGGGGGTGAATGACTTTGATGAATCTCGCAACAAGAGAAATGCTAGCGTTTTTATAGCAAAGATGGGGTCATGTGAACTTGACCGTCATAGCGCCGGCGATTGTCGTGCTTGAAATAATTAGAATTTTATTGAGCGTTTGAAATAATTCGAATGACAGCAAAGGAATGAGAAATGTTATTGTTTTTTATAGTCATATGTTTGTGTCTTTGACCGTTTTATTAAAATTGGGGTGAATGGCTTTGATTTATGAAATATGACAACAAAGGAATTTCACTTGAGAAATGTTATTGTTTTTTATAGTCATATGTTTGTGTCTTTGACCGTTTTATTAAAATTATGGTGAATGGCTTTGATTTCGCAACATGAGAAATGCTAGCGTTTTTAGCAAGCGCGTGATAAGAGAATAGGATATCCGGTGAATGAAAATATTTCAACAATGGTACAGCGTGTAAAAAAAAGCAGTGACTATGAAAAAACTTGAGTTTCATTGATAGCAGCAAACGAATATCGCAACATGAGAAATGTTAGCATGTGCATGATAAGAGAATAGGATTTCCGGTCAATGAGAACTATACGACAATATGATACAGCGTGTAAAAAAAGTGTATTTACGTGATAAGAGATTGTTTTAAAAGGAGGCTGTTTGCAAGCATCTACATCAGAAACGTTTAGTGCGAGTGACTGAAAAGTGCTAGTAAAAAATATATTCAAAAGTGTTGCTAAATTATTGTATAATTATATTCAAGAGTGCTAAATTAATCAGCTGGTAAGTACCAATTTTCTATATATATAGAGTTAGTGAAAATAGAAGTGTAAAAAAAAATAATGTTGTTGAAATCGGTTAAAATTGTGCCTCTATAGGCCTCTATATAGCCATGTGCATATGGTTGTTTATGTGTGTGTGTGTGTGTGTGTGTATGAAAATAATTTGAGCCAGTGAAGCAGATTCGAAATAAAAGAGTAGTTTTCTTCAGCTTCCAGGTTTAAAACACCCATTTAGCTCGGTAGGCAATAATCGGGACGCTACTATAAAAAAACCCAAAATAGAAGCAAAACAAGCATTTAACGATATCGCAAGATATTTTAAGCCTTGTCTAAGCGTAAAAGATTTGGTTATTAACCAGCCGTACAACGTGCTAAGCCAAGGCCCGAGAGGGGCTGTAGTGCTACGACGACGTACAAAGTGCTGAATGGTAGCGTGAAGAAAACAAAATTTGGCGAAAAAATTTGTCTTGAATTGGAAGAGAACGTACTGTTCTTACCTGACCGATACAACAAGCTAATTGGGGAAACGTTGGACATTATAAGCAAAAGTTCGTTGTCGATTACATCAAAAGGTCTAGTCAAGGACGGTGGAGGCATATACGACTAACATCTTATAGATATTGGAAAATCTGTTGCGAAGAACCCAGTCGATGAAATAGAGAAGCCGGTATTATATGCGGACGAAGACGATACTATTGACGACACAATTTACTCGCAGTGGAAAACATTGGTAGTGCCGGGAGATACAACATCATCGCGACACATATTTTAGTTATTATTATATATACTCTTAATATTTAATTAAGTATATAATAAAATTTTATTAAGCATAATCTATAATGTTTGCCTGCCCCAGCTGCGCTAAAAGTTTTAGCCGATCGAATAATCTAAAGCGTCACATTAAAAATGTCCATGAAAAAAACGAATGCCTAAGCCTATGTAGTGTATGTAATGCTTGTTTTGATAATTCAGGCAATTTAAAAAGGCATATTAAGTTAAAACATAATAGAGAGAGCTCATCAAATGTAAAAGTGTTCCCAGCTAAAGAGGTAGATCGCGAGAGTTCATCGAATGTGGAGTTGAATGAGTCTATGTCCGAAAATAATCAAGTGGTGGAAGTTCAGAGTAGAGGTATCAAAAGAAAGCAGCATGATAATGCTGATACTATGCATTGTCATATTTGTGAAAAAGACATTATAAAATCATATTTTAAAAATCATCTGAGAAGTAATTTACATAAAACGAATATCGGTAAAATCAATAATGTTCAAGACGAGAAGGTGAAGAAAATTTCGCAAGCATTTGCAAGTCGAATAGCCTCATACCAGATTAATAACGCAAATGAGAAATCAAGCATTGAGGAGTTTTTGAGAGGAGAGAATAATTGTTTCAAAGAACTATTGCAAAATCAATTTCATGAGCTTACTACGGTGAAAGTCAATGTAGAACTGTTTGCAATTTACATTAAATTCGATGTGAACAAAGAAAATAGCTCGAGTGATTTGAAATCGTTTAATACGAAAAATGTTGTAGTTACTATCGGATGCGACCTTGATGAAGTGTATCAGAATTTTTCGGCTATTATTTTAAAGAAAAGTGAAGAGTTTCAAGAGCGGGATAGTGGATGGGCATTCCAGCAGGTTCTCTACTTACAAGTCAACATTAATAAATATGAGCCATTTCACGGGGGATCCTATTTACCACTGCCAAAAGAAGTTGCCTTGAAAAAAGCGTGTGTTAATATTAAAAATCCTGATGACGCATGTTTTGCTTGGGCGATTGTTTCAGCTTTATATCCTCCTGCACGAGATTGCGACCGCATTAGCTCATACCCATGTTATTCAAGTGTTTTAAACTTGGAGGGTGTTAGCATGCCGATTTGTTTAAACGATATCCCCATTGTTGAGCAAAAGAATGGGATAAGTGTCAACGTTTATGGGTGGAAGGACGGTTCCATTATTGGCCCATTTTATTATTCTAATAATAGACAAGAACAACACATAAATTTACTATATATTGAGAACGATAGTGGTACTAATGGCCATTACTGCTGGATAAAAAATCTAAGCCGATTGGTGAGAAGTGGATTGTCCTACCACGAGCATAGATCATATTTATGTGATGGTTGTCTCATAAAATTCACAACTATTGAGCGATATAATAAACATATTGAGCATGATTGCAATAAAATCCGCACAATTCTACCAACAGACGATGATAAAATTTTGAAATTCGAAAATTTCGGGAAGCAGCTCAAAGTCCCCTTCATAGTCTATGCAGATTTCGAAGCTATATTGCAACCTATTCATTCATGTTCTCCTTGCCCTGAAAGTTCATTTACAGAGAGCACTCATCGGCATTTACCATTCAGCTTTGCATATTATATCAAATGTAGTTATGATTCATCTCTTAACAAACTAGAAATATTTCGGGGTGAAGGCTGTGTTGATGTTTTCTTGACTAGGCTGCAGCGCGATGCTGAGAAGATAATCAAAATCTTAAAAAACAATAAGCCGATGCAAATAACAGCTGCAGAGGAAACACAGTTTCTAGCCTCTATATCTTGTCATATATGTGGACAAAAATTTGGACCGGAAATTCAGAAAGTGCGAGACCATTGTCATTTAACTGGAGCATTTCGAGGTGCAGCATGTAATAATTGCAATCTTCTTTATAGAGTACCCAAGTTCATCCCAATTGTTTTCCATAACTTGAGTGGCTACGACGCCCATTTCATATTTCCAAACTTTGGAGGGGATTCTAATAATATCAGTGGCATTCCCAAAAATAAGGAGAAATACATTTCCTTCACGAAATACATGAGGATCGATGAACAAAACATTGCGTTAAGGTTTATCGACTCATACCGATTCATGAGCTGTAGTTTAGACCAACTTGCCCAAAACTTGCCCAAAACCAAATTTTTCGAAACCCGTCGATATCATCACGACGATGAGCTGCTTGAACTTGTCGTTAAGAAAGGTGTTTTTCCTTATGAGTACATTGATTGTTTCGATAAACTCAATGAGTCATCCTTACCAGCTAAATCATCATTTTATAGCACATTGCAAAATAGCGGCATCACCGACGCAGAGTATGACCACGCTCAAAATGTTTGGAGAAAATTCAACTGCCAAACTTTAGGCCAATACTCGGATATATACCTGATCACAGATGTGCTGCTACTGACAGATATATTTGAGGAGTTCAGAAATGTATGCTTGCAGACCTATAAACTTGATCCGGCTCATTATTTCACAGCACCCTCACTTAGTTGGGATAGTATGCTGAAAAGCACTAAAGTCGAGCTGGAACTGCTGACCGATATTGACATGTACCAGTTTGTAAAGCGTGGGATAAGGGGTGGGCTATGCCAATGCAGTAAGAGACATGCAAGGGCAAATAACAAATACATCTCTGAATATGACTCAAATCTTGCTAGTAACTACATCTTGTATGTGGATGCGAATAATCTTTACGGGTGGGCAATGAGTCAGTACTTACCCATAAGCGACTTCCGTTGGCTAAATAACCATGAAATTGAGTGCTTGGATGTAATGAATATTGAAGACGATGCTTCTAAGGGTGTAATTTTGTCTGTTGACTTACATTATCCAGTAGAACTCCATTCAGCTCATAATGATCTCCCATTTTGCCCAGAAAATCAGGTTCCCCCTCTTGAAACTTCAAAATACAAAAAATTGTTGGCAACTGAATCTGATAAACAGAATTATATTATTCATTATAGAAATTTAAAACAGTGTTTACGGTTCGGGCTCAAATGAGTAAAGATAAACCAGGCATTAGAATTTACTCAGTCACCCTGGCTAAAAACTTATATAGACTTAAATACCGAAATGCGTACAAAAGCCGCAACTGATTTCGAAAAAGACTTTTATAAATTAATGAACAACTGCGTTTTTGGTAAAACGATGGAAAACGTGGATAAGCATGTTGATGTAAAAGTTTCAACCCATTGGGAAAACATTGGCAAGAAAAAAGGGGCAAATTATTATATTAGCAGACCCAACTTTCACAGTAGTAAAGAAATCAATGAGGATTTGGTTCTGATTCAAATGAATCGGGTGAATGTCGAATATAAAAAGCCTATATATACCGGGTTCGCAATTCTTGATTTATCGAAAACACTCATGTACGATTTTCATTATAATTTTATTCAAAAGAAATATAAAGATCGGGCGCAGCTTCTCTATATGGACACAGACTCATTCATCTACGACATTGAAACATCCGATATTTATGAAGACATTAAAAATAACATTAGCTTATTTGATACAAGCAATTATGACATAGATAACCCATATAATATTCCACATGCAAACAAAAAAGTGCTGGGGAAATTTAAGGATGAAAGCCCTCTAGCTCCCATTACAGAATTCATTGGCACTAAAGCCAAATCTTATTGTATAGTTACCGATGAATCATGCATTAAAAAAATAAAAGGAATAAAAAAATCTGTAGTAAATAGAGAAATAGAACCATCAGACTTTCTTAAATGTGCTCAAAATAATAAAATTAAAATGTTTAGCAAAATGTATGTGTGCAGATGTGATAAGCATCTTATTTATATTAGATTAGTGAATAAAGTAAGCCTATCGGGTGATGATGATAAAAGATTCATCATACCTAATTCTTGTAGTACATTAGCATGGGGCAATAGTTTAATAAATAAATATACGTAGCATTATAAGAAAAAATAATGTTTATTGTAGATAAGTTCAACAAAATTGTTACAATAAATCATTCTTATTTATCCATGAATTGTGTTCTTTTGTAAATCCTAGCCATTTAACGTAGACTTTGGATCCTTTCGCCTTCAAAACTTTTTCCACTAGGAAATAATTTGGGTATTTTGTTTTGCTCAGCTCCAGTTCATAGAAACAGCCTCGAACCGGGTTTCCTTGGTAGTCGTCAAGTAAGTATGTAACTGGATTCGTGAGTTGCACTCGACGAATTTGAAATATTTCAGTTGTCCAGTTTGGTGTGTAGCCCTTCTCAAACATATACTTGTATTTACTGATGCGAACATGCTCGCCAACCTTATATTTCGGCCATCCATAAGTTTTAGTTTGATTGAAAGCTGAGGATAGTAAGTTGGATTCATTTGATTTGTTAACGTCAATAGGCCGCATCTTTATCGTACGATATATAGTTTTATTGTACTGATTTGTTAAAGCCTTTATGTTTTTAACCCATTGATATGTACCATTTGCACTGAATTGTCGCCAAACCAGATTTTTCAGAGTTCTATTGAAGCGTTCCACAATCGATGCTTTTTTTATGCTAAATGTTGAGTATTGATTAATATTATATTTTTCCATCAGATGCTGAAAGATTCTTTTCCATCATCTGTTTGAACGTTCTTCGGCACTCTACCACCGCTACTATTGAAAATAGACTGCATGAGCTCAGACTGCCGTTTTTCCCGATTCTCATGATTTGATTGTATAGTGAATATTATTAGAGCTATTAACCTCTAACAATGCACATATTGGTGTAATAAAATACTAAGTTAGTTAAGAATATACATTTTTTTATATCATTCATTATTTTTCATCATAGGTTAGACTGACTGCTGACTCATCGTAACTTTATTAGGTCAGATCTTGATTTTAATGAATTCAAAGTTAGAATATATACGGTATACAAATTATATTAACTAAACTATCAAAACATGAGAATCGGGAAGAGCGGTAGTCTGAACAGGTTAATAACCATATTGAATTGATAAACATCGCTGTTTGGACAGACGCGCATGAAGGTCTTACACTATAATTGTTAGTGTTTATTTGTTATCAACAGCATATGATATATTAATAGAATTGTATATAGTATTATCATAAGCTTATGAACATATGAAAAGGGATGATTAACAACCCTATTGAATTTTCATAAAGATCTCTGTTTGAGCAGATGGGTACGAAAAGTAAACCTTGGAAAAGCATATCTCTTGGCACACGCGTGGGAATAACTATGGCATTAGATGCTTGTGTCTTTGATCTTGGTAACGATTCTGTGTTATCTCCATGCTGTGGAACTATTATTGTTATCAGCATGATGCTTTTTAATAGAATTGGAGTCAAATTTCACCTTCCGATTAGATCTTTAGCCATAACCATGATTAATCGGATTGTTGTAGAACATAATTTTATTAGTTTGCAGCAATGAACGGTTTATTAATAGAATTATACAAAGTATTATCATACGCTTACGAGCATATTAAGAACATTTTTGAGACCGGCACTTAAGAGGAGCACGATGACGTCACAAAGAGGAGCAGGCCGACACTTAAGAGGAGCACGATGCCGTCACAAGTGATGAAGAATATGAACGTTGGAATGAAAGATATGTGTCGGTTCTAACGCAAAAGAGGAGGAGCAATAAGGATACGGTGTCTGCGATTATTGGTTCGCGTATGACGTCCGCGTATGACGTAAACGATCTTCCTTGAACTGATAAACAGCTCAACAGAGCTGTTTAATAGCTAAACAGGGCTATTTATTAGCTCAACAAGGCTGTTTAAAAGCTAAACAGGGCTGTTTATTAGCTCAACAAGGCTGTTTAAAAGCTAAACAGGGCTGTTTATTAGCTCAACAAGGCTGTTTAAAAGCTAAACAGGGATGTTTATTAGCTCAACAAAGCTGTTTAAAAGCTAAACAGGGCGGTTTATTAGCTCAACAAGGCTGTTTAAAAGCTAAACAGGGCTGTTTATTAGCTCAACAGGGCTGTTTATTAGCTCAACAGGGCTGTTTATCAGTTCAAGGAAGATCGTTTACGTCATACGCGGACGTCATACGCGAACCAATAATCGCAGACACCGTATCCTTATTGCTCCTCCTCTTTTGCGTTAGAACCGACACATATCTTTCATTCCAACGTTCATATTCTTCATCACTTGTGACGGCATCGTGCTCCTCTTAAGTGTCGGCCTGCTCCTCTTTGTGACGTCATCGTGCTCCTCTTAAGTGCCGGTCTCAAAAATGTTCTTAATATGCTCGTAAGCGTATGATAATACTTTGTATAATTCTATTAATAAACCGTTCATTGCTGCAAACTAATAAAATTATGTTCTACAACAATCCGATTAATCATGGTTATGGCTAAAGATCTAATCGGAAGGTGAAATTTGACTCCAATTCTATTAAAAAGCATCATGCTGATAACAATAATAGTTCCACAGCATGGAGATAACACAGAATCGTTACCAAGATCAAAGACACAAGCATCTAATGCCATAGTTATTCCCACGCGTGTGCCAAGAGATATGCTTTTCCAAGGTTTACTTTTCGTACCCATCTGCTCAAACAGAGATCTTTATGAAAATTCAATAGGGTTGTTAATCATCCCTTTTCATATGTTCATAAGCTTATGATAATACTATATACAATTCTATTAATATATCATATGCTGTTGATAACAAATAAACACTAACAATTATAGTGTAAGACCTTCATGCGCGTCTGTCCAAACAGCGATGTTTATCAATTCAATATGGTTATTAACCTGTTCAGACTACCGTTCTTCCCGATTCTCATGTTTTGATAGTTTAGTTAATATAATTTGTATACCGTATATATTCTAACTTTGAATTCATTAAAATCAAGATCTGACCTAATAAAGTTACGATGAGTCAGCAGTCAGTCTAACCTATGATGAAAAATAATGAATGATATAAAAAAATGTATATTCTTAACTAACTTAGTATTTTATTACACCAATATGTGCATTGTTAGAGGTTAATAGCTCTAATAATATTCACTATACAATCAAATCATGAGAATCGGGAAAAACGGCAGTCTGAGCTCATGCAGTCTATTTTCAATAGTAGCGGTGGTAGAGTGCCGAAGAACGTTCAAACAGATGATGGAAAAGAATCTTTCAGCATCTGATGGAAAAATATAATATTAATCAATACTCAACATTTAGCATAAAAAAAGCATCGATTGTGGAACGCTTCAATTGAACTCTGAAAAATCTGGTTTGGCGACAATTCAGTGCAAATGGTACATATCAATGGGTTAAAAACATAAAGGCTTTAACAAATCAGTACAATAAAACTATATATCGTACGATAAAGATGCGGCCTATTGACGTTAACAAATCAAATGAATCCAACTTACTATCCTCAGCTTTCAATCAAACTAAAACTTATGGATGGCCGAAATATAAGGTTGGCGAGCATGTTCGCATCAGTAAATACCAGTATATGTTTGAGAAGGGCTACACACCAAACTGGACAACTGAAATATTTCAAATTCGTCGAGTGCAACTCACGAATCCAGTTACATACTTACTTGACGACTACCAAGGAAACCCGGTTCGAGGCTGTTTCTATGAACTGGAGCTGAGCAAAACAAAATACCCAAATTATTTCCTAGTGGAAAAAGTTTTGAAGGCGAAAGGATCCAAAGTCTACGTTAAATGGCTAGGATTTACAAAAGAACACAATTCATGGATAAATAAGAATGATTTATTGTAACAATTTTGTTGAACTTATCTACAATAAACATTATTTTTTCTTATAATGCTACGTATATTTATTTATTAAACTATTGCCCCATGCTAATGTACTACAAGAATTAGGTATGATGAATCTTTTATCATCATCACCCGATAGGCTTACTTTATTCACTAATCTAGTATAAATAAGATGCTTATCACATCTGAACACATACATTTTGCTAAACATTTTAATTTTATTATTTTGAGCACATTTAAGAAAGTCGGATGGTTCTATTTCTCTATTTACTACAGATTTTTTTATTCCTTTTATTTTTTTAATGCATGATTCATCGGTAACTATACAATAAGATTTGGCTTTAGTGCCAATGAATTCTGTAATGGGAGCTAGAGGGCTTTCATCCTTAAATTTCCCCAGCACTTTTTTGTTTGCATGTGGAATATTATATGGGTTATCTATGTCATAATTGCTTGTATCAAATAAGCTAATGTTATTTTTAATGTCTTCATAAATATCGGATGTTTCAATGTCGTAGATGAATGAGTCTGTGTCCATATAGAGAAGCTGCGCCCGATCTTTATATTTCTTTTGAATAAAATTATAATGAAAATCGTACATGAGTGTTTTCGATAAATCAAGAATTGCGAACCCGGTATATATAGGCTTTTTATATTCGACATTCACCCGATTCATTTGAATCAGAACCAAATCCTCATTGATTTCTTTACTACTGTGAAAGTTGGGTCTGCTAATATAATAATTTGCCCCTTTTTTCTTGCCAATGTTTTCCCAATGGGTTGAAACTTTTACATCAACATGCTTATCCACGTTTTCCATCGTTTTACCAAAAACGCAGTTGTTCATTAATTTATAAAAGTCTTTTTCGAAATCAGTTGCGGCTTTTGTACGCATTTCGGTATTTAAGTCTATATAAGTTTTTAGCCAGGGTGACTGAGTAAATTCTAATGCCTGGTTTATCTTTACTCATTTGAGCCCGAACCGTAAACACTGTTTTAAATTTCTATAATGAATAATATAATTCTGTTTATCAGATTCAGTTGCCAACAATTTTTTGTATTTTGAAGTTTCAAGAGGGGGAACCTGATTTTCTGGGCAAAATGGGAGATCATTATGAGCTGAATGGAGTTCTACTGGATAATGTAAGTCAACAGACAAAATTACACCCTTAGAAGCATCGTCTTCAATATTCATTACATCCAAGCACTCAATTTCATGGTTATTTAGCCAACGGAAGTCGCTTATGGGTAAGTACTGACTCATTGCCCACCCGTAAAGATTATTCGCATCCACATACAAGATGTAGTTACTAGCAAGATTTGAGTCATATTCAGAGATGTATTTGTTATTTGCCCTTGCATGTCTCTTACTGCATTGGCATAGCCCACCCCTTATCCCACGCTTTACAAACTGGTACATGTCAATATCGGTCAGCAGTTCCAGCTCGACTTTAGTGCTTTTCAGCATACTATCCCAACTAAGTGAGGGTGCTGTGAAATAATGAGCCGGATCAAGTTTATAGGTCTGCAAGCATACATTTCTGAACTCCTCAAATATATCTGTCAGTAGCAGCACATCTGTGATCAGGTATATATCCGAGTATTGGCCTAAAGTTTGGCAGTTGAATTTTCTCCAAACATTTTGAGCGTGGTCATACTCTGCGTCGGTGATGCCGCTATTTTGCAATGTGCTATAAAATGATGATTTAGCTGGTAAGGATGACTCATTGAGTTTATCGAAACAATCAATGTACTCATAAGGAAAAACACCTTTCTTAACGACAAGTTCAAGCAGCTCATCGTCGTGATGATATCGACGGGTTTCGAAAAATTTGGTTTTGGGCAAGTTTTGGGCAAGTTGGTCTAAACTACAGCTCATGAATCGGTATGAGTCGATAAACCTTAACGCAATGTTTTGTTCATCGATCCTCATGTATTTCGTGAAGGAAATGTATTTCTCCTTATTTTTGGGAATGCCACTGATATTATTAGAATCCCCTCCAAAGTTTGGAAATATGAAATGGGCGTCGTAGCCACTCAAGTTATGGAAAACAATTGGGATGAACTTGGGTACTCTATAAAGAAGATTGCAATTATTACATGCTGCACCTCGAAATGCTCCAGTTAAATGACAATGGTCTCGCACTTTCTGAATTTCCGGTCCAAATTTTTGTCCACATATATGACAAGATATAGAGGCTAGAAACTGTGTTTCCTCTGCAGCTGTTATTTGCATCGGCTTATTGTTTTTTAAGATTTTGATTATCTTCTCAGCATCGCGCTGCAGCCTAGTCAAGAAAACATCAACACAGCCTTCACCCCGAAATATTTCTAGTTTGTTAAGAGATGAATCATAACTACATTTGATATAATATGCAAAGCTGAATGGTAAATGCCGATGAGTGCTCTCTGTAAATGAACTTTCAGGGCAAGGAGAACATGAATGAATAGGTTGCAATATAGCTTCGAAATCTGCATAGACTATGAAGGGGACTTTGAGCTGCTTCCCGAAATTTTCGAATTTCAAAATTTTATCATCGTCTGTTGGTAGAATTGTGCGGATTTTATTGCAATCATGCTCAATATGTTTATTATATCGCTCAATAGTTGTGAATTTTATGAGACAACCATCACATAAATATGATCTATGCTCGTGGTGGGACAATCCACTTCTCACCAATCGGCTTAGATTTTTTATCCAGCAGTAATGGCCATTAGTACCACTATCGTTCTCAATATATAGTAAATTTATGTGTTGCTCTTGTCTATTTTTAGAATAATAAAATGGGCCAATAATGGAACCGTCCTTCCACCCATAAACGTTGACACTTATCCCATTCTTTTGCTCAACAATGGGGATATCGTTTAAACAAATCGGCATGCTAACACCCTCCAAGTTTAAAACACTTGAATAACATGGGTATGAGCTAATGCGGTCGCAATCTCGTGCAGGAGGATATAAAGCTGAAACAATCGCCCAAGCAAAACATGCGTCATCAGGATTTTTAATATTAACACACGCTTTTTTCAAGGCAACTTCTTTTGGCAGTGGTAAATAGGATCCCCCGTGAAATGGCTCATATTTATTAATGTTGACTTGTAAGAAGAGAACCTGCTGGAATGCCCATCCACTATCCCGCTCTTGAAACTCTTCACTTTTCTTTAAAATAATAGCCGAAAAATTCTGATACACTTCATCAAGGTCGCATCCGATAGTAACTACAACATTTTTCGTATTAAACGATTTCAAATCACTCGAGCTATTTTCTTTGTTCACATCGAATTTAATGTAAATTGCAAACAGTTCTACATTGACTTTCACCGTAGTAAGCTCATGAAATTGATTTTGCAATAGTTCTTTGAAACAATTATTCTCTCCTCTCAAAAACTCCTCAATGCTTGATTTCTCATTTGCGTTATTAATCTGGTATGAGGCTATTCGACTTGCAAATGCTTGCGAAATTTTCTTCACCTTCTCGTCTTGAACATTATTGATTTTACCGATATTCGTTTTATGTAAATTACTTCTCAGATGATTTTTAAAATATGATTTTATAATGTCTTTTTCACAAATATGACAATGCATAGTATCAGCATTATCATGCTGCTTTCTTTTGATACCTCTACTCTGAACTTCCACCACTTGATTATTTTCGGACATAGACTCATTCAACTCCACATTCGATGAACTCTCGCGATCTACCTCTTTAGCTGGGAACACTTTTACATTTGATGAGCTCTCTCTATTATGTTTTAACTTAATATGCCTTTTTAAATTGCCTGAATTATCAAAACAAGCATTACATACACTACATAGGCTTAGGCATTCGTTTTTTTCATGGACATTTTTAATGTGACGCTTTAGATTATTCGATCGGCTAAAACTTTTAGCGCAGCTGGGGCAGGCAAACATTATAGATTATGCTTAATAAAATTTTATTATATACTTAATTAAATATTAAGAGTATATATAATAATAACTAAAATATGTGTCGCGATGATGTTGTATCTCCCGGCACTACCAATGTTTTCCACTGCGAGTAAATTGTGTCGTCAATAGTATCGTCTTCGTCCGCATATAATACCGGCTTCTCTATTTCATCGACTGGGTTCTTCGCAACAGATTTTCCAATATCTATAAGATGTTAGTCGTATATGCCTCCACCGTCCTTGACTAGACCTTTTGATATAATCGACAACGAACTTTTGCTTATAATGTCCAACGTTTCCCCAATTAGCTTGTTGTATCGGTCAGGTAAGAACAGTACGTTCTCTTCCAATTCAAGACAGATTTTTTCGCCAAATTTTGTTTTCTTCACGCTACCATTCAGCACTTTGTACGTCGTCGTAGCACTACAGCCCCTCTCGGGCCTTGGCTTAGCACGTTGTACGGCTGGTTAATAACCAAATCTTTTACGCTTAGACAAGGCTTAAAATATCTTGCGATATCGTTAAATGCTTGTTTTGCTTCTATTTTGGGTTTTTTTATAGTAGCGTCCCGATTATTGCCTACCGAGCTAAATGGGTGTTTTAAACCTGGAAGCTGAAGAAAACTACTCTTTTATTTCGAATCTGCTTCACTGGCTCAAATTATTTTCATACACACACACACACACACACACACACACACACACACACACACACACACACACACATAAACAACCATATGCACATGGCTATATAGAGGCCTATAGAGGCACAATTTTAACCGATTTCAACAACATTATTTTTTTTTACACTTCTATTTTCACTAACTCTATATATATAGAAAATTGGTACTTACCAGCTGATTAATTTAGCACTCTTGAATATAATTATACAATAATTTAGCAACACTTTTGAATATATTTTTTACTAGCACTTTTCAGTCACTCGCACTAAACGTTTCTGATGTAGATGCTTGCAAACAGCCTCCTTTTAAAACAATCTCTTATCACGTAAATACACTTTTTTTACACGCTGTATCATATTGTCGTATAGTTCTCATTGACCGGAAATCCTATTCTCTTATCATGCACATGCTAAAAAACGCATTTCTCATGTTGCGATATTCGTTTGCTGCTATCAATGAAACTCAAGTTTTTTCATAGTCACTGCTTTTTTTTACACGCTGTACCATTGTTGAAATATTTTCATTCACCGGATATCCTATTCTCTTATCACGCGCTTGCTAAAAACGCTAGCATTTCTCATGTTGCGAAATCAAAGCCATTCACCATAATTTTAATAAAACGGTCAAAGACACAAACATATGACTATAAAAAACAATAACATTTCTCAAGTGAAATTCCTTTGTTGTCATATTTCATAAATCAAAGCCATTCACCCCAATTTTAATAAAACGGTCAAAGACACAAACATATGACTATAAAAAACAATAACATTTCTCATTCCTTTGCTGTCATTCTAATTATTTCAAACGCTCAATAAAATTCTAATTATTTCAAGCACGACAATCGCCGGCGCTATGACGGTCAAGTTCACATGACCCCATCTTTGCTATAAAAACGCTAGCATTTCTCTTGTTGCGAGATTCATCAAAGTCATTCACCCCCCATAGGCTATAATTAAATTTTAATAAAGACACAAGCACATGACTATAAAAAAACGTTAACAAAATAACATTTCTCATGTGAAATTCATATGCTGTTATCAAATTCTAATTATTTCAAACGCTGGCGCTGCGAAATTTAGCCATTCACCCCAATTTTAATAAGACGGCTAAGGTCACATGATTATAAAAAACGTCAACAAAATAAAATCTGTGAAATTCAGTTGCTGTTATCAATAAAATTCTAATTATTTCACACGCTATTCGATAATCACTGGCGCTTCGAAATTCAATATTAATAAGACGGTCAAGGTTACAAACACATGACATCATCGTAATTCCCACGTGTTTGCGTCATCATCCACATCAACGACCTTGGGGAATACCCCCTTATCAGTGACCATAGGGAACACCTCCTTATCAGTGGGGGGAATACCCTCTTATCAGTGACGTCATTGTGCTCCCTGTCTATTGCTCCTTGTCCTGCGCCAGAACCGCCATTCTCTATCTACTTCGTTGCCATAGAACGTACTTATAAGGTTGAAGTCAATGGAGTCAGAAAAGTTGATTGGAAGGAGGCGGTCATCATTTTCGTCGAGAACGAAACTGATTTTTGGACGGTTGAAGTCCCCCAGAATAATTATTTTGTCATCGTCGTGTAAGGAAGCTGTTACTGAAGATATCAAGTCACAAACGTCCATGTAAGTAGTTTCATCAGATTGAGGTGGGATATAAACGATACCAATATAGAGGTAATGCTTGTCGAATAAGACTCTGATGAATTTGTGTTCAAAAAACTTGTAAGAACTGGTCACAACAAGTTCACTTGAAAGGATATTGCGAATCGCAATAAGTACACCACCTCCTCTTGAAACTCCAGTATAAAGGTAGTCGCGATCGGTTCTATAGATGGTCCATTCAGTGTCAAGGATTTCTTCGTTTATATGTGAGTCGTTCAACCACGTTTCAGTGATCGTTAGTATATTAAAATGGCAAGATTTAGCGTCGAGAAAAAGCTTGTTTAATTTACTTCTCATACCACCGCAATTGTGGTAGAGAAATCTTGGGCGAATAGAAGGAACTTTGTTGTTAGGAGTAATATTTGTTATATTTATGTATATATATATATATATATATATATATATATATATATATATATATATATATATTTATATATATATATATATATATATATATATATATATATATAAACATATATATATATATATATATATATATATATATATATATATATATATATATATATATATATATATATATATATATATATATATATATATATATATATACATGCCTCCTGGCTCGAAAAAGGCTCTCCAAACCAATTTCTGGCCTCCTGGTACCTTAGTTAAGGAGTTCATTCCAAGACCTCGGAAAAACTTTCGCACGAATTCATCGTGGAGCTTTCGAAACTAGACTCATCAACAAGCGGAGCTTGAACCGACCTCGTAAAATTTACTACCAGAACGTTCGTGGTCTGAGGACCAAGGTTAATTGTGTAAAGATCTCCTTGGTAACTGCGACTGATGACATTGTATGTCTTACAGAGACCTGGTTGTCTGGGGATATACACAGCAATGAAATCTTTCCACTTCACACTGTTTTTCGTAGAGATCGAAATCGATCTACGTATAATATTTCTCTAGGAGGTGATGTTTTAATTGCTATTCACAAATCTCTGAATGGAACACTCTGCAGTGACTTCATTCCCTCCGTCCTGGTCGAATGTGTGATTGTCCGTATTTCTCCTTCACCATCCGTTGTGTTGCTTGTTTCCTCTATCTATATCCCTTGTAGTAGCCCCGTACTGGTATATGAACGTTTCTTTGCGGAACTCTCGTCCTACCTTAATAATTGCTTCCCTTCTGCTTCCTTACTTTTATGTGGTGACTTTAATATGCCGTCGCTTGTTTGGGATGATACTTTCTCAAATATTTTGTCTTATAGCAATATTTCTGTCGCTATTTCTTCCTTTATGTTCCTTTGCTCTATTTCCTAATTTAACAATGTACCGAATACTAACAACAGGATTCTGGATTTGGTTCTAACTAATATTCACCCTTCTTCCATTTGCTTGAGTCCTTCTCTGTCTCCGTTTGTGCAACCTGATCCTCATCATCCTCCTCTTTTTATGGAATTAACTCTTAACCGTTCGTCTAAAGTCAAATCTGTTTCTAATCTCCGTTTTAATTTCAAAAAAGCGAACTATTCCGCTTTGTCCAATGAAATCAATGCTATTAACTGGTATAACTTCTTCAGAGGGCTAAGTGTGGATGATGCTTTTGACAAATTTTATTCCCTCTTGTCCAACTTAATTTCCTGCTATACTCCATCCTTCCGCAGTATAAGAAGTTCCGATCCTCCGTGGTTCACAGTCGATGTTGCGGTTGCTCTTAGAGCCAATGACGCATTGCGTGCCTACCTGGAGCATATCGAAACATCCATTACTTCCGACAATTCTAAGCCTTTTTGGTCTTATGTCAAATCCCTTAAAATTTCCTCTGGCATTCCTTCTGTCATGTATCTTCATGATAAGTCTGCGTCCTCACCTCAGGATTCCTGCGAGCTCTTTGCTCAATTTTTTTCTTCTTTTACCTCCCATCTCAATAGTTCTTCACCTTCAACAGTTTTTCCCACACCTGATCGTGACCTTTCCACTGCTTTAACTAATCCTTTAGAAGTCGAATCATTAATGTTGTCCCTCGATGGAAGTACAAGCCTCGGTGCTGACGGCATTCCGAATTTTTTCACCAAATCACTGTCTTCCTCTTTGTGTGTTCCTCTGTCAATAATTTTCAACATTAGTATTTCAACCGGTACCTTTCCTGCTCTTTGGAAATCTGCCAACATATTTCCTATTCATAAAGCTGGTGATTCTTCTTCCATCCCTAATTACCGTCCCATATCCCTTTTGCCATGCTTTAGTAAGCTCCTCGAAAGAGTAGTTTACAACAGAGTGTACCCTTTTATTCAGCCCTTGCTGGCCAGTGAACAGCATGGATTCGTTAAAGGTAAGTCAACGGTTACAAACTTATTGTCTTTTACAAACACCGTTGCTTCCGCAATCGACAAGCAAAAGCAAGTAGATGTTTTATATACTGACTTTGCCAAGGCTTTCGATTCTGTGAACCATGCTATTCTTCGGTCTAAGTTAGCAGGGTTTGGTCTCTCTGGTGTCCTCTTTTCTTGGTTCTCCTCCTACATTTGTGATCGCTCTTGTGCTGTGATTGTCAACTCTTGCTCTTCTACACCCTTTTTTTCTACCTCAGGAGTTCCGCAAGGATCTATTGTTGGTCCTTTATTGTTCCTTATGTTTGTTAATGATCTTCTTTCCCTCTTTAGCTCACCCTGTCTTTTGTACGCTGATGATCTCAAAATTTTCAGAGTGATAGAATCCGCTAGTGACTGTTCGTTATAACAGAAAGATTTGGGTACTTTGGCTACCTGGTGCGTAGCGAATTCTCTCACTTTGAATGTTTCGAAATGTCATCAAATGTTTTTCACCCACAAAACATCCCCACTTCTCTTCTCCTACTCTGTCTTCGGCTCCCCCCTCAATGTTGTGACTAGCTTCAAGGACCTTGGCGTGTTTTTTGATTCCAAGCTGAAGTTTGATTTACATATTTTACACGTCACTGCCAAGGCTTCTCGTTTGTCCGGCTTCATCATTAGGTCCTCTAAACGTTTTGTTAATCTTTCCACTCCATAATATCTGTTTTTACTAATGTTCGAAGAAGAACATTAGTATTAAAATCACTTTGGCCAAAAATTCATATTTCTATATATATATATATATATCATCAAAAAATTTCAGTGAAAAAATCTCAGGAACGCGCCATCCGATTGAGCTGAAATTTTCAGGACACATTGGTGTATATTCAGAATAGTGCCAGGTCTCACAAAAAGTTAATAATCTTTAACCCTTTGGCGCCGGCGGCCATTTTAGTGATATTTTTAATATACCTATTATTCCGTACACAAATAAGTTTTGCAAAAATAAAGTTGACGAAATAAATTTTGAACGTGTTTTACATGTGAATCGGATAATGTTTTGGAATTTTTTAACCCCATGTGTGCGCTGGGTGCCTAAAAACAGAACGGGAAAACTTGAAAATTTTTAAGTTGCGATAACTTTTGACAAAGTTATTCAATCATTACGAAATTTTTAGGACATATTGATATTATTTAGTTGTAGATTTGTGTAGCTTTTGATGAGCGTGCTGGCAACCCTGTAGCTAGGGCAGGTACTGAAAGTGCAAATCTTCAAATCATCGTCTCTCTTGAAAAACTGCCGCTTCTTCAAAAAAAAGCCATTCATATGTAAATCTTGTGCTTTGTTTACATAAACAAAACAAAAAATTTGATATGGTATAACGGGCACGCCTGGTAACCCTTACCCAATTTACCTATATTTTTAGCATCAAAAACTTCTGTTCACGGAAACTCACGATCCAATGAGCAGAATTAATTGAAATTTGCAGACTGTATTGGTCCTATATAGGACCAGGTCTGATAGAAGTGATTTTGAAATGCGGGCGATTCTGTGCCAGTGGTGCCATCTTGAAAAATCACTAAAAGAGATAACTACTTTTAGCCCTATAAATTCTGATCGAATCGTTCGATTTTGACGAAATTCACACAGTAGCTGAACATTATTTAATACTACGTTTGGTACAAATTTGGTTGAAAAATTCGGTTGGAGCTGCCAGCTATAATAATTTTGGTGTCTTAAATTTGAAAAAATAAAAATTTGGAAGTGAAAACATTAAACCATCGAATTTCCAAAAACTGTCCGTTTCTTACAATAAAACCAATCTGTATACAAATCTAATGCTTTATCTACACATTCAAAGTAAAACTTTGGAAATTTCATGTCGGACAAGAACGGTAACCCTTTCGCAGTCAACCTATATTTTTAGCATCAAAAACTTCTGTTCACGGGAACTAACGAATCAATAATCAGATACCATTGAAATTTACAGAATGCATTGGACTTAAGTAGGACCAGGTCTGATAGAAGCGATTTTGAATTGTGGGCAACTCTGTGCCAGTGGTGCCATCTTGAAAAATTACAAAGAAAAAAAACTGCTTTTTGCCCTATGAAATTTGAATAAGTTACCAGATTTTCATGAAATTGACATAGTAGCTGAACCTTACTCTAAACTCTATTTGATAGAAATTTGGTTGAAAAATTCGATTGGTGCTGCCAGCTATGGTAATTTTTGTGTCTTTGGATTTGAAAATTCGCTCAGGAAAATAAAACTTTTTGCCCTATAACTTCCAGTGCAGTCATGGAATCAATACGAATTTCATACAATTAATGGAACCTATCATAAGCATTATTCAGGCCAAATTTGGTTGAAAAGCCACGATAGGGTTGCCAGCTATTGTTGGTTTTGTATTTGTTTGCAATATCTTTACTAAGCGGTTTTATCGTAGAATTTTCAATTGGTAATGATATTGTAGTGACAATAAACAGCAAATATTAAGCTTTCCATTATTTGAAAAAACTCACTGCAGGTAATCGTAAATTTCTTTATACTCCTATAACTTCGAATGTAATATAACAACGTGAAGCAGATGTGATATATTCTTGGCTTTGATACTGGCGAAAGGTTGCCAGCACGAGTCGGTTGTGCTACTTTTGTATCAATAAATGCTTACAGTTAGTATTCATACCGGAAACATTTACAATGAAAATAAATAACCAATGTTTCAATTCCGAAAGTTCTGCAAATTTTTCGGATCGCAGCCCCAAACACCAACTTCAGTTACAGTGCTGCAGGCACTGAACATTTTCTTCATTGATGTTATATGAGATGCTGCTTTCGGAATTTTGTGAAATAAGCAACTGATAACGAATATAATTAACCCGTGTTTTGCTCTCATAAACGTTGAAATTCATGCCAGTGGTAATATCTGAAACCTTCTACCATATGAGTTATAATGCATTCTTGAGACCAAAGCAGAACGTGGCGTTTGAAACAGTTTGGCCGTAATAAGCAGCTCATGTGGTGGATTATGCACTCAAAACCTGCACGATTCTTCTACTGTTCTTCGAACATTAGTGTTTCTAGCGGTTCAGGTGCGCTAGAGTTTTTTCCTTCGTTTGTAGTGTTCTTGAATATTGCTGCCAAATTTGGTGTCCACATTATGCATACTTGATTGCTGCGGTTGAATCCGTGCAACGCAGATTCACCCGCTCATTGTTCTATAAGTTCAATATTCCGTATTGCGATTACAGTATGCGCCTCTCCATCCTTCAAATTCCTTCCCTTGAGTCACGTAGAGTGTTCCTTGACGAGTGCCTCCTCTTTAAACTTTTCAACGGCTGTATACTGGTGGACCCTAGCATTCACCTTTCTGTTAGAGATTCAGGCCGTCTTAATAGAACAGTTTTCAAATCTAATGTTCCATTTGCCCGTACCGACACCTATTTCTTTTCTCCCCTTTTGCGTTTGCCTCGTCAGCATAATAATCTTAACCTTGGTCCTCTGCCTCGATCGTTAGCTATGTTTAAAAATATTCTAAAAAATAACGTTCTTTCAGGCACGTGAAATATGTCATGATTTATTACTAATGTTCGAAGAACATTAGTATTAAAATCGATTCGGCCAAAAATTCATATTTCCAAGAAATATATTGTCTAATCTCAATTCGTAATTATATTTGTAGGAGTTAATCTTACATTTTTCCCACAACATTTTCTAGGATTAGCAGGAATACCTCGGCGGTATTCCGATTATCCTGATTCATATACTGCATGAAATATTGTATCAACTGTTGGATCAACTATTTCATTATTAGGAATTATTTATTTCTTGTTAATATATATATATATATATATATATATATATATATATATATATATATATATATATATATATATATATATATATATATATATATATATATATATATATATATATCATCAACAAATTTCAGTGAGATAATCTCGGGAACGCGCCATCCGATTGAGCTGAAACTTTCAGGATACATTGGTGTATATGCAGAATAGGTCCAGGTCTCTTTAAATGTCAGTTATTGTTAACCTTTTGGCGCCGGCGGCCATTTAAGTGATATTTTTAATATACCTATTATTTCGTGCACAAATAATTTTTGCAAAAATAAAGTTAACGAAATAAATTTCTAACGTGTTTTACATATGAATCGGATAATGCTTTGGAATTTTTTAGCCCTATGTGTGCGCTGGGTGCCTAAAAACAGGACGGAAAAATTTGAAAATTTTTCAATTTCGATAACTTTTGACAAAGCTATTCAATCATTACGAAATTTTCAGGACTTATTGATATTATTTAGTTGTAGATTTGTGAATGGAGCGTGCTGGCAACCCTTAATGAGCGTGCTGGCAACCCTGTAGCTAGGGCAGGCACTGAAAGTGAAAACCTCAAAATCATCGTCTCTCTTGAAAAAATGCCGTTTCTTCAAAAAAAAGCCACTCATATGTAAATCTTGTGCTTTGTTTATATAACCAAAAAAAAAAAAAGATATGGTATAACGGGCACGCCTGGTAACCCTTGCCTAACTTACCTATATTTGTAGCATCAAAAACTTCTGTTCACGGAAACTCACGATCCGATGGGCAGAATTATTTGAAATTCACAGAATGTATTGGTCTTAAATAGGACCAGGTCTGATAGAAGTGATTTAGAAATGCGGGCGATTCTGTGCCAGTGGTGCCATCTTGAAAAACCACTAAAAAAGATAACTGTTTTTAGTCCTATAAATTCTGATTGAATCGTTCGATTTTGACGAAACTCACACAATTGCTGGACCTTACTTTAAGTCACATTTGGTAGAAAGTTGGTTGAAAAATTCGGTTGGAGCTGCCAGCTATGAAAAGTTTGGTGTCTTCATTTTGAAAAAAAAGATTTGGAAGTGAAAACATTCAAACCATCGAATATTCAAAAAAATGTCCGTTTCTTACAATAAAACCAATCTGTATATAAATCTTATGTGATATCTACACGCTCAAAGTAAAACTTTGGAAATTTCATGTCGGACAAAAACGGTAACCCTCTCCCAGTTAACCTATATTTTTAGCATCAAAAACTTCTGTTCACGGAAACTCACGAACCAATAATCGGATACAGCTACAATTTACAGAATGCATTGGACTTAAGTAAGACCAGATTTGATAGAAGCGATTTTGAATTGTGGGCAAGTCTGTGCCAGTGGTGCCATCTTGAAAAATTACAAAGAAAAAAAACTGCTGTTTGCCCTATGAAATGTGAATAAGTTACCAGATTTTCATGAAATTGACACAGTAGCTAAACCTAACTCTAATCTCTGTTTGGTGGAAATTTGGTTGAAAAATTTGATTAGTGCTGCCAGCTATGGTAATTTTTGTGTCTTTGGTTTTAAAAATTCGCTCAGGAAAATAAAACTTTTTGCACTATAACTTCCAGTGCAGTCATGAAATCAATACGAATTTCATACAATTAATGAAACCTGTCATAAACATTATTCAGGCCAAATTTGGTTGAAAAGCCACGATAGGGTTGCCAGCTATTGTTGGTTTTGTGTTTAATTGCAATATCTTTATTAAGCGGTTTTATCGTAGAATTTTCAAATGGTAATGATATTGTAGTGACAGTAAAGAGCAAATATGAAGCTTTCGATCATTTGAAAAAACTCGCTGCAGGTAACCCTAAATTTCTTTATACTCCTATAACTTCGAATGTAATATAACAACGTGAAGCAGATTTGATATATTCTTGGCTTTGATTCTGGCGAAAGGCTGCCAGCACGAGTCGGTTGTGCTACTTTTGTATCAATAAATGCTTACAGTTAGTATTCATACCGGAAACATTTACAATGAAAATAAATAACCGATGTTACAATTCGCAAAGTTCTGCAAATTTTTCGGATCGCAGCCCCAAACACCAACTTCAGTTACAGTGCTGCAGGCACTGAGCATTTTCTTCATTGATGTTATATGAGATGCTGCTTTCAAAATTATGTGAAATAAGCAACTGATAACGAATATAATTAACCCGTGTTTTGCTCTCATAAACGTTGAAATTCATGCCAGTGGTAATATCTGAAACTTTCCACCATATGAGTTATAATGCATTCTTGAGACAAAAGTAAAACGTGGCATTTGAAACAGTTTGGCCGTAATAAGCAGCACATGTGGTGGAATATGCACTCAAAACCTGCACGATTCTTCTACTGTTCTTCGAACATTAGTGTTTCTAGCGGTTTAGGTGCGCTAGAGTTTTTTTTTGTTGTATCTTTTTTTTCGGTCAATTTTTCCTTTGATTACTTTTCCTTTCTGAATTTCATTTGATTTTAATTATTATGTTTTTCTTTAATTTAATTTTTCTCTTTTTGACTCTCATATTATTGTGCCGTTTTTCTTTATATATATATATATATATATATATATATATATATATATATATATGTATATATATACATATATATATATATATATATATGTATTTTTTTTTTTTTTTCTCTATTTTTGTTTTGTCTAATCTATAATTGGATTTGTTCTGTTGATTTGGACATTAATAAATAAATAAATAAATATATATATATATATATATATATATATATATATATATATATATATATATATATATATATATATATATATATATATATATATATATATATATATATATATATATATATATATATATATATATATATATATATATATATATATATATATATATATATATATATATATATATATATGGCTTTCATGCTAATTAGGCACTTGAACCAAATTAGCTCGCACAATTTACAAAGCACCAGCACTTGAAACTAGTACCTTTAGAAAAACAGTAAGATGAACAGTAAAACACAAATCACACCTGATTCTTGTTGTTGAACTGATAATTTTATTCATAATGTAATCCGTATTTATGCAAAATAATTGCTTACATTTCAAACTTATGAACAATGTTTAGTATTTACAAATATTTACATTTCAGCATATTAAAGCTCAATTGCTACAATTAATACAATCAGCAAAAAAATACAAATATTAATTAATATGAGAAATCGAAAGATCATTAACCGCTATTCTATGAGTTCATGTGAAGTACGCAAATATGTATATGCAAGCATATCGGCGCACGCGTGTATAAGCGTATATCGTACATACATGAGCTTGCATACATGCTGTAAAAGTTGAGTTGCGTACGATGATTCTAAACATACTCCCCCCGTTGAACAGTTGTTCAATTTCAGTGGACTGCAACGGTGAAAGGAGAACTGGTTGCTGTTTTTCTCGGTAATGGTACTGGTATCGTCATTGGGCCTGTAGTATGATGTCGTTGGTAGCACCGCTTTATGCTACAGATAATGGCCACTGCGATGATGATTGATAGGCATAGGCTGATGTATCCTACTGTGTAATGGTGCATGTTGTGCTCGTACATATTGGTTGGTATGTTGGTTTGAAGTTTTAGCACCTGTTCCTTCAGCACTGAAAGCTGTTCATGTTGCAAGTGGAACTGATGCTGATGCTCATCTTCGGGCGCGATGGTTTTTTGACTGATGTTTAAGAAGGATTCAATGTCGTCTTCTGGAATGTATGAACTATGCCGTCTGGTTCCTATAAGACTATGTCCTTGAATGGTAATCAGTGGTTGCTTGATGATGCAGTTTCCTTCAATGATTAAAACACCAGATCCTTGAAGGGTCATTCGAGAAAGTATGTTGTTGCAGACTACGTTTAATGGTGTTTCCCTGTCTAGTACGTAGATCCATGAGTATGGTTCGTGAAGTTGAATCCACTGAGGTGCTGGACTGGCTGGTTTGGTGGTACATGATGGTGTAGTTGTATGAGACAACAGGCTTATCTCGCAGCTACTTTGACCAAAACCTTGTCTGTATAGGGGATGATGATGTCGACATAAGAATCGATCTTCGTCTGTTGTAATACATTGCCGCAATTCGTCTTTATTGAGTGGATAATATTGTTCACGCTGAAGATCCACAATGAGATGTGTTGACGCAGTAACAAGAGCAACGGAATTGTTTTCCTTTTTCCATGGAATTGGTATTAGGTTGAGTAACTCTAACTGGTCTGCAGCGATGAGTGGAATTTTTACAGTAAAAATAATGTATTTCTCTGTTATTCGGCTTTGTATTGTCATTAATTTATAAAACTTCAGCAAGCTTTTAGTAGTTTTCGGAAGGGTGACTGTTTTGGGCAGGATAGTCTGGAGTTTAAACAACTCAACTTGTAGCTGTCCTGGTGGCAACAGGATTGGATTGATTCGTTCATGTTGGGAATCCATTACAATACCGAGCAGTGAATTTTGTATCCGCTGATACTTTATTAATGCCATAGATGCTTGAAAAGTGATTTCTGTGAGCTTTTCAGATACTTGTTCCGAAACGTCAAATTTACTTAGCCAAGTTGTCGTCCGGTTTATAGCGTTCTCGACTGCTTGAAATTCGCCTTCAATCTCTAGCTGATCTTCCTTCATGATGTTAAGTGTACTATCAATGAAGGAAGTCTGATTGTGTAGGGTCGAAGCAAGCTGATTGTTGTTTTCGCGAAGCTTATCAATAGTGCCAGAGAGTTTATCTGCATATTCTGAGTCTAGTACTCCAAAAAAGGAATGAGCTACGTTTCCAACAAAATTAAAGGCAGCTCGCTTGCTGCGTTTGTTGTCAGCCGATATCAGAAATTTGTTATTAATTTCCAAATCTTGAATGTTACTTTCGAGCTGTGATCCTATTCTAGAGCACGTGTTGGTTTGGGTTCTTTTTTCGCAGAGCTGTCTTATGATGTATGGATATCTTTTAATGTTTTCGAAATGTTTCCAATATGGTTGCATGTCAAAATAAGTTACCAGATTCCATTCGCTCGTGATAATTCCAGCAGAACCCAATTTTTCAAAATATATGCCTGGATTATGGTCGAAAGATTTGATTTCTACAGACTGAACGCTCGGTGGTACCGTAGGCAAACAAATGCAAAGTAGTGTCATTACCATCGATCCTGTGGTTAGGCGAGGGCGTTTGGCTAAGTGTTGATGTTTGATATCCTTCGGTCTAGAGTTGTTTTGGCTAGGCAGTAGTGGTTCTTCTTTGTCCTTCTGCCCGCGATCTTCTGCGTAAAGCTCTGAGGTATTATCTTCGGGAAACAACGGTGCTAGTCGATGTATGGGACGTTTTAGTGTGCCAGTGGCCGTTTTTACATCGGCTACTCGAATTGCTCCATCCTGACCGGGATATACCTTAACGATTCTGCCTAGTGGCCACCGAAGTGTCGGTACGTTATCTTCCTTGATTATCACTAATGTTCCTTCTTTGACATTTGGCGCTCTTGTTTTCCATTTGTACCGCTGTTGTAGTTCATTAAAATACTCGATGTGCCACCTTATCCAAAATTCATTTTTTATATATGAAACAAGTTTCCATCTGGATAGGAGATTTGGGGTTGCTGATTTGGTAGCCTCATCTATTTGAGCAGTAAGAGGTTCTCCAATTAAAAAGTGTCCTGGAGTAAGTTCGGATAAGTCATTGGGGTCACTAGACATTGGCGTGATGGGTCTAGAATTCAAAATCGCTTCAATTTCAATGATGACAGTTTCTAGTTCCTCGTATGTAAGTGAGGCAGTAGAAACGCTTTGAGTCAATAAGTACTTAAAGGATTTCACAGCTGCTTCCCATAAGCCTCCAAAATGAGGGGCTCTTGGAGGGATGAAAGTAAAGTTGATACCTTTGTCGCTGCAAGTTCTTATTATTTTTTCCTGAGCTGATTTGCTCTGAATTGCCGTTTCGAGCTCTGCAAGTTGATTGCTAGCACCCACGAAGTTTGTCGCATTGTCGCAGTACATGTTTTTTCAATGTCCCCGGCGAGCGATGAAACGTTTGATCGATCCGATGAATGCATCTGTCGTGAGATCACTTACGACTTCCAGATGTACTGCTTTTGTTGAAAAACAGCAGTATACACAGACGTTTGCCTTTTGTGGACGCTTTCCGCGTACTTTATAATGCACCCAAAATGGTCCGCAGAAGTCTACACCTGCATTGACGAATGGCCGAGCCTGTTGAACTCTTGTTGGTGGTAAGTTGCCCATTACTTGTTGGAAGGTAACGGGCTTAGCTCTAGTACATCGTACACAGTGTTGAACAATGGATCTGGCCATTAGTTTGCCTTTTATTGGCCAAAAACGTTGTCTTGTTTGTGCCAGTAACATCTGTGGACCACAGTGTAAATTATTTTGATGCACGTCTTCCATAATAAGTTTCACTACTGGGTCGTTATAAGGTAATAGTATTGGATGTTTAGCATCATAAGGTAAAGACGAAGATTGTAGTCGCCCTCCTACCCTTATTATCCCATTGTCATCAATGAAGGGGTTCAAACTGGCTACTGATCTTGCTTCTTCAACTTGTCCACTACGAAGTAGTTGATTTATCTCTGTTTTAAAATCGGATCGTTGAATCGTTCTTAGGATGTAATGAAGTGAGTTATCTAATTCTTGTGAGCTTAGAACAATCCCTGTGCAATGAGAGTTAGATGCTCCTTCTGCGTTTTTTATGAATCTTAGTATATAAGCAACAATTCTTCGTAAGGTTGAAAATGAGTTTCTTGAATTTATGTTGTAGAGGATTTCTTCAGAAATAACACTGCTTGTAGCCACAATTGGCTGCAATTGCGACTTTTTCTTTTCCGGAGGGTTTTGGATTAAATGATGCTTCTGAATAGAAGTAGGCCAGTTTGATTCTTTACCATGCAAGAATATAGGTCCGTAGAACCAGAGGTTGCATGCGTGCATCTCTTTAGGTCGCAGTCCACGAGACAGCACATCCGCAGGATTCTGTTTCGTATCTACGTGCCGCCACTGTTCAGCCAACGTTAATTCCTGAATTTTTGCGACTCGGTGAGCCACAAATGTCTGATAAGATGTGGAGCAAGAATTAATCCAACTTAGGACAACCTGTGAGTCTGTCCAGAAATGAGACCTTTGATCTTCATATTTCAAATCCATTTTGACTCTGGATATGAGTTGTGCGCCCAGTAATGCGGCACATAGTTCTAGACGTGGTATTGTTTGTTTTTTGAGTGGAGCAACTCGTGATTTAGCACATAGTAATCTTACTGCTATGCTGTTATCTTTGAAAACTGCACGGATAAAGACTGCGGCACCGTATGCTTTTTCTGATGCATCTGTGAAGCAGTGCAATTGTGTACTGCACGGAATCTTGTGACTAAATACTTGTCTGGGAATTATCAGGTTATTCATGCTTTCCAAATCTTTTCGGAATCTTTTCCATTCTTGCTGATATTGTTCTGGCAGTACATCATCCCAATCTAGTTTAAGTTGCCATAGCTTTTGTATGAAAATCTTTGCGGCTACTACAACAGGTGCTAGTAGCCCTAGAGGATCATATATTCGTGCTAAATCAGATGCTACCGTTTGCTTGGAAATGTGTGTAGTTGTTTCTATGTTTATTTTGACGAGCAAATTGTCAGTGTGTGGCATCCAAATCAGGCCAAGAGTTTTTATGGTTTTATTGCTGTCTGAAGAAAGCTCTAAATTGACTTCCAGGTCTTTTTCAGGTATCCCTTGTAGCAGCTGTGGATGGTTGGCGCACCATTTGCGTAAATTAAAGCCAGCTTCTTGTAATAGTGACTTCAATTCATGCTGAATTTCGAGAGCTTCGACTAAGCTATTGGATCCTGTCAGGGCATCATCAACATAGAAGTCTCGTTCTAATGCTGTCGCACCTAGCGGGAATCTTGCCTTGTTGTCTTTATCTAGCTGTTATAGGCATTTTGTTGCTAGATACGGCGCTGGACGTGTTCCGTATGTAACAGTTTTCAAACAGTAGTACCTTAATGACTGCGTTGAGTTTTTTCGCCAAACGATTAACTGCATACTTTCGTCATCTGGATGGATGAGTACTTGCCTGTACATTTTTTCCACATCAGTGGTGAATGCAAATCGTGGCAAGCGGAAACGGAGTAAAATGGAGAATAATTCACTTTGCACTGTGGGTCCTTTGTGTAATATGTCGTTAAGTGACAGGCCAGATGTTGTTTTCGCAGAGGCATCAAAGACCACTCGAAGTTTCGTGGTGCTACTTTCGGGGCTTAGTACTATATGGTGTAGGATGAAGTAATGCGGTGATAAAATGTCTGCATGGTCAATTTCTTTCATGTGAGCGAGCCTTTCGTATTCTTCCATGAAGTCAATGTATTGCCTTTTCACATCAGGATTGTTATCCAATCGTCTTTCCAGATTTAAGAATCGATTGGTTGCTTGTGTTAATGATTGTCCGAGTGATGTTGACTCGTTTATGAATGGCAGTTTGACGATAAATCGACCCTCTGATGATCGTTGCATGTGTTGTACAAAGTGGGTTTCACATTGTTTCTCTGCTTCAGAGAGTGTGGTTGTATCTTGATAATTCTCCTCAATCTCCCAAAATCGAGTGAGAAGATTGTCGATTGAATCGTCGTCATTGATGCCAACTCCACAAAATGCATTGCCTTCTGGATACATGTTCACTTTTCCAGTCCAGACATAATTTTTACACGTGCAGTGCCTTGAAGTATATATCCAGCTGCAGATTTTTTCATTGAGGCGGTAAGTGTGCTTCTGAAGTTGGTTGATCCTGGTTCCTCCTGAGATTCCGTTCGGGCTGCTAAATTCTGTTTAGGTTTGTTATAACTGCCACTGGTTTTTTGATCGGATGCACTTGCCGTCGTGTGAAGCAATGTGTGGTGTCTTTTATTGCATCTGCTGCAACTTCGTGACGAGCACAAGTTTACTCCGTGACCTGGTTTCAGACAGTTAAAACAGAGATTTTTCTTCTGTACATGTTGTTTTCGATCGATAGCGTTAAGCTGCAGAAATTTCTGGCATACGTGCAATGGATGCATACCTTCCTGGCAGAAGTTACAAGTGGTACCTTTTCCCTTGTAGGATGATGATGTTGCCGTAGTGCACGTCTTTATGCTGGCCGACTGTTTTGTTTTCTGTGTGATTGCCTCTAATGACTGAAACCGCAGCTCCAAGAACTTAAGAAAATCATTCACAGTTTGAAGTTCTCTGGGATTCTTTAAGGACTGCTCATACAACACTCGTGTTGATCTGTCTAACTTCTTTATCAGAGTGTGTAATAGCAATGGTCCCCAGCTATCGCTCGATACCTTCAGCGCATTGAGCGCCAGCAAAGACTCCCTGGTTGTGTCGTGTAAGGGTTTAATGGTCGCCGCATTCGTTGATTCGGAATTGCTGGTGGGTTGATCGAGGAGCTTTTGAATTAATGAAGATGTGAGCATCCTTATATTGTGGTACCTGTCTTTCAGGATTTCCCATGCCGTGACGTAGTTGTCTTTTGTTAGTGACAAATGCCTGATTAGCCTTTCCGCTTCTCCAGTCAGGTTTGTTTTGAAATACCACATCTTCTGAATATTGTGCAGTGGTTTTTTATGAATCATTTCTGAGAACAAATCGAAGAATTGCGGCCACTTAAGATAATCGCCGTCAAACTTTGAAATTGTAATTTTAGGCAATTGCACGTCTTCGTTCTGACAATTAGCCTCAGTTGATTGACTTTCAGTTTTTACTGAAATCATCACTAGTAAATCTTGAACTTTCTTTTCAAGTTCAATGTAATTATTTTGGTTGTACCCTGCTGCTTCCGGGTCTTCCACATATTCCCATATTGAATAGTTGTTGGCTTCGATTTGATTCCAAAGGTGCTCTATTGCTTTCATTTTGCGTTCGTAGTATTGCCTCGGTTGGTTTTCTTCAACGTTCGAGGAGATAATTCTGAGCAGTGGTGACATTAGTGCGTGCTGTTTTCTTACAAAGCCAGCAACGTTTGGCAGTTTTACCGCCAGACCTGACTGAGGGATAGTTGTCTGCCGTCCATCCTGATCAGCTTTTTCAAATGCTTCGGATTCCTCCATGTTGCCGTCTTTGTCATCAGAGCTCATTTCTGTCAAAAATAACTTGCGATAATGATTTATTAGGGCCATTATTTCTACAAAATAATCTTCTGCAAAGTAATCGTGCTGCCGTGGAACAGTTTCTAGTCGTTGAATCTGGCAATTATTTGCCTCAAAACGTTTTGAAACTTCATCTAGACGGCTCAGTCTCTCTTCAAAGTATTTCCTTGTTTTCCGCGAGATGGGGTCCTTTTTGAAATTTGCTATTATTTTCTGAACCTCTCCACCTGCTAACAGCTGCTGCTGCACAAGCTCTTCAAATTGAGACATATTTGGTCTTTAACTCTTGTAGTCGAGTAATCTGGTCTGTCTAGTATACAGTTCGCCTGGTTGAACTATGAATTGTTTAATTCACCGTTGTATGTTAATGCTCCGTTTGTCGATGACGAAACAGGTATGCTTCAGTTCGCCAATTTGAACTATAAGGCACCTTTCAGAGACAGGATATCTTGTAATAACGTTGTGTAGTCTTGTTGGATCTACACTCGTAGTTCTGTGATAAGTTCGCCTGGTTGAACTATCACGTCGGGGTCACCAATGTTTAATTGTGGCTTTGATGCTAATTAGGCACTTGAACCAAATTAGCTCGCACAATTTACAAAGCACCAGCACTTGAAACTAGTACCTTTAGAAAAACAGTAAGATGAACAGTAAAACACAAATCACACCTGATTCTTGTTGTTGAACTGATAATTTTATTCATAATGTAATCCGTATTTATGCAAAATAATTGCTTACATTTCAAACTTATGAACAATGTTTAGTATTTACAAATATTTACATTTCAGCATATTAAAGCTCAATTGCTACAATTAATACAATCAGCAAAAAAATACAAATATTAATTAATATGAGAAATCGCAAGATCATTAACCGCTATTCTATGAGTTCATGTGAAGTACGCAAATATGTATATGCAAGCATATCGGCTCACGCGTGTATGAGCGTATATCGTACATACATGAGCTTGCATACATGCTGTAAAAGTTGAGTTGCGTACGATGATTCTAAACATACTCCCCCCGTTGAACAGTTGTTCAACTTCAGTGGACTGCAACGGTGAAAGGAGAACTGGTTGCTGTTTTTCTCGGTAATGGTACTGGTATCGTCATTTGTCCTGTAGTATGATGTCGTTGGTAGCACCGCTTTATGCTACAGATAATGGCCACTGCGATGATGATTGATAGGCATAGGCTGATGTATCCTACTGTGTAATGGTGTATGCTGTGCTCGTACATATTGGTTGGTATGTTGGTTTTTTACTAATGTTCGAAGAACATTAGTATTAAAATCGATTCGGCCAAAAATTCATATTTCCATATATATATATATATATATATATATATATATATATATATATATATATATATATATATATATATATATATATATATATATATATATATATATATATATATATATATATATATATATATATATATATATATATATATCATCAAAAAATTTCAGTGAGATAATCTCGGGAGCGCGCCATCCGATTGAGCTGAAACTTTCAGGATACATTGGTGTATATGCAGAATAGGTCCAGGTCTCTTTAAATGTCAGTTATTGTTAACCTTTTGGCGCCGGCGGCCATTTAAGTGATATTTTTAATATACCTATTATTTCGTGCACAAATGATTTTCGCAAAAATAAAGTTAACGTACAGCTCTTCCTAATATAACACCCAATGCAGCAGCACACTCCCCATATAAGAATTTCTTGCATAAAATGAAAAAGAAAATTTCTTTAAAAGAAAAAAATAAGGCTAAAGTGGGGAACGACAATGTCGAAAGTATCAATTATAGCATAATTGCTACCGATAAAGCGACAAAAAAACATTCTAATACAGATTCCGGAGCAGCCCAGTCAACATCTTCCTCTTATCCTAATTTTATTCGTGGTGAAGACTACACACCATCCACTACCACCGTAGTTGATTCACAAAGTCCTTCCAGAAATCCATTACAATCTGCATCTAACTTTTTAGACCCGTTATTGCCGCCACATGTGAAAGCCACCATTACATCTAGTGCTGACCTGGAGAGTAGGTATCTCCTCTCTCGGCTAAGAGATTGTAAAATATATAACAATGTTCGTCTCTTCCTTGCTTACATGCACAATGCCAGCGATTGTGCATGTTTCGAGGGTAAAACGAAAACCCACTTGAAAATTATGATCCAGCAAGAGGGTCTACCAATTGACTTTGATTCCCTTAATCTTCTTTTTACTCGGTACCACGAACAGCTTGGAGTATCCTCAGACCAAGTAAAAAATGACCTGAAAACCTATGCCTCACACGTTTCCGCAAAACATATTTCTCACCTTCAGAGAGCAAGAGAGGATTTTACCAAGTATCGTTCCTAACCAAAAAGCATTATCAGATGGCCTCAAACTATTTTACCACAATTGTGGTGGTATGAGAGGCAAATTAAATAAACTCTACCTCGACGCCAAATCTTGCCAGTACTTTCACAGAAACCTGGCTAAAAGACTGCCATAAAAACGAAGAAATACTGGATGGCTCCTGGACCATATACAGAAACGACCGCAATTATCTCCGTACTGGACAGACTAGAGGTGGTGGTGTGCTCATAGCCACTCATAGCTCCCTGTCGAGTGAAATGGTTGAAACCAATTCAGATAATCAGTTTGAGCACATAATTATCAGAATATCTTGGTCCAAAAGTTTCCTTTATATTGGAGCTTTCTACATCCCACCTAATTCAGACGACGCTGCGTATAATGCTGTGTCAGAGATTATTTCTTCTCTAGTATCATCTCTTAAAGATGATGATAACATTATAGTACTGGGAGATTTCAATCGCCCAAACTTAAAGTTCACGGCTGATGAAAACGACACCAACCTTCTTCCAGTAAATATTATTGACTCATCCGATCTAAATCTTGTAAGTACATTTTACAGCAATGATCTGCAGCAAATTGCACCGACTTCTAACCAAAATGGTAATTGGTTAGATCTTATCTTCACTAACAGTTACGACGATGTAGTGGCTACTCCGACTGTTGACGCAGAGCATCTTTTCTCCAATACTCTTCACCACTCTGCCTTTACAGTCGAGCTATCCATATCTGATCTAATAACTTTACAATCGTACAACAATTCTGTTGTATATGACTTTCGTAATGCTGATTATGATAGCATTAACCATCATTTGTGTAATATTGACTGGAATAGTACACTTTTAACTTTAGAATTGAACGAAGCAGTATCTCTATTCTACCAATTGGTTTTTGATGTAGTGGAAAAGTACGTTCCCAAGATTAAAAAAAAAAACAAACTGTCTGAGCCATGGTTGGATAGAAATCTGAGGTCTTTACGGAATCGGAGAAACAAACTATATAAAATTCTAAAAAACAATAGCAATGCTAGCCATGATATCAAGACAAGATATAATGACTTAGCTCAGGAATTTTTCAAAAAATCTCGCGAAGCATATGAAAGCTATGTCAATATAGTTGGCGAAAACATAATTCACAATCCTAAGACTTTTTTCGACTTTGTGAACACCAAGCGAAAAGCTTCTGGCTATCCCACATCGATGCAAAAAAACAACTTAGTTTCTTCTGACCCACAGAATATATGTGACTTCTTTGCCGATCATTTTCAGGAAGTTTTTTGTCCTCTCAGCGGCTCGCCTAACATGCCACTTTCTCAAACACCTCAGCTGTCTATGGTTGATGCAATATATTTAACTAGAGAGGACATTACTAAAGCTATAAGAGAGCTTGACATAAAAAAAGGGCCTGGACCAGACCTACTTCCTCCAAGCTTCATAATTAAGTGTGCAGAAACGATTATTTCACCCCTACAGATAATTTTCAACAAATCGCTGCATTGCGGTAAATTTCCTCATTTCTGGAAGTCTTCCCATCTTACACCGATTTTTAAAAGTGGCGACAAACGATCGGTTGAAAATTATAGAGGCATCGCCATTTTGTCTGCAATACCAAAGCTGTTTGAAAAAATAGTTTGCGAAAAACTTACAATTGTTGTTGATCCTCTTCTAAACGAACAACAACATGGCTTCAGAAAAGGTAGATCCACTACAACCAATCTTATCATAATGATTTCAAATGTGCTTTGCGATATGGAAAAAGGACGTCAGGTTGATACTATATACACTGACTTCAGCAAAGCTTTTGACCGTGTCGACCATGATGTTTTGAAATTTAAGCTGCAAAAATTTGGCATCTCAGGAAATTTGCTAAATTGGTTGGATTGTTACTTAAGAAATCGAACACAGCATGTAAAATTCCAAGGTTTTATCTCCAAAAAAAATACCGTTTCCTCTGGGGTACCGCAAGGAAGCCACCTAGGGCCACTTCTGTTTAATATTTTTATTTCGGATCTATCGGAGGTGCTATCAGACATTCCACATCTTTTTTATGCGGACGATCTCAAGATGTGCCACACTATTCAATCGGAGTCTGACTCAAAATTTCTTCAGTTAAAACTCTTATCGCTTGAGCAATGGTGCGTACGAAACAAACTTCTTCTTAATATTGACAAATGCCATTCCATAAGCTTTTCCCGTAAAACCTGTACAGTAAATTTCGATTACCGCCTGAATAATCAGCTGCTGAAGAATGTAGATAGTGTTATAGATCTCGGTGTCGTTCTGGATAAGAAGCTTCGCTTTAACCTTCAATACGACAAAATACTTGCAAGAGCCAGCAAGCAGCTGGGATTTATTAAGAGGCGCGCAAAAGAATTTAAGAACATATGGGTCACAAAAACTCTGTACATATCTTTAGTTCGTCCTTTACTCGAATATGGGTGCATCGTCTGGAATCCTACTTTCAATATTCATAGCGATAGACTGGAATCTATCCAAAAGCAGTTTGTTCTTTTTGCCCTGAGAGATCAATACCATCCACATGATTTTGAAAGCCTTCCATCTTATAGTTACAGGTTAAGTCTTTTAAATTTGAAAACACTTTCTTCAAGGAGAACGTTATTGTGTTCATGTTTTATTTTTGATGTGATTAGGGGTTTGATTAACGTTGAATGCATTTGCAATAAAATAACTGTCAATAATTCTGTAAGACGAACTAGGCATGCACGTCTCCTCAATGAACACCAGCACCACACAGTTTATGGTGACAGAGAGCCAATAAATAGATGTTGTAAAGTATTCAACAAATTTTCCCACTGCTATTCCCCGTCTATCTCTAAAGTCAGGTTCAAAAGCGCTTTAAATATAGCGCTGAATTCCTAAATCCTTTATTTCCTTTCCTTGGAATTTCCGCCTCAAATTGACAACCAGACAAAAGTCTGGGAAATGTTATCATGTTTTATTTTAGTTAAGCTTGAAAATGTAAAATGTAAATTGTTATTTGTTTTATGTATACACCTTGTTTGGTTTGAAATAAATAATAAATAAATAATAACGAAATAAATTTCTATCGTGTTTTACATATGAATCGGATAATGCATTGGAATTTTTTAACCCTATGTGTTCGCTGGGTGCCTAAAAAGAGGACAGGAAAATTTGAAAATTTTTAAATTTCGATAACTTTTGACAAAGCTATTCAATCATTACGAAATTTTCAGAACATATTGATATTATTTAGTTGTAGATTTGTGTAGCTTTTACTGAGCGTGCTGGACACCCTGTGGCTAGAGCAGGCACTGAAAGTGAAAACCTCCAAATCATCGTCTCTCTTGAAAAAATGCCGTTTCTTCAAAAAAAAAGCCATTCATATGTAAATCTTGTGCTTTGTTTACATAGACAAAAAATAAAATTTGATATGGTATAACGGGCACGCCTGGTAACCCTTGCCCAATTTACCTATATTTTTAGCATCAAAAACTTCTGTTCACGGAAACTCACGATCCGATGAGCAGAATTATTTGAAATTCACAGAATGTATTGGTCTTAAATAGGACCAGGTCTGATAGAAGTAATTTTGAAATGCGGGCGATTCTGTGCCAGTGGTGCCATCTTGAAAAACAACTAAAAAAGATAACTGTTTTTAGCCCTATAAATTCTGATTGAATCGTTCGATTTTGACGAAACTCACACAATTGCTGAACTTTACTTTAAGCCACGTTTGGTAGAAATTTGGTCGAAAAAATCGGTTGGAGTTGCCAGCTATGATAATTTTGGTGTCTTCATTTTGAAAAAAAAATTTGGAAGTGAAAACATTCAAACCATCGAATATTCAAAAAAATGTCCGTTTCTTACAATAAAACCAATCTGTATATAAATCTTATGTTTTATCTACACGTTCGAAATAAAACTTTGGAAATTTCATGTCGGACAAGAACGGTAACCCTCTCCCAGTTAACCTATATTTTTAGCATCAAAAACTTCTGTTCACGGAAACTCACGAACCAATAATCAGATACAGCTAAAATTAACAGAATGCATTGGACTTAAGTAAGACCAGATTTGATAGAAGCGATTTTGAATTGTGGGAAAGTCTGTGCCAGTGGTGCCATCTTGAAAAATTACAAAGAAAAAAAACTGCTTTTTGCCCTATGAAATGTGAATAAGTTACCAGATTTTCATGAAATTGACACAGTAGCTAAACCTAACTCTAATCTCTGTTTGGTGGAAATTTGGTTGAAAAATTTGATTGGTGCTGCCAGCTATGGTAATTTTTGTGTCTTTGGTTTTGAAAATTCGCTCAGGAAAATAAAACTTTTTGCACTATAACTTCCAGTGCAGTCATGAAATCAATACGAATTTCATACAATTAATGAAACCTGTCATAAACATTATTCAGGCTAAATTTGGTTGAAAAGCCACGATAGGGTTGCCAGCTATTGTTGATTTTGTGTTTAATTGCAATATCTTTATTAAGCGGTTTTATCGTAGAATTTTCACAGCAAATATTAAGCTTTCGATCATTTGAAAAAACTCGCTGCAGGTAACCCTAAATTTCTTTATACTCCTAAAACTTCGAATGTAATATAACAACGTGAAGCAGATGTAATATATTATTGGCTTTGATACTGGCGAAAGGTTGCCAGCACGAGTCGGTTGTGCTACTTTTGTATCAATAAATGCTTACAGTTAGTATACATACCGAAAACATTTACAATGAAAATAAATAACCGATGTTACAATTCGCAAAGTTCTGCAAATTTTTCGGATCGCAGCCCCAAACACCAACTTCAGTTACAGTGCTGCAGGCACTGAGCATTTTCTTCATTGATGTTATATGAGATGCTGCTTTCAAAATTATGTGAAATAAGCAACTGATAACGAATATAATTAACCCGTGTTTTGCTCTCATAAACGTTGAAATTCATGCCAGTGGTAATATCTGAAACCTTCCACCATATGAGTTATAATGCATTCTTGAGACGAAAGTAAAACGTGGCATTTGAAACAGTTTGGCCGTAATAAGCAGCTCATGTGGTGGAATATGCACTCAAAACCTGCACGATTCTTCTACTGTTCTTCGAACATTAGTGTTTCTAGCGGTTCAGGTGCGCTAGAGTTTTTTGAAGTTTTAGCACCTGTTCCTTCAGCACTGAAAGCTGCTCATGTTGCAAGTGGAACTGATGCTCATCTTCGGGCGCGATGGTTTTTTGACAGATGTTTAAGAAGGATTCAATGTCGTCTTCTGGAATGTATGAACTATGCCGTCTGGTTCCTATAAGACTATGTCCTTGAATGGTAATCAGTGGTTGCTTGATGATGCAGTTTCCTTCAATGGTTAAAACACCAGATCCTTGAAGCGTCATTCGAGAAAGTATGTTGTTGCAGACTACGTTTAATGGTATTTCCCTGTCTAGTACGTAGATCCATGAGTATGGTTCGTGAAGTTGAATCCACTGAGGTGCTGGACTGGCTGGTTTGGTGGTACATGATGGTGTAGTTGTATGAGACAACAGGCTTATCTCGCAGCTACTTTGACCAAAACCTTGTCTGTATAGGGGATGATGATGTCGACATAAGAATCGATCTTCGTCTGTTGTAAAGGCGGCTTTAGATATGCGGTGTTTGTCAAAAACCTCCTATTCGCCAAATACCGAACACCTAGTCAAGTCATTTGGCTTGGTGATTGCGAAATGACAAGCACATTGAATTAGACATTCGGGCATTGCCGAATGTTTGCCAAAACTGGAACATGTACGAGCTGCTCGTCGTTGTTCACTCCCGCCATTTTCATTTGAAAATTTTTACTCGCGCCACACAGTTTGACACTTTTCAGTATTTATCAACAAATGCAACAAATACCGAATGTCTAAAGCGGGGATCCGAATATACCCAAACACATTGCTCGTCTACTTTGATTTGGCTAAAAGTTCCGCAAACTACGGGAATAGCGAGCACCCGAATGTTTGTGCTTGGCCTAGGGCAAGCACTAGGCGAGCAAGCCAACCACACATGCGAAGTTTGGCAAACTTGGTGCTCGGTATTTGACAAACACCGCATATCTAAAGCCGCCTTAATACATTGCCGCAATTCGTCTTTATTGAGTGGATAATATTGTTCACGGTGAAGATCCACAATGAGATGTGTTGCCGCAGTAACAAGAGCAACGGAATTGTTTTCCTTTTTCCATGAAATTGGTATTAGGTTGAGTAACTCAAACTGGTCTGCAGCGATGAGTGGAATTTTTACAGTAAAAATAATGTATTTCTCTGTTATTCGGCTTTGTATTTTCATTAATTTATAAAACTTCAGCAAGCTTTCAGTAGTTATCGGAAGGGTGACTGTTTTGGGCAGGATAGTCTGGAGTTTAAACAACTCAACTTGTAGCTGTCCTGGTGGCAACAGGATTGGATTGATTCGTCCATGTTGGGAATCCATTACAATACCGAGCAGTGAATTTTGTATCCGCTGATACTTTATTAATGCCATAGATGCTTGAAAAGTGATTTCTGTGAGCTTTTCAGATACTTGTTCCGAAACTTCAAGTTTACTTAGCCAAGTTGTCGTCCGGTTTATAGCGTTCTCGACTGCTTGAAATTCGCCTTCAATCTCTAGCTGATCTTCCTTCATGATGTTAAGTGTACTATCAATGAAGGAAGTCTGATTGTGTAGGGTCGAAGCAAGCTGATTGTTGTTTTCGCGAAGCTTATCAATAGTGCCAGAGAGTTTATCTGCATATTCTGAGTCTAGTACTCCAAAAAGGTAATGAGCTACGTTTCCAACAAAATTAAAGGCAGCTCGCTTGCTGCGTTTGTTGTCAGCCGATATCAGAAATTTGTTATTAATTTCCAAATCTTGAATGTTACTTTCGAGCTTTGATCCTATTCTAGAGCACGTGTTGGTTTGGGTTCTTTTTTCGCAGAGCTGTCTTATGATGTATGGATATCTTTTAATGTTTTCGAAATGTTTCCAATATGGTTGCATGTCAAAATAAGTTACCAGATTCCATTCGCTCGTGATAATTCCAGCAGAACCCAATTTTTCAAAATATATGCCTGGATTATGGTCGAAAGATTTGATTTCTACAGATTGAACGCTCGGTGGTACCGTAGGCAAACAAATGCAAAGTAGTGTCATTACCATCGATCCTGTGGTTAGGCGAGGGCGTTTGGCTAAGTGTTGATGTTTGATATCCTTCGGTCTAGAGTTGTTTTGGCTAGGCAGTAGTGGTTCTTCTTTGTCCTTCTGCCCGCGATCTTCTGCGTAAAGCTCTGAGGTATTATCTTCGGGAAACAACGGTGCTAGTCGATGTATGGGACGTTTTAGTGTGCCAGTGGTCGTTTTTACATCGGCTACTCGAATTGCTCCATCCTGACCGGGATATACCTTAACGATTCTGCCTAGTGGCCACCGAAGTGTCGGTACGTTATCTTCCTTGATTATCACTAATGTTCCTTCTTTGACATTTGGCGCTCTTGTTTTCCATTTGTACCGCTGTTGTAGTTCATTAAAATACTCGATGTGCCACCTTATCCAAAATTCATTTTTTATATATGAAACAAGTTTCCATCTGGATAGGAGATTTGGGGTTGCTGATTTGGTAGCCTCATCTATTTGAGCAGTAAGAGGTTCTCCAATTAAAAAGTGTCCTGGAGTTAGTGCGGATAAGTCATTGGGGTCACTAGACATTGGCGTGATGGGTCTAGAATTCAAAATCGCTTCAATTTCAATGATGACAGTTTCTAGTTCCTCGTATGTAAGTGAGGCAGTAGAAACGCTTCGAGTCAATAAGTACTTAAAGGATTTCACAGCTGCTTCCCATAAGCCTCCAAAATGAGGGGCTCTTGGAGGGATGAAAGTAAAGTTGATACCTTTGTCGCTGCAAGTTCTTATTATTTTTTCCTGAGCTGATTTGCTCTGAATTGCCGTTTCGAGCTCTGCAAGTTGATTGCTAGCACCCACGAAGTTTGTCGCATTGTCGCAGTACATGTTTTTGCAATGTCCCCGGCGAGCGATGAAACGTTTGATCGATCCGATGAATGCATCTGTCGTGAGATCACTTACGACTTCCAGATGTACTGCTTTTGTTGAAAAACAGCAGTATACACAGACGTATGCCTTTTGTGGACGCTTTCCGCGTACTTTATAATGCACCCAAAATGGTCCGCAGAAGTCTACACCTGCATTGACGAATGGCCGAGCCTGTTGAACTCTTGTTGGTGGTAAGTTGCCCATTACTTGTTGGAAGGTAACGGGCTTAGCTCTAGTACATCGTACACAGTGTTGAACAATGGATCTGGCCATTAGTTTGCCTTTTATTGGCCAAAAACGTTGTCTTGTTTGTGCCAGTAACATCTGTGGACCACAGTGTAAATTATTTTGATGCACGTCTTCCATAATAAGTTTCACTATTGGGTCGTTATAAGGTAATAGTATTGGATGTTTAGCATCATAAGGTAAAGACGAAGATTGTAGTCGCCCTCCTACCCTTATTATCCCATTGTCATCAATGAAGGGGTTCAAACTGGCTACTGATCTTGCTTCTTCAACTTGTCCACTACGAAGTAGTTGATTTATCTCTGTTTTAAGATCGGATCGTTGAATCGTTCTTAGGATGTAATGAAGTGAGTTATCTAATTCTTGTGAGCTTAGAACAATCCCTGTGCAATGAGAGTTAGATGCTCCTTCTGCGTTTTTTATGAATCTTAGTATATAAGCAACAATTCTTCGTAAGGTTGAAAATGAGTTCCTTGAATTTATGTTGTAGAGGATTTCTTCAGAAATAACACTGCTTGTAGCCACAATTGGCTGCATTTGCGTTTTTTTCTTTTCCGGAGGGTCTTGGATTAAATGATGCTTCTGAATAGAAGTAGGCCAGTTTGATTCTTTACCATGCAAGAATATAGGTCCGTAGAACCAGAGGTTGCATGCGTGCATCTCTTTAGGTCGCAGTCCACGAGACAGCACATCCGCAGGATTCTGTTTCGTATCTACGTGCCGCCACTGTTCAGCCAACGTTAATTCCTGAATTTTTGCGACTCGGTGAGCCACAAATGTCTGATAAGATGTGGAGCAAGAATTAATCCAAATTAGGACAACCTGTGAGTCTGTCCAGAAATGAGACCTTTGATCTTCATATTTCAAATCCATTTTTACTCTGGACATGAGTTGTGCGCCCAGTAATGCGGCACATAGTTCTAGACGTGGTATTGTTTGTTTTTTGAGTGGAGCAACTCGTGATTTAGCACATAGTAATCTTACTGCTATGCTGTTATCTTTGAAAACTGCACGGATAAAGACTGCGACACCGTATGCTTTTTCTGATGCATCTGTGAAGCAGTGCAATTCTGTACTGCACGAAATCTTGTGACTAAATACATGTCTGGGAATTATCAGGTTATTCATGCTTTCCAAATCTTTTCGGAATCTTTTCCATTCTTGCTGATATTGTTCTGGCAGTACATCATCCCAATCTAGTTTAAGTTGCCATAGCTTTTGTATGAAAATCTTTGCGGCTACTACAACAGGTGCTAGTAGCCCTAGAGGATCATATATTCGTGCTAAATCAGATGCTACCGTTCGCTTGGAAATGTGTGTAGTTGTTTCTATGTTTATTTTGACGAGCAAATTGTCAGTGTGTGGCATCCAAATCAGTCCAAGAGTTTTTATGGTTTTATTGCTGTCTGAAGCAAGCTCTAAATTGACTTCCAGGTCTTTTTCAGGTATCCCTTGTAGCAGCTGTGGATGGTTGGCGCATCATTTGGGTAAATTAAAGCCAGCTTCTTGTAATAGTGACTTCAATTCATGCTGAATTTCGAGAGCTTCGACTAAGCTATTGGATCCTGTCAGGGCATCATCAACATAGAAGTCTCGTTCTAATGCTGTCGCACCTAGCGGGAATCTTGCCTTGTTGTCCTTAGCTAGCTGTTGTAGGCATTTTGTTGCTAGATACGGCGCTGGACGTGTTCCGTATGTAACAGTTTTCAAACAGTAGTACCTTAGTGACTGCGTTGAGTTTTTTCGCCAAACGATTAACTGCATACTTTCGTCATCTGGATGGATGAGTACTTGCCTGTACATTTTTTCCACATCAGTGGTGAATGCAAATCGTGGCAAGCGGAAACGGAGTAAAATGGAGAATAATTCACTTTGCACTGTGGGTCCTTTGTGTAATATGTCGTTAAGTGACAGGCCAGATGTTGTTTTCGCAGAGGCATCAAAGACCACTCGAAGTTTCGTGGTGCTACTTTCGGGCCTTAGTACTATATGGTGTGGGATGAAGTAATGCGGTGACAAAATGTCTGCATGGTCAATTTCTTTCATGTGAGCGAGCCTTTCGTATTCTTCCATGAAGTCAATGTATTGCCTTTTCACATCAGGATTGTTATCCAATCGTCTTTCCAGATTTAAGAATCGATTGGTTGCTTGTGTTAATGATTGTCCGAGTGATGTTGACTCGTTTATGAATGGCAGTTTGACGATAAATCGACCCTCTGATGATCGTTGCATGTGTTGTACAAAGTGGGTTTCACATTGTTTCTCTGCTTCAGAGAGTGTGGTTGTATCTTGATAATTCTCCTCAATCTCCCAAAATCGAGTGAGAAGATTGTCGATTGAATCGTCGTCATTGATGCCAACTCCACAAAATGCATTGCCTTCTGGATACATGTTCACTTTTCCAGTCGCTACCCAACCAAACATAGTATTTTTGAAGATGGGAAGATGCTCTCTTAAGTGTATTTGTCCGTCTGACAGAATTCGAGGGTAAAGCTCAGCTCCTAGTAATAAGTCGATCTGCTCTGGTCGATAAAAGTTTGGGTCAGCTAACTGAATGTTTCTTGGTAACGGCCAAGTTGCAATATTAAGCTCTTTTGAAGGTTGTGGTGAAATGATCTTGGGCAGTACAAAGGCTTCAACCGGTGCTGTAAATTGGCTTATCCTGGATTGGATGCTCATCATGACGCAGTGATGAGACTTCTTTTTTTCCTTTCCAATGCCTTCTATGGTGAACGATGTCGATTTTGAAGGCAATCCTAACTTTTTCACCAGCTTTTCGGTGATGATGTTGATTTGGGATCCAGAATCAAGAAGCGCTCGACATTCGACCATTTCTCCATTGTTAGACATAATTTTTACACGTGCAGTGCCTTAAAGTATATATCCAGCTGCAGATTTTTTCATTGAGGCGGTAAGTGTGCTTCTGAAGTTGGTTGATCCTGGTTCCTCCTGAGATTCCGTTCGGGCTGCTAAATTCTGTTTAGGTTTGTTATAACTGCCACTGGTTTTTTGATCGGATGCACTTGCCGTCGTGTGAAGCAATGTGTGGTGTCTTTTATTGCATCTGCTGCAACTTCGTGACGAGCACAAGTTTACTCCGTGACCTGGTTTCAGACAGTTAAAACAGAGATTTTTCTTCTGTACATGTTGTTTTCGATCGATAGCGTTAAGCTGCAGAAATTTCTGGCATACGTGCAATGGATGCATACCTTCCTGGCAGAAGTTACAAGTGGTACCTTTTCCCTTGTAGGATGATGATGTTGCCGTAGTGCACGTCTTTATGCTGGCCGACTGTTTTGTTTTCTGTGTGATTGCCTCTAATGACTGAAACCGCAGCTCCAAGAACTTAAGAAAATCATTCACAGTTTGAAGTTCTCTGGGATTCTTTAAGGACTGCTCATACAACACTCGTGTTGATCTGTCTAACTTCTTTATCAGAGTGTGTAATAGCAATGGTCCCCAGCTATCGCTCGATACTTTCAGCGCATTGAGCGCCAGCAAAGACTCCCTGGTTGTGTCGTGTAAGGCTTTAATGGTCGCCGCATTCGTTGATTCGGAATTGCTGGTGGGTTGATCGAGGAGCTTTTGAATTAATGAAGATGTTAGCATCCTTATATTGTGGTACCTGTCTTTCAGGATTTCCCATGCCGTGACGTAGTTGTCTTTTGTTAGTGACAAATGCCTGATTAGCCTTTCCGCTTCTCCAGTCAGGTTTGTTTTTAAATACCACATCTTCTGAATATTGTGCAGTGGTTTTTTATGAATCATTTCTGAGAACAAATCGAAGAATTGCGGCCACTTAAGATAATCGCCGTCAAACTTTGGAATTGTAATTTTAGGCAATTGCACGTCTTCGTTCTGACGATTAGCCTCAGTTGATTGACTTTCAGTTTTTACTGCAATCATCACTAGTAAATCTTGAACTTTCTTTTCAAGTTCAATGTAATTATTTTGGTTGTACCCTGCTGCTTCAGGGTCTTCCACATATTCCCATATTGAATAGTTGTTGGCTTCGATTTGATTCCAAAGGTGCTCTATTGCTTTCATTTTGCGTTCGTAGTATTGCCTCGGTTGGTTTTCTTCAACGTTCGAGGAGATAATTCTGAGCAGTGATGACATTAGTGCGTGCTGTTTTCTTACAAAGCCAGCAACGTTTGGCAGTTTTACCGCCAGACCTGACTGAGGGATAGTTGTCTGCCGTCCACCCTGATCAGCTTTTTCAAATGCTTCGGATTCCTCCATGTTGCCGTCTTTGTCATCAGAGCTCATTTCTGTCAAAAATAACTTGCGATAATGATTTATTAGGGCCATTATTTCTACAAAATAATCTTCTGCAAAGTAATCGTGCTGCCGTGGAACAGTTTCTAGTCGTTGAATCTGGCAATTATTTGCCTCAAAACGTTTTGAAACTTCATCTAGACGGCTCAGTCTCTCTTCAAAGTATTTCCTTGTTTTCCGCGAGATGGGGTCCTTTTTGAAATTTGCTATTATTTTCTGAACCTCTCCACCTGCTAACAGATGCTGCTGCACAAGCTCTTCAAATTGAGACATATTTGGTCTTTAACTCTAGTAGTCGAGTAATCTGGTCTGTCTAGTATACAGTTCGCCTGGTTGAACTATGAATTGTTTAATTCACCGTTGTATGTTAATGCTCCGTTTGTCGATGACGAAACAGGTATGCTTCAGTTCGCCAATTTGAACTATAAAGCACCTTTCAGAGACAGGATATCTTGTAATAACGTTGTGTAGTCTTGTTGGATCTACACTCGTAGTTCTGTGATAAGTTCGCCTGGTTGAACTATCACGTCGGGTTCACCAATGTTTAATTGTGGCTTTGATGCTAATTAGGCACTTGAACCAAATTAGCTCGCACAATTTACAAAGCACCAGCACTTGAAACTAGTACCTTTAGAAAAACAGTAAGATGAACAGTAAAACACAAATCACACCTGATTCTTGTTGTTGAACTGATAATTTTATTCATAATGTAATCCGTATTTATGCAAAATAATTGCTTACATTTCAAACTTATGAACAATGTTTAGTATTTACAAATATTTACATTTCAGCATATTAAAGCTCAATTGCTACAATTAATACAATCAGCGAAAAAATACAAATATTAATTAATATGAGAAATCGAAAGATCATTAACCGCTATTCTATGAGTTCATGTGAATATACGCAAATATGTGCATATACGCAAATATGTATATGCAAGCATATCGGCTCACGCGTGTATGAGCGTATATCGTACATACATGAGCTTGCATACATGCTGTAAAAGTTGAGTTGCGTACGATGATTCTAAACATACTCCCCCCGTTGAACAGTTGTTCAATTTCAGTGGACTGCAACGGTGAAAGGAGAACTGGTTGCTGTTTTTCTCGGTAATGGTACTGGTATCGTCATTGGGCCTGTAGTATGATGTCGTTGGAAGCACCGCTTTATGCTACAGATAATGGCCACTGCGATGATGATTGATAGGCATAGGCTGATGTATCCTACTGTGTAATGGTGTATGTTGTGCTCGTACATATTGGTTGGTATGTTGGTTTGAAGTTTTAGCACCTGTTCCTTCAGCATTGAAAGCTGTTCATGTTGCAAGTGGAACTGATGCTCATCTTCGGGCGCGATGGTTTTTTGACAGATGTTTAAGAAGGATTCAATGTCGGCTTCTGGAATGTATGAACTATGCCGTCTGGTTCCTATAAGACTATGTCCTTGAATGGTAATCAGTGGTTGCTTGATGATGCAGTTTCCTTCAATGGTTAAAACACCAGATCCTTGAAGCGTCATTCGAGAAAGTATGTTGTTGCAGACTACGTTTAATGGTGTTTCCCTGTCTAGTACGTAGATCCATGAGTATGGTTCGTGAAGTTGAATCCACTGAGGTGCTGGACTGGCTGGTTTGGTGGTACATGATGGTGTAGTTGTATGAGACAACAGGCTTATCTCGCAGCTACTTTGACCAAAACCTTGTCTGTATAGGGGATGATGATGTCGACATAAGAATCGATCTTCGTCTGTTGTAATACATTGCCGCAATTCGTCTTTATTGAGTGGATAATATTGTTCACGGTGAAGATCCACAATGAGATGTGTTGACGCAGTAACAAGAGCAACGGAATTGTTTTCCTTTTTCCATGGAATTGGTATTAGGTTGAGTAACTCTAACTGGTCTGCAGCGATGAGTGGAATTTTTACAGTAAAAATAATGTATTTCTCTGTTATTCGGCTTTGTATTTTCATTAATTTATAAAACTTCAGCAAGCTTTCAGTAGTTATCGGAAGGGTGACTGTTTTGGGCAGGATAGTCTGGAGTTTAAACAACTCAACTTGTAGCTGTCCTGGTGGCAACAGGATTGGATTGATTCGTCCATGTTGGGAATCCATTACAATACCGAGCAGTGAATTTTGTATCCGCTGATACTTTATTAATGCCATAGATGCTTGAAAAGTGATTTCTGTGAGCTTTTCAGATACTTGTTCCGAAACTTCAAGTTTACTTAGCCAAGTTGTCGTCCGGTTTATAGCGTTCTCGACTGCTTGAAATTCGCCTTCAATCTCTAGCTGATCTTCCTTCATGATGTTAAGTGTACTATCAATGAAGGAAGTCTGATTGTGTAGGGTCGAAGCAAGCTGATTGTTGTTTTCGCGAAGCTTATCAATAGTGCCAGAGAGTTTATCTGCATATTCTGAGTCTAGTACTCCAAAAAGGTAATGAGCTACGTTTCCAACAAAATTAAAGGCAGCTCGCTTGCTGCGTTTGTTGTCAGCCGATATCAGAAATTTGTTATTAATTTCCAAATCTTGAATGTTACTTTCGAGCTGTGATCCTATTCTAGAGCACGTGTTGGTTTGGGTTCTTTTTTCGCAGAGCTGTCTTATGATGTATGGATATCTTTTAATGTTTTCGAAATGTTTCCAATATGGTTGCATGTCAAAATAAGTTACCAGATTCCATTCGCTCGTGATAATTCCAGCAGAACCCAATTTTTCAAAATATATGCCTGGATTATGGTCGAAAGATTTGATTTCTACAGATTGAACGCTCGGTGGTACCGTAGGCAAACAAATGCAAAGTAGTGTCATTACCATCGATCCTGTGGTTAGGCGAGGGCGTTTGGCTAAGTGTTGATGTTTGATATCCTTCGGTCTAGAGTTGTTTTGGCTAGGCAGTAGTGGTTCTTCTTTGTCCTTCTGCCCGCGATCTTCTGCGTAAAGCTCTGAGGTATTATCTTCGGGAAACAACGGTGCTAGTCGATGTATGGGACGTTTTAGTGTGCCAGTGGTCGTTTTTACATCGGCTACTCGAATTGCTCCATCCTGACCGGGATATACCTTAACGATTCTGCCTAGTGGCCACCGAAGTGTCGGTACGTTATCTTCCTTGATTATCACTAATGTTCCTTCTTTGACATTTGGCGCTCTTGTTTTCCATTTGTACCGCTGTTGTAGTTCATTAAAATACTCGATGTGCCACCTTATCCAAAATTCATTTTTTATATATGAAACAAGTTTCCATCTGGATAGGAGATTTAGGGTTGCTGATTTGGTAGCCTCATCTATTTGAGCAGTAAGAGGTTCTCCAATTAAAAAGTGTCCTGGAGTTAGTGCGGATAAGTCATTGGGGTCACTAGACATTGGCGTGATGGGTCTAGAATTCAAAATCGCTTCAATTTCAATGATGACAGTTTCTAGTTCCTCGTATGTAAGTGAGGCAGTAGAAACGCTTTGAGTCAATAAGTACTTAAAGGATTTCACAGCTGCTTCCCATAAGCCTCCAAAATGAGGGGCTCTTGGAGGGATGAAAGTAAAGTTGATACCTTTGTCGCTGCAAGTTCTTATTATTTTTTCCTGAGCTGATTTGCTCTGAATTGCCGTTTCGAGCTCTGCAAGTTGATTGCTAGCACCCACGAAGTTTGTCGCATTGTCGCAGTACATGTTTTTGCAATGTCCCCGGCGAGCGATGAAACGTTTGATCGATCCGATGAATGCATCTGTCGTGAGATCACTTACGACTTCCAGATGTACTGCTTTTGTTGAAAAACAGCAGTATACACAGACGTATGCCTTTTGTGGACGCTTTCCGCGTACTTTATAATGCACCCAAAATGGTCCGCAGAAGTCTACACCTGCATTGACGAATGGCCGAGCCTGTTGAACTCTTGTTGGTGGTAAGTTGCCCATTACTTGTTGGAAGGTAACGGGCTTAGCTCTAGTACATCGTACACAGTGTTGAACAATGGATCTGGCCATTAGTTTGCCTTTTATTGGCCAAAAACGTTGTCTTGTTTGTGCCAGTAACATCTGTGGACCACAGTGTAAATTATTTTGATGCACGTCTTCCATAATAAGTTTCACTATTGGGTCGTTATAAGGTAATAGTATTGGATGTTTAGCATCATAAGGTAAAGACGAAGATTGTAGTCGCCCTCCTACCCTTATTATCCCATTGTCATCAATGAAGGGGTTCAAACTGGCTACTGATCCTGCTTCTTCAACTTGTCCACTACGAAGTAGTTGATTTATCTCTGTTTTAAGATCGGATCGTTGAATCGTTCTTAGGATGTAATGAAGTGAGTTATCTAATTCTTGTGAGCTTAGAACAATCCCTGTGCAATGAGAGTTAGATGCTCCTTCTGCGTTTTTTATGAATCTTAGTATATAAGCAACAATTCTTCGTAAGGTTGAAAATGAGTTCCTTGAATTTATGTTGTAGAGGATTTCTTCAGAAATAACACTGCTTGTAGCCACAATTGGCTGCATTTGCGACTTTTTCTTTTCCGGAGGGTCTTGGATTAAATGATGCTTCTGAATAGAAGTAGGCCAGTTTGATTCTTTACCATGCAAGAATATAGGTCCGTAGAACCAGAGGTTGCATGCGTGCATCTCTTTAGGTCGCAGTCCACGAGACAGCACATCCGCAGGATTCTGTTTCGTATCTACGTGCCGCCACTGTTCAGCCAACGTTAATTCCTGAATTTTTGCGACTCGGTGAGCCACAAATGTCTGATAAGATGTGGAGCAAGAATTAATCCAAATTAGGACAACTTGTGAGTCTGTCCAGAAATGAGACCTTTGATCTTCATATTTCAAATCCATTTTTACTCTGGACATGAGTTGTGCGCCCAGTAATGCGGCACATAGTTCTAGACGTGGTATTGTTTGTTTTTTGAGTGGAGCAACTCGTGATTTAGCACATAGTAATCTTACTGCTATGCTGTTATCTTTGAAAACTGCACGGATAAAGACTGCGACACCGTATGCTTTTTCTGATGCATCTGTGAAGCAGTGCAATTGTGTACTGCACGAAATCTTGTGACTAAATACATGTCTGGGAATTATCAGGTTATTCATGCTTTCCAAATCTTTTCGGAATCTTTTCCATTCTTGCTGATATTGTTCTGGCAGTACATCATCCCAATCTAGTTTAAGTTGCCATAGCTTTTGTATGAAAATCTTTGCGGCTACTACAACAGGTGCTAGTAGCCCTAGAGGATCATATATTCGTGCTAAATCAGATGCTACCGTTCGCTTGGAAATGTGTGTAGTTGTTTCTATGTTTATTTTGACGAGCAAATTGTCAGTGTGTGGCATCCAAATCAGTCCAAGAGTTTTTATGGTTTTATTGCTGTCTGAAGCAAGCTCTAAATTGACTTCCAGGTCTTTTTCAGGTATCCCTTGTAGCAGCTGTGGATGGTTGGCGCATCATTTGGGTAAATTAAAGCCAGCTTCTTGTAATAGTGACTTCAATTCATGCTGAATTTCGAGAGCTTCGACTAAGCTATTGGATCCTGTCAGGGCATCATCAACATAGAAGTCTCGTTCTAATGCTGTCGCACCTAGCGGGAATCTTGCCTTGTTGTCCTTAGCTAGCTGTTGTAGGCATTTTGTTGCTAGATACGGCGCTGGACGTGTTCCGTATGTAACAGTTTTCAAACAGTAGTACCTTAGTGACTGCGTTGAGTTTTTTCGCCAAACGATTAACTGCATACTTTCGTCATCTGGATGGATGAGTACTTGCCTGTACATTTTTTCCACATCAGTGGTGAATGCAAATCGTGGCAAGCGGAAACGGAGTAAAATGGAGAATAATTCACTTTGCACTGTGGGTCCTTTGTGTAATATGTCGTTAAGTGACAGGCCAGATGTTGTTTTCGCAGAGGCATCAAAGACCACTCGAAGTTTCGTGGTGCTACTTTCGGGCCTTAGTACTATATGGTGTGGGATGAAGTAATGCGGTGACAAAATGTCTGCATGGTCAATTTCTTTCATGTGAGCGAGCGTTTCGTATTCTTCCATGAAGTCAATGTATTGCCTTTTCACATCAGGATTGTTATCCAATCGTCTTTCCAGATTTAAGAATCGATTGGTTGCTTGTGTTAATGATTGTCCGAGTGATGTTGACTCGTTTATGAATGGCAGTTTGACGATAAATCGACCCTCTGATGATCGTTGCATGTGTTGTACAAAGTGGGTTTCACATTGTTTCTCTGCTTCAGAGAGTGTGGTTGTATCTTGATAATTCTCCTCAATCTCCCAAAATCGAGTGAAAAGATTGTCGATTGAATCGTCGTCATTGATGCCAACTCCACAAAATGCATTGCCTTCTGGATACATGTTCACTTTTCCAGTCGCTACCCAACCAAACATAGTATTTTTGAAGATGGGAAGATGCTCTCTTAAGTGTATTTGTCCGTCTGACAGAATTCGAGGGTAAAGCTCAGCTCCTAGTAATAAGTCGATCTGCTCTGGTCGATAAAAGTTTGGGTCAGCTAACTGAATGTTTCTTGGTAACGGCCAAGTTGCAATATTAAGCTCTTTTGAAGGTTGTGGTGAAATGATCTTGGGCAGTACAAAGGCTTCAACCGGTGCTGTAAATTGGCTTATCCTGGATTGGATGCTCAGCATGACGCGGTGATGAGACTTCTTTTTTTCCTTTCCAATGCCTTCTATGGTGAGCGATGTCGATTTTGAAGGCAATCCTAACTTTTTCACCAGCTTTTCGGTGATGATGTTGATTTGGGATCCAGAATCAAGAAGCGCTCGACATTCGACCATTTCTCCATTGTTAGACATAATTTTTACACGTGCAGTGCCTTAAAGTATATATCCAGCTGCAGATTTTTTCATTGAGGCGGTAAGCGTGCTTTTGAAGTTGGTTGATCCTGGTTCCTCCTGAGATTCCGTTCGGGCTGCTAAATTCTGTTTAGGTTTGTTATAACTGCCACTGGTTTTTTGATCGGATGCACTTGCCGTCGTGTGAAGCAATGTGTGGTGTTTTTTATTGCATCTGCTGCAACTTCGTGACGAGCACAAGTTTACTCCGTGACCTGGTTTCAGACAGTTAAAACCGAGATTTTTCTTCTGTACATGTTGTTTTCGATCGATAGCGTTAAGCTGCAGAAATTTCTGGCATACGTGCAATGGATGCATACCTTCCTGGCAGAAGTTACAAGTGGTACCTTTTCCCTTGTAGGATGATGATGTTGCCGTAGTGCACGTCTTTATGCTGGCCGACTGTTTTGTTTTCTGTGTGATTGCCTCTAATGACTGAAACCGCAGCTCCAAGAACTTAAGAAAATCATTCACAGTTTGAAGTTCTCTGGGACTCTTTAAGGACTGCTCATACAACACTCGTGTTGATCTGTCTAACTTCTTTATCAGAGTGTGTAATAGCAATGGTCCCCAGCTATCGCTCGATACTTTCAGCGCATTGAGCGCCAGCAAAGACTCCCTGGTTGTGTCGTGTAAGGCTTTAATGGTCGCCGCATTCGTTGATTCGGAATTGCTGGTGGGTTGATCGAGGAGCTTTTGAATTAATGAAGATGTTAGCATCCTTATATTGTGGTACCTGTCTTTCAGGATTTCCCATGCCGTGACGTAGTTGTCTTTTGTTAGTGACAAATGCCTGATTAGCCTTTCCGCTTCTCCAGTCAGGTTTGTTTTTAAATACCACATCTTCTGAATATTGTGCAGTGGTTTTTTATGAATCATTTCTGAGAACAAATCGAAGAATTGCGGCCACTTAAGATAATCGCCGTCAAACTTTGGAATTGTAATTTTAGGCAATTGCACGTCTTCGTTCTGACGATTAGCCTCAGTTGATTGACTTTCAGTTTTTACTGCAATCATCACTAGTAAATCTTGAACTTTCTTTTCAAGTTCAATGTAATTATTTTGGTTGTACCCTGCTGCTTCAGGGTCTTCCACATATTCCCATATTGAATAGTTGTTGGCTTCGATTTGATTCCAAAGGTGCTCTATTGCTTTCATTTTGCGTTCGTAGTATTGCCTCGGTTGGTTTTCTTCAACGTTCGAGGAGATAATTCTGAGCAGTGATGACATTAGTGCGTGCTGTTTTCTTACAAAGCCAGCAACGTTTGGCAGTTTTACCGCCAGACCTGACTGAGGGATAGTTGTCTGCCGTCCACCCTGATCAGCTTTTTCAAATGCTTCGGATTCCTCCATGTTGCCGTCTTTGTCATCAGAGCTCATTTCTGTCAAAAATAACTTGCGATAATGATTTATTAGGGCCATTATTTCTACAAAATAATCTTCTGCAAAGTAATCGTGCTGCCGTGGAACAGTTTCTAGTCGTTGAATCTGGCAATTATTTGCCTCAAAACGTTTTGAAACTTCATCTAGACGGCTCAGTCTCTCTTCAAAGTATTTCCTTGTTTTCCGCGAGATGGGGCCCTTTTTGAAATTTGCTATTATTTTCTGAACCTCTCCACCTGCTAACAGATGCTGCTGCACAAGCTCTTCAAATTGAGACATATTTGGTCTTTAACTCTAGTAGTCGAGTAATCTGGTCTGTCTAGTATACAGTTCGCCTGGTTGAACTATGAATTGTTTAATTCACCGTTGTATGTTAATGCTCCGTTTGTCGATGACGAAACAGGTATGCTTCAGTTCGCCAATTTGAACTATAAAGCACCTTTCAGAGACAGGATATCTTGTAATAACGTTGTGTAGTCTTGTTGGATCTACACTCGTAGTTCTGTGATAAGTTCGCCTGGTTGAACTATCACGTCGGGTTCACCAATGTTTAATTGTGGCTTTGATGCTAATTAGGTACTTGAACCAAATTAGCTCACACAATTTACAAAGCACCAGCACTTGAAACTAGTACCTTTAGAAAAACAGTAAGATGAACAGTAAAACACAAATCACACCTGATTCTTGTTGTTGAACTGATAATTTTATTCATAATGTAATCCGTATTTATGCAAAATAATTGCTTACATTTCAAACTTATGAACAATGTTTAGTATTTACAAATATTTACATTTCAGCATATTAAAGCTCAATTGCTACAATTAATACAATCAGCAAAAAAATACAAATATTAATTAATATGAGAAATCGAAAGATCATTAACCGTTATTCTATGAGTTCATGTGAAGTACGCAAATATGTATATGCAAGCATATCGGCTTACGCGTGTATGAGCGTATATCGTACATACATGAGCTTGCATACATGCTGTAAAAGTTGAGTTGCGTACGATGATTCTAAACATACTCCCCCCGTTGAACAGTTGTTCAATTTCAGTGGACTGCAACGGTGAAAGGAGAACTGGTTGCTGTTTTTCTCGGTAATGGTACTGGTATCGTCATTGGGCCTGTAGTATGATGTCGTTGGTAGCACCGCTTTATGCTACAGATAATGGCCACTGCGATGATGATTGATAGGCATAGGCTGATGTATCCTACTGTGTAATGGTGTATGTTGTGCTCGTACATATTGGTTGGTATGTTGGTTTGAAGTTTTAGCACCTGTTCCTTCAGCACTGAAAGCTGTTCATGTTGCAAGTGGAACTGATGCTCATCTTCGGGCGCGATGGTTTTTTGACAGATGTTTAAGAAGGATTCAATGTCGTCTTCTGGAATGTATGAACTATGCCGTCTGGTTCCTATAAGACTATGTCCTTGAATGGTAATCAGTGGTTGCTTGATGATGCAGTTTCCTTCAATTTTTAAAACACCAGATCCTTGAAGCGTCATTCGAGAAAGTATGTTGTTGCAGACTACGTTTAATGGTGTTTCCCTGTCTAGTACGTAGATCCATGAGTATGGTTCGTGAAGTTGAATCCACTGAGGTGCTGGACTGGCTGGTTTGGTGGTACATGATGGTGTAGTTGTATGAGACAACAGGCTTATCTCGCAGCTACTTTGACCAAAACCTTGTCTGTATAGGGGATGATGATGTCGACATAAGAATCGATCTTCGTCTGTTGTAATACATTGCCGCAATTCGTCTTTATTGAGTGGATAATATTGTTCACGGTGAAGATCCACAATGAGATGTGTTGACGCAGTAACAAGAGCAACGGAATTGTTTTCCTTTTTCCATGGAATTGGTATTAGGTTGAGTAACTCTAACTGGTCTGCAGCGATGAGTGGAATTTTTACAGTAAAAATAATGTATTTCTCTGTTATTCGGCTTTGTATTTTCATTAATTTATAAAACTTCAGCAAGCTTTCAGTAGTTATCGGAAGGGTGACTGTTTTGGGCAGGATAGTCTGGAGTTTAAACAACTCAACTTGTAGCTGTCCTGGTGGCAACAGGATTGGATTGATTCGTCCATGTTGGGAATCCATTACAATACCGAGCAGTGAATTTTGTATCCGCTGATACTTTATTAATGCCATAGATGCTTGAAAAGTGATTTCTGTGAGCTTTTCAGATACTTGTTCCGAAACTTCAAGTTTACTTAGCCAAGTTGTCGTCCGGTTTATAGCGTTCTCGACTGCTTGAAATTCGCCTTCAATCTCTAGCTGATCTTCCTTCATGATGTTAAGTGTACTATCAATGAAGGAAGTCTGATTGTGTAGGGTCGAAGCAAGCTGATTGTTGTTTTCGCGAAGCTTATCAATAGTGCCAGAGAGTTTATCTGCATATTCTGAGTCTAGTACTCCAAAAAGGTAATGAGCTACGTTTCCAACAAAATTAAAGGCAGCTCGCTTGCTGCGTTTGTTGTCAGCCGATATCAGAAATTTGTTATTAATTTCCAAATCTTGAATGTTACTTTCGAGCTGTGATCCTATTCTAGAGCACGTGTTGGTTTGGGTTCTTTTTTCGCAGAGCTGTCTTATGATGTATGGATATCTTTTAATGTTTTCGAAATGTTTCCAATATGGTTGCATGTCAAAATAAGTTACCAGATTCCATTCGCTCGTGATAATTCCAGCAGAACCCAATTTTTCAAAATATATGCCTGGATTATGGTCGAAAGATTTGATTTCTACAGATTGAACGCTCGGTGGTACCGTAGGCAAACAAATGCAAAGTAGTGTCATTACCATCGATCCTGTGGTTAGGCGAGGGCGTTTGGCTAAGTGTTGATGTTTGATATCCTTCGGTCTAGAGTTGTTTTGGCTAGGCAGTAGTGGTTCTTCTTTGTCCTTCTGCCCGCGATCTTCTGCGTAAAGCTCTGAGGTATTATCTTCGGGAAACAACGGTGCTAGTCGATGTATGGGACGTTTTAGTGTGCCAGTGGCCGTTTTTACATCGGCTACTCGAATTGCTCCATCCTGACCGGGATATACCTTAACGATTCTGCCTAGTGGCCACCGAAGTGTCGGTACGTTATCTTCCTTGATTATCACTAATGTTCCTTCTTTGACATTTGGCGCTCTTGTTTTCCATTTGTACCGCTGTTGTAGTTCATTAAAATACTCGATGTGCCACCTTATCCAAAATTCATTTTTTATATATGAAACAAGTTTCCATCTGGATAGGAGATTTGGGGTTGCTGATTTGGTAGCCTCATCTATTTGAGCAGTAAGAGGTTCTCCAATTAAAAAGTGTCCTGGAGTTAGTGCGGATAAGTCATTGGGGTCACTAGACATTGGCGTGATGGGTCTAGAATTCAAAATCGCTTCAATTTCAATGATGACAGTTTCTAGTTCCTCGTATGTAAGTGAGGCAGTAGAAACGCTTCGAGTCAATAAGTACTTAAAGGATTTCACAGCTGCTTCCCATAAGCCTCCAAAATGAGGGGCTCCTGGAGGGATAAAAGTAAAGTTGATACCTTTGTCGCTGCAAGTTCTTATTATTTTTTCCTGAGCTGATTTGCTCTGAATTGCCGTTTCGAGCTCTGCAAGTTGATTGCTAGCACCCACGAAGTTTGTCGCATTGTCGCAGTACATGTTTTTGCAATGTCCCCGGCGAGCGATGAAACGTTTGATCGATCCGATGAATGCATCTGTCGTGAGATCACTTACGACTTCCAGATGTACTGCTTTTGTTGAAAAACAGCAGTATACACAGACGTATGCCTTTTGTGGACGCTTTCCGCGTACTTTATAATGCACCCAAAATGGTCCGCAGAAGTCTACACCTGCATTGACGAATGGCCGAGCCTGTTGGTGGTAAGTTGCCCATTACTTGTTGGAAGGTAACGGGCTTAGCTCTAGTACATCGTACACAGTGTTGAACAATGGATCTGGCCATTAGTTTGCCTTTTATTGGCCAAAAACGTTGTCTTGTTTGTGCCAGTAACATCTGTGGACCACAGTGTAAATTATTTTGATGCACGTCTTCCATAATAAGTTTCACTACTGGGTCGTTATAAGGTAATAGTATTGGATGTTTAGCATCATAAGGTAAAGACGAAGATTGTAGTCGCCCTCCTACCCTTATTATCCCATTGTCATCAATGAAGGGGTTCAAACTGGCTACTGATCTTGCTTCTTCAACTTGTCCACTACGAAGTAGTTGATTTATCTCTGTTTTAAGATCGGATCGTTGAATTGTTCTTAGGATGTAATGAAGTGAGTTATCTAATTCTTGTGAGCTTAGAACAATCCCTGTGCAATGAGAGTTAGATGCTCCTTCTGCGTTTTTTATGAATCATAGTATATAAGCAACAATTCTTCGTAAGGTTGAAAATGAGTTCCTTGAATTTATGTTGTAGAGGATTTCTTCAGAAATAACACTGCTTGTAGCCACAATTGGCTGCATTTGCGACTTTTTCTTTTCCGGAGGGTCTTGGATTAAATGATGCTTCTGAATAGAAGTAGGCCAGTTTGATTCTTTACCATGCAAGAATATAGGTCCGTAGAACCAGAGGTTGCATGCGTGCATCTCTTTAGGTCGCAGTCCACGAGACAGCACATCCGCAGGATTCTGTTTCGTATCTACGTGCCGCCACTGTTCAGCCAACGTTAATTCCTGAATTTTTGCGACTCGGTGAGCCACAAATGTCTGATAAGATGTGGAGCAAGAATTAATCCAAATTAGGACAACCTGTGAGTCTGTCCAGAAATGAGACCTTTGATCTTCATATTTCAAATCCATTTTTACTCTGGACATGAGTTGTGCGCCCAGTAATGCGGCACATAGTTCTAGACGTGGTATTGTTTGTTTTTTGAGTGGAGCAACTCGTGATTTAGCACATAGTAATCTTACTGCTATGCTGTTATCTTTGAAAACTGCACGGATAAAGACTGCGACACCGTATGCTTTTTCTGATGCATCTGTGAAGCAGTGCAATTGTGTACTGCACGAAATCTTGTGACTAAATACATGTCTGGGAATTATCAGGTTATTCATGCTTTCCAAATCTTTTCGGAATCTTTTCCATTCTTGCTGATATTGTTCTGGCAGTACATCATCCCAATCTAGTTTAAGTTGCCATAGCTTTTGTATGAAAATCTTTGCGGCTACTACAACAGGTGCTAGTAGCCCTAGAGGATCATATATTCGTGCTAAATCAGATGCTACCGTTCGCTTGGAAATGTGTGTAGTTGTTTCTATGTTTATTTTGACGAGCAAATTGTCAGTGTGTGGCATCCAAATCAGTCCAAGAGTTTTTATGGTTTTATTGCTGTCTGAAGCAAGCTCTAAATTGACTTCCAGGTCTTTTTCAGGTATCCCTTGTAGCAGCTGTGGATGGTTGGCGCATCATTTGGGTAAATTAAAGCCAGCTTCTTGTAATAGTGACTTCAATTCATGCTGAATTTCGAGAGCTTCGACTAAGCTATTGGATCCTGTCAGGGCATCATCAACATAGAAGTCTCGTTCTAATGCTGTCGCACCTAGCGGGAATCTTGCCTTGTTGTCCTTAGCTAGCTGTTGTAGGCATTTTGTTGCTAGATACGGCGCTGGACGTGTTCCGTATGTAACAGTTTTCGAACAGTAGTATGTGACAAATGTTGTGATTAAAACACATGGTTAGAAAAGATCCATAAATTAAACACCAGTTCTGAACTTTTATTTTACTTTACTTTATTTTTGCAGAATGTACTTCTAATCCCGGACAAAACCATCGTCGGAAAATTCACATAAGAAAATTAAATAGATAGATAATATACTAAAAACTTATTTACGAGATTACTCGTAGACAAAATGCTGAGAATGAAAGGTATTAACTTCTGAAAGGTGTGCCTGTCAATGTCGATTGCGTGTTTAAGTAGAACTGGACGACTTCTCTAACATCTAAAGTTTGATCATAAAAACAAATCTGAACAAATTCCATCAAAGGAATGGTAAGCTTACGCAGGAAAGAATTCATAGTGACACAATAGGAAATAAAAGGAGTTAAATAAAAAAACAAAAAAAAAGAACACCACTACAGTTTATCTGGACCCTAACAGTCTAACTCACGTTCACGTGCTATAGCCATGATCTTCAATGTATCCTGTCCTCTTCAGCGACGGTTGCGGTATCGTGAGCGTGATCATCTAGGTGATTGATGTCGATTGCTGCTATTTCGATTGACTGGCGATCGGCTTCGGTTCTTGGAGTGTGAAGGTTGCTTCCGACTACTGCCTGATGATTTCGTTTTACGATCACGGCTCCGTGATCGATGTGCTCGTGATCTTCTATCCAACTCACGACTCCCGACATAAAACCGTGACTTGTACATCTAATCGTCCCGATCACAGTAGCTTCCTCCGCGTCTCATTTCGAACTTGCGAGGTCTCGTTGGGGTATTTTTTTTAGATCCGCCAGTTTTTTTCGAATCGCCATGAAACCCAAATGCAATTTTCCACCGAAATGATCGGCCAGTCGTATATCGTTGTCATGAATGCCAAGATTCGCCGAGCAAACTTTACAAACGCGAAGTTTCTGTTGCTGGTATGTCGATGCAGGCATTGACGACCGATACTCAAGCTTAGCCTTGATTTTCTTTGCTCGAATTTCATCGATTTCATTTCGACTCGGCCTTCTTGACGTCCTTCTTGACTTTAAGATAAACAAATATAGAAACGTCAATATTGTTCCGTCAATAGTACTAGTCAATAGTACTAGAATGAAAAAATGTCCCATCAGCTGAAGTTATTGTTCAGAACTGTACCAGAGTGGGATGGGTGATGCCCTAATTGTATAAAAAGATGTTGAATTGGAAAGAAACCGCTTTAGCGGTACTGGGAAAAATTTTTCGAACAAAGGAAAAGGGGACTTTGGGCATTCGAAGCTGAGAGTTAAAGAGACGAAGTTCAAAAAAAAAATCTTGGGTGTGATTGATTTTTGGGTAGAACAAGATTTTTTGAGTGAAAAAGTGAAATATAGAAAAAGTAACTAAAGTTCTTCTTTCCGATGTGTAAAGAAACGAGTGAAGTAGCTGAATGAGACAAGTACAGTCACAGTTCCGTGGTGCCTTTGTTCGTTTAAACTTCAAATTGAAATTGAATATTAATAATTTGAATTCAAAGCCATCGGAAAAGACTAAGACATTGGGAGAGTGCAGAATTCAAATTTGGAATTGATTGCAACAGATAGGCTCGTGATTATAAAATTGAGCTTGTGAAGTCAACGAAGTTCGAGGAAAAATTTTGCCCAGTAGCCAGAAGTGACTCCAATAGACGAACGTATAAGTCCAAGTGTAGCTGCGGAGACCAAGAAAAGAAAATATACGCTATTTCAGCTGCGACGATCAGTAAATCCATTTTCGGACTTGTTGGGAAAGGTCAAAACATGAACGTGAACAACTCTCAGGAGAATACTCACCACAGCTAAGTACGAAAATTTATTGCATGGTTATTGCAGAAGACTTCAGCCAGAACTTCTACTGATTATTCACTAAACTAAATTTATTTTCTTTGATAATGAGCCCCAGAATTTAAAGAATATCAAATTAAAGAAGAAACATAAAAATTCATCACATTTTCTTTGATGCTGTATTTAAGTAGCAGTCACATCAATTTGGAAGAAAGAAAACTATATATATTAATTTCTTTTATTAATTTCTTTTAACAAACTTAATATATTGGTGTGAGGTATTATTTTATAATATTTATTTTGCATGATCATTTTGAATTTATATTTAAACATAATAGCTAATTATTTATTTTTGCACCCTGTTAGGAAGTATAATTTGAATTGTTTTGCTTCATAATACTTATAGTGCGTTATGTATTATCGGTGTAAACCAATTCCGGCCGGGGTTGGGTATTAAACAAACCTCACCCAAATTATTTATATGTTGATTTGCTTTGATTCGATTTGTTGGATTTTATTTGAATTATTATTTTGGAATTATTGAATTTTCTGGTTTAATTGTCTTTTCTTTTGGTTTTCTTTTTAGTACCTTTTTGTGTTGATAACTACAAAAATGTTTTTTGAATAAACTTTAATAAAATTAATTCTGATGGATCCTCTTCTTTCCCTGCTTCTATGTGTTTGTCATTGTCCCAGTGATTTTTGAGATGTTTTAAGTGTTGTGTTGTCTGCGTGCCGTAGCACGTAGGGATTTTTCCGCCCGCCAACCCACGACAGGCTGAGCTAGTCGGCTGGGTCAAGGCACGCCGGGCAAACAAAGGAAAAATCCTTAACAAATATATGCTGCACTGACGACGGCTCGGCAGAGCTTTGTCGGTTGCAACAAGTACCTTAGTGACTGCGTTGAGTTTTTTCGCCAAACGATTAACTGCATACTTTCGTCATCTGGATGGATGAGTACTTGCCTGTACATTTTTTCCACATCAGTGGTGAATGCAAATCGTGGCAAGCGGAAACGGAGTAAAATGGAGAATAATTCACTTTGCACTGTGGGTCCTTTGTGTAATATGTCGTTAAGTGACAGGCCATATGTTGTTTTCGCAGAGGCATCAAAGACCACTCGAAGTTTCGTGGTGCTACTTTCGGGCCTTAGTACTATATGGTGTGGGATGAAGTAATGCGGTGACAAAATGTCTGCATGGTCAATTTCTTTCATGTGAGCGGGCCTTTCGTATTCTTCCATGAAGTCAATGTATTGCCTTTTCACATCAGGATTTTTATCCAATCGTCTTTCCAGATTTAAGAATCGATTGGTTGCTTGTGTTAATGATTGTCCGAGTGATGTTGACTCGTTTATGAATGGCAGTTTGACGATAAATCGACCCTCTGATGATCGTTGCATGTGTTGTACAAAGTGGGTTTCACATTGTTTCTCTGCTTCAGAGAGTGTGGTTGTATCTTGATAATTCTCCTCAATCTCCCAAAATCGAGTGAAAAGATTGTCGATTGAATCGTCGTCATTGATGCCAACTCCACAAAATGCATTGCCTTCTGGATACATGTTCACTTTTCCAGTCGCTACCCAACCAAACATAGTATTTTTGAAGATGGGAAGATGCTCTCTTAAGTGTATTTGTCCGTCTGACAGAATTCGAGGGTAAAGCTCAGCTCCTAGTAATAAGTCGATCTGCTCTGGTCGATAAAAGTTTGGGTCAGCTAACTGAATGTTTCTTGGTAACGGCCAAGTTGCAATATTAAGCTCTTTTGAAGGTTGTGGTGAAATGATCTTGGGCAGTACAAAGGCTTCAACCGGTGCTGTAAATTGGCTTATCCTGGATTGGATGCTCAGCATGACGCGGTGATGAGACTTCTTTTTTTCCTTTCCAATGCCTTCTATGGTGAGCGATGTCGATTTTGAAGGCAATCCTAACTTTTTCACCAGCTTTTCGGTGATGATGTTGATTTGGGATCCAGAATCAAGAAGCGCTCGACATTCGACCATTTCTCCATTGTTAGACATAATTTTTACACGTGCAGTGCCTTAAAGTATATATCCAGCTGCAGATTTTTTCATTGAGGCGGTAAGTGTGCTTCTGAAGTTGGTTGATCCTGGTTCCTCCTGAGATTCCGTTCGGGCTGCTAAATTCTGTTTAGGTTTGTTATAACTGCCACTGGTTTTTTGATCGGATGCACTTGCCGTCGTGTGAAGCAATGTGTGGTGTTTTTTATTGCATCTGCTGCAACTTCGTGACGAGCACAAGTTTACTCCGTGACCTGGTTTCAGACAGTTAAAACAGAGATTTTTCTTCTGTACATGTTGTTTTCGATCGATAGCGTTAAGCTGCAGAAATTTCTGGCATACGTGCAATGGATGCATACCTTCCTGGCAGAAGTTACAAGTGGTACCTTTTCCCTTGTAGGATGATGATGTTGCCGTAGTGCACGTCTTTATGCTGGCCGACTGTTTTGTTTTCTGTGTGATTGCCTCTAATGACTGAAACCGCAGCTCCAAGAACTTAAGAAAATCATTCACAGTTTGAAGTTCTCTGGGACTCTTTAAGGACTGCTCATACAACACTCGTGTTGATCTGTCTAACTTCTTTATCAGAGTGTGTAATAGCAATGGTCCCCAGCTATCGCTCGATACTTTCAGCGCATTGAGCGCCAGCAAAGACTCCCTGGTTGTGTCGTGTAAGGCTTTAATGGTCGCCGCATTCGTTGATTCGGAATTGCTGGTGGGTTGATCGAGGAGCTTTTGAATTAATGAAGATGTTAGCATCCTTATATTGTGGTACCTGTCTTTCAGGATTTCCCATGCCGTGACGTAGTTGTCTTTTGTTAGTGACAAATGCCTGATTAGCCTTTCCGCTTCTCCAGTCAGGTTTGTTTTTAAATACCACATCTTCTGAATATTGTGCAGTGGTTTTTTATGAATCATTTCTGAGAACAAATCGAAGAATTGCGGCCACTTAAGATAATCGCCGTCAAACTTTGGAATTGTAATTTTAGGCAATTGCACGTCTTCGTTCTGACGATTAGCCTCAGTTGATTGACTTTCAGTTTTTACTGCAATCATCACTAGTAAATCTTGAACTTTCTTTTCAAGTTCAATGTAATTATTTTGGTTGTACCCTGCTGCTTCAGGGTCTTCCACATATTCCCATATTGAATAGTTGTTGGCTTCGATTTGATTCCAAAGGTGCTCTATTGCTTTCATTTTGCGTTCGTAGTATTGCCTCGGCTGGTTTTCTTCAACGTTCGAGGAGATAATTCTGAGCAGTGATGACATTAGTGCGTGCTGTTTTCTTACAAAGCCAGCAACGTTTGGCAGTTTTACCGCCAGACCTGACTGAGGGATAGTTGTCTGCCGTCCACCCTGATCAGCTTTTTCAAATGCTTCGGATTCCTCCATGTTGCCGTCTTTGTCATCAGAGCTCATTTCTGTCAAAAATAACTTGCGATAATGATTTATTAGGGCCATTATTTCTACAAAATAATCTTCTGCAAAGTAATCGTGCTGCCGTGGAACAGTTTCTAGTCGTTGAATCTGGCAATTATTTGCCTCAAAACGTTTTGAAACTTCATCTAGACGGCTCAGTCTCTCTTCAAAGTATTTCCTTGTTTTCCGCGAGATGGGGTCCTTTTTGAAATTTGCTATTATTTTCTGAACCTCTCCACCTGCTAACAGATGCTGCTGCACAAGCTCTTCAAATTGAGACATATTTGGTCTTTAACTCTAGTAGTCGAGTAATCTGGTCTGTCTAGTATACAGTTCGCCTGGTTGAACTATGAATTGTTTAATTCACCGTTGTATGTTAATGCTCCGTTTGTCGATGACGAAACAGGTATGCTTCAGTTCGCCAATTTGAACTATAAAGCACCTTTCAGAGACAGGATATCTTGTAATAACGTTGTGTAGTCTTGTTGGATCTACACTCGTAGTTCTGTGATAAGTTCGCCTGGCTGAACTATCACGTCGGGTTTACCAATGTTTAATTGTGGCTTTGATGCTAATTAGGCACTTGAACCAAATTAGCTCGCACAATTTACAAAGCACCAGCACTTGAAACTAGAACCTTTAGAAAAACAGTAAGATGAACAGTAAAACACAAATCACACCTGATTCTTGTTGTTGAACTGATAATTTTATTCATAATGTAATCCGTATTTATGCAAAATAATTGCTTACATTTCAAACTTATGAACAATGTTTAGTATTTACAAATATTTACATTTCAGCATATTAAAGCTCAATTGCTACAATTAATACAATCAGCAAAAAAATACAAATATTAATTAATATGAGAAATCGAAAGATCATTAACCGCTATTCTATGAGTTCATGTGAAGTACGCAAATATGTATATGCAAGCATATCGGCTCACGCGTGTATGAGCGTATATCGTACATACATGAGCTTGCATACATGCTGTAAAAGTTGAGTTGCGTACGATGATTCTAAACATACTCCCCCCGTTGAACAGTTGTTCAATTTCAGTGGACTGCAACGGTGAAAGGAGAACTGGTTGCTGTTTTTCTTGGTAATGGTACTGGTATCGTCATTGGGCCTGTAGTATGATGTCGTTGGTAGCACCGCTTTATGCTACAGATAATGGCCACTGCGATGATGATTGATAGGCATAGGCTGATGTATCCTACTGTGTAATGGTGTATGTTGTGCTCGTACATATTGGTTGGTATGTTGGTTTGAAGTTTTAGCACCTGTTCCTTCAGCACTGAAAGCTGTTCATGTTGCAACTGGAACTGATGCTCATCTTCGGGCGCGATGGTTTTTTGACAGCTGTTTAAGAAGGATTCAATGTCGTCTTCTGGAATGTATGAACTATGCCGTCTGGTTCCTATAAGACTATGTCCTTGAATGGTAATCAGTGGTTGCTTGATGATGCAGTTTCCTTCAATGGTTAAAACACCAGATCCTTGAAGGGTCATTCGAGAAAGTATGTTGTTGCAGACTACGTTTAATGGTGTTTCCCTGTCTAGTACGTAGATCCATGAGTATGGTTCGTGAAGTTGAATCCACTGAGGTGCTGGACTGGCTGGTTTGGTGGTACATGATGGTGTAGTTGTATGAGACAACAGGCTTATCTCGCAGCTACTTTGACCAAAACCTTGTCTGTATAGGGGATGATGATGTCGACATAAGAATCGATCTTCGTCTGTTGTAATACATTGCCGCAATTCGTCTTTATTGAGTGGATAATATTGTTCACGGTGAAGATCCACAATGAGATGTGTTGACGCAGTAACAAGAGCAACGGAATTGTTTTCCTTTTTCCATGGAATTGGTATTAGGTTGAGTAACTCTAACTGGTCTGCAGCGATGAGTGGAATTTTTACAGTAAAAATAATGTATTTCTCTGTTATTCGGCTTTGTATTTTCATTAATTTATAAAACTTCAGCAAGCTTTCAGTAGTTATCGGAAGGGTGACTGTTTTGGGCAAGATAGTCTGGAGTTTAAACAACTCAACTTGTAGCTGTCCTGGTGGCAACAGGATTGGATTGATTCGTCCATGTTGGGAATCCATTACAATACCGAGCAGTGAATTTTGTATCCGCTGATACTTTATTAATGCCATAGATGCTTGAAAAGTGATTTCTGTGAGCTTTTCAGATACTTGTTCCGAAACTTCAAGTTTACTTAGCCAAGTTGTCGTCCGGTTTATAGCGTTCTCGACTGCTTGAAATTCGCCTTCAATCTCTAGCTGATCTTCCTTCATGATGTTAAGTGTACTATCAATGAAGGAAGTCTGATTGTGTAGGGTCGAAGCAAGCTGATTGTTGTTTTCGCGAAGCTTATCAATAGTGCCAGAGAGTTTATCTGCATATTCTGAGTCTAGTACTCCAAAAAGGTAATGAGCTACGTTTCCAACAAAATTAAAGGCAGCTCGCTTGCTGCGTTTGTTGTCAGCCGATATCAGAAATTTGTTATTAATTTCCAAATCTTGAATGTTACTTTCTAAAGTAAAAATATATTTTATTATTATAATTATTTTTGTTAATACAAGTTCAAATTCAAGTGATACAGACTAGTGTCTTTACAAACTACATTTATCAAAATCTAGCTCATGCTGAATGTTACTTTCGAGCTGTGATCCTATTCTAGAGCACGTGTTGGTTTGGGTTCTTTTTTCGCAGAGCTGTCTTATGATGTATGGATATCTTTTAATGTTTTCGAAATGTTTCCAATATGGTTGCATGTCAAAATAAGTTACCAGATTCCATTCGCTCGTGATAATTCCAGCAGAACCCAATTTTTCAAAATATATGCCTGGATTATGGTCGAAAGATTTGATTTCTACAGATTGAACGCTCGGTGGTACCGTAGGCAAACAAATGCAAAGTAGTGTCATTACCATCGATCCTGTGGTTAGGCGAGGGCGTTTGGCTAAGTGTTGATGTTTGATATCCTTCGGTCTAGAGTTGTTTTGGCTAGGCAGTAGTGGTTCTTCTTTGTCCTTCTGCCCGCGATCTTCTGCGTAAAGCTCTGAGGTATTATCTTCGGGAAACAACGGTGCTAGTCGATGTATGGGACGTTTTAGTGTGCCAGTGGCCGTTTTTACATCGGCTACTCGAATTGCTCCATCCTGACCGGGATATACCTTAACGATTCTGCCTAGTGGCCACCGAAGTGTCGGTACGTTATCTTCCTTGATTATCACTAATGTTCCTTCTTTGACATTTGGCGCTCTTGTTTTCCATTTGTACCGCTGTTGTAGTTCATTAAAATACTCGATGTGTCACCTTATCCAAAATTCATTTTTTATATATGAAACAAGTTTCCATCTGGATAGGAGATTTGGGGTTGCTGATTTGGTAGCCTCATCTATTTGAGCAGTAAGAGGTTCTCCAATTAAAAAGTGTCCTGGAGTTAGTGCGGATAAGTCATTCGGGTCACTAGACATTGGCGTGATGGGTCTAGAATTCAAAATCGCTTCAATTTCAATGATGACAGTTTCTAGTTCCTCGTATGTAAGTGAGGCAGTAGAAACGCTTTGAGTCAATAAGTACTTAAAGGATTTCACAGCTGCTTCCCATAAGCCTCCAAAATGAGGGGCTCTTGGAGGGATGAAAGTAAAGTTGATACCTTTGTCGCTGCAAGTTCTTATTATTTTTTCCTGAGCTGATTTGCTCTGAATTGCCGTTTCGAGCTCTGCAAGTTGATTGCTAGCACCCACGAAGTTTGTCGCATTGTCGCAGTACATGTTTTTGCAATGTCCCCGGCGAGCGATGAAACGTTTGATCGATCCGATGAATGCATCTGTCGTGAGATCACTTACGACTTCCAGATGTACTGCTTTTGTTGAAAAACAGCAGTATACACAGACGTATGCCTTTTGTGGACGCTTTCCGCGTACTTTATAATGCACCCAAAATGGTCCGCAGAAGTCTACACCTGCATTGACGAATGGCCGAGCCTGTTGAACTCTTGTTGGTGGTAAGTTGCCCATTACTTGTTGGAAGGTAACGGGCTTAGCTCTAGTACATCGTACACAGTGTTGAACAATGGATCTGGCCATTAGTTTGCCTTTTATTGGCCAAAAACGTTGTCTTGTTTGTGCCAGTAACATCTGTGGACCACAGTGTAAATTATTTTGATGCACGTCTTCCATAATAAGTTTCACTATTGGGTCGTTATAAGGTAATAGTATTGGATGTTTAGCATCATAAGGTAAAGACGAAGATTGTAGTCGCCCTCCTACCCTTATTATCCCATTGTCATCAATGAAGGGGTTCAAACTGACTGATCTTGCTTCTTCAACTTGTCCACTACGAAGTAGTTGATTTATCTCTGTTTTAAGATCGGATCGTTGAATCGTTCTTAGGATGTAATGAAGTGAGTTATCTAATTCTTGTGAGCTTAGAACAATCCCTGTGCAATGAGAGTTAGATGCTCCTTCTGCGTTTTTTATGAATCTTAGTATATAAGCAACAATTCTTCGTAAGGTTGAAAATGAGTTCCTTGAATTTATGTTGTAGAGGATTTCTTCAGAAATAACACTGCTTGTAGCCACAATTGGCTGCATTTGCGACTTTTTCTTTTCCGGAGGGTCTTGGATTAAATGATGCTTCTGAATAGAAGTAGGCCAGTTTGATTCTTTACCATGCAAGAATATAGGTCCGTAGAACCAGAGGTTGCATGCGTGTATCTCTTTAGGTCGCAGTCCACGAGACAGCACATCCGCAGGATTCTGTTTCGTATCTACGTGCCGCCACTGTTCAGCCAACGTTAATTCCTGAATTTTTGCGACTCGGTGAGCCACAAATGTCTGATAAGATGTGGAGCAAGAATTAATCCAAATTAGGACAACCTGTGAGTCTGTCCAGAAATGAGACCTTTGATCTTCATATTTCAAATCCATTTTTACTCTGGACATGAGTTGTGCGCCCAGTAATGCGGCACATAGTTCTAGACGTGGTATTGTTTGTTTTTTGAGTGGAGCAACTCGTGATTTAGCACATAGTAATCTTACTGCTATGCTGTTATCTTTGAAAACTGCACGGATAAAGACTGCGACACCGTATGCTTTTTCTGATGCATCTGTGAAGCAGTGCAATTGTGTACTGCACGAAATCTTGTGACTAAATACATGTCTGGGAATTATCAGGTTATTCATGCTTTCCAAATCTTTTCGGAATCTTTTCCATTCTTGCTGATATTGTTCCGGCAGTACATCATCCCAATCTAGTTTAAGTTGCCATAGCTTTTGTATGAAAATCTTTGCGGCTACTACAACAGGTGCTAGTAGCCCTAGAGGATCATATATTCGTGCTAAATCAGATGCTACCGTTCGCTTGGAAATGTGTGTAGTTGTTTCTATGTTTATTTTGACGAGCAAATTGTCAGTGTGTGGCATCCAAATCAGGCCAAGAGTTTTTATGGTTTTATTGCTGTCTGAAGCAAGCTCTAAATTGACTTCCAGGTCTTTTTCAGGTATCCCTTGTAGCAGCTGTGGATGGTTGGCGCATCATTTGGGTAAATTAAAGCCAGCTTCTTGTAATAGTGACTTCAATTCATGCTGAATTTCGAGAGCTTCGACTAAGCTATTGGATCCTGTCAGGGCATCATCAACATAGAAGTCTCGTTCTAATGCTGTCGCACCTAGCGGGAATCTTGCCTTGTTGTCCTTAGCTAGCTGTTGTAGGCATTTTGTTGCTAGATACGGCGCTGGACGTGTTCCGTATGTAACAGTTTTCAAACAGTAGTACCTTAGTGACTGCGTTGAGTTTTTTCGCCAAACGATTAACTGCATACTTTCGTCATCTGGATGGATGAGTACTTGCCTGTACATTTTTTCCACATCAGTGGTGAATGCAAATCGTGGCAAGCGGAAACGGAGTAAAATGGAGAATAATTCACTTTGCACTGTGGGTCCTTTGTGTAATATGTCGTTAAGTGACAGGCCAGATGTTGTTTTCGCAGAGGCATCAAAGACCACTCGAAGTTTCGTGGTGCTACTTTCGGGCCTTAGTACTATATGGTGTGGGATGAAGTAATGCGGTGACAAAATGTCTGCATGGTCAATTTCTTTCATGTGAGCGAGCGTTTCGTATTCTTCCATGAAGTCAATGTATTGCCTTTTCACATCAGGATTGTTATCCAATCGTCTTTCCAGATTTAAGAATCGATTGGTTGCTTGTGTTAATGATTGTCCGAGTGATGTTGACTCGTTTATGAATGGCAGTTTGACGATAAATCGACCCTCTGATGATCGTTGCATGTGTTGTGCAAAGTGGGTTTCACATTGTTTCTCTGCTTCAGAGAGTGTGGTTGTATCTTGATAATTCTCCTCAATCTCCCAAAATCGAGTGAGAAGATTGTCGATTGAATCGTCGTCATTGATGCCAACTCCACAAAATGCATTGCCTTCTGGATACATGTTCACTTTTCCAGTCGCTACCCAACCAAACATAGTATTTTTGAAGATGGGAAGATGCTCTCTTAAGTGTATTTGTCCGTCTGACAGAATTCGAGGGTAAAGCTCAGCTCCTAGTAATAAGTCGATCTGCTCTGGTCGATAAAAGTTTGGGTCAGCTAACTGAATGTTTCTTGGTAACGGCCAAGTTGCAATATTAAGCTCTTTTGAAGGTTGTGGTGAAATGATCTTGGGCAGCACAAAGGCTTCAACCGGTGCTGTAAATTGGCTTATCCTGGATTGGATGCTCAGCATGACGCGGTGATGAGACTTCTTTTTTTCCTTTCCAATGCCTTCTATGGTGAGCGATGTCGATTTTGAAGGCAATCCTAACTTTTTCACCAGCTTTTCGGTGATGATGTTGATTTGGGATCCAGAATCAAGAAGCGCTCGACATTCGACCATTTCTCCATTGTTAGACATAATTTTTACACGTGCAGTGCCTTAAAGTATATATCCAGCTGCAGATTTTTTCATTGAGGCGGTAAGTGTGCTTCTGAAGTTGGTTGATCCTGGTTCCTCCTGAGATTCCGTTCGGGCTGCTAAATTCTGTTTAGGTTTGTTATAACTGCCACTGGTTTTTTGATCGGATGCACTTGCCGTCGTGTGAAGCAATGTGTGGTGTCTTTTATTGCATCTGCTGCAACTTCGTGACGAGCACAAGTTTACTCCGTGACCTGGTTTCAGACAGTTAAAACAGAGATTTTTCTTCTGTACATGTTGTTTTCGATCGATAGCGTTAAGCTGCAGAAATTTCTGGCATACGTGCAATGGATGCATACCTTCCTGGCAGAAGTTACAAGTGGTACCTTTTCCCTTGTAGGATGATGATGTTGCCGTAGTGCACGTCTTTATGCTGGCCGACTGTTTTGTTTTCTGTGTGATTGCCTCTAATGACTGAAACCGCAGCTCCAAGAACTTAAGAAAATCATTCACAGTTTGAAGTTCTCTGGGACTCTTTAAGGACTGCTCATACAACACTCGTGTTGATCTGTCTAACTTCTTTATCAGAGTGTGTAATAGCAATGGTCCCCAGCTATCGCTCGATACTTTCAGCGCATTGAGCGCCAGCAAAGACTCCCTGGTTGTGTCGTGTAAGGCTTTAATGGTCGCCGCATTCGTTGATTCGGAATTGCTGGTGGGTTGATCGAGGAGCTTTTGAATTAATGAAGATGTTAGCATCCTTATATTGTGGTACCTGTCTTTCAGGATTTCCCATGCCGTGACGTAGTTGTCTTTTGTTAGTGACAAATGCCTGATTAGCCTTTCCGCTTCTCCAGTCAGGTTTGTTTTTAAATACCACATCTTCTGAATATTGTGCAGTGGTTTTTTATGAATCATTTCTGAGAACAAATCGAAGAATTGCGGCCACTTAAGATAATCGCCGTCAAACTTTGGAATTGTAATTTTAGGCAATTGCACGTCTTCGTTCTGACGATTAGCCTCAGTTGATTGACTTTCAGTTTTTACTGCAATCATCACTAGTAAATCTTGAACTTTCTTTTCAAGTTCAATGTAATTATTTTGGTTGTACCCTGCTGCTTCAGGGTCTTCCACATATTCACATATTGAATAGTTGTTGGCTTCGATTTGATTCCAAA
>OZ022263.1:143322575-143325075 GCA_963978885.1 Nemotelus pantherinus
TTGTGGGAGGGGTCAGCTTTAGCTGCTCATAGTTCTTCTTCTTTTCTTGTTCTCCTTTCGAAGAATTGCGTGTATCTGCGCTTATGTTTTTGGCAACTCAGTCCATGCTGCTTTAGATGCCAGCATCACGTCAACCAAATTTTCTGTCGATAATGACAGGTTCGTGTATCGTTGCAACTTGGCTCTGTGTCGGGAAAACCGCGTGCAATGGAAAAGAATGTGCTCCGGATCTTTGGAAAAGAATGTACTCCGCAATTTGGAGAGACATCTAAACCGAAGCGATTTAGGTACTTTCGGTATGCACCATGTCCAGTTAGAAACTGCGTAAGATCGTATGTTACTTCTCCATGTGTGCGTTTGATACATTTTTGAATATCGGGGATTAGCTTGTAAGTCCATCTGCCAACTGGAACTTGTTCCCATCTTCTTTGCCATGCTTCCTTTGACCTTTGCCGCTCCATCTTTGTGCCGGCGTTTCTGTTTCCGTAGAGTCTCTGCATTTCGGCTGCGAGAATGTCAATTGGCATCATACCTGCTATCACATATGCCGCTTCTCCTGAAATGGTTCTATATCCGCGAATAACCCTGAGGGCACTAAGTCGATAGACCGAACATATTTTCTTTTTATTTTGCTTTACTGCTAGCTGATGTGCCCACACTGCGCTGTATACAGTAGAATGGAACTCACAACTCTGGATATCAGGATTCTGCGGTTTTGACTTGGTCCTTCGATGTTTGGAGGCATCCTTGCTAGGGCTGCACTGACGTTAGACGCCTTATTGCAGACATGTTTGACATGGGCTTTAAATTTAAGTCTACTGTCAATCATAACTCCTAGGTATCTAATTGCAGACTTGGATCTAATTTTTTGATCTCCCACAGTGACTTCAAAAGATTCATTTTGGCGGCGGCTGCTAATCAATACCGCTTCCGTCTTAGATGCTGCCAATTTCAAGCCTGTATTCTCTAGCCACTGTTTCGTGATGTATACCGCCTCATCAGCGAGTGATTCGACCTCGTCTGACTTTTCAGCAGATACCGACACTACTATGTCATCAGTAAACCCAATTATCGTTGCCTCCGAGAGGAGCCTCAGACTTAGCACGTCATTGTACATGATATTCCAAAGCAGAGGCCCCTATACGGATCCTTGTGGGGCACCGGCTGTTACGTCGTAGGTCTTTGATCCTTCTTCGGAATCATACCACAGTGCTCTGTCCCTCAAGTATTCGCATACTATCCTAGCGAGGTAAGAAGGAACTCTTAGTTGAAGTAGTTTCTCCACTATTTGGTTCCAATTCGCTGTGTTGAACGCTTTTTGAACATCAAGTGTTATAAGTGCACAGTATTTGCATCCAGCAGGCAGATAGGATGGTACGATGTCGGTTCGCCAACGGGTTTCTTGGGCTTTGGCAGCAAGACGAGCTTTTGTTTTTTCCAGCATCTTGGGAAAGTTTGTTCAGTCAAGCACGCATTGAACACACTTATAAATAGAACAGGCTTCATTTTAACTGCGACCTTTAGGCATTTGTTAGTGATAACGTCCAACCCCGGTGCTTTATTGTCCTTGAGCCGACTGCAAACCTCCAATAGTTCCTTTTCAGTCACTGGGGGTATCTCACTCACGGATTCTTGCGGGACTATTCGAAAGTTTTCCTGATGACGGGGAAAGAATGTGCTGACGATCTTCTCGAGGAGAGCAGGACAGCCTACTTATGGTGATCTCAAAAACTTAATACGTGACATGACGGCTCGATACGGTCCACCCCATGGGTCAACGTTTGCTTCTTCGCACAGCTGTTTGAAGCATGCTTTTTTGCTTCTGCGTATGGCGAGTTGAAACCTTTTTCTCGCTTGCTGGTATTCTTGCTGAAGCAGCTCATAGTTGGGTCGGTTTACGCCGCGTTGGCCTTTTCTCCTTGCCTTCAGGCACTCAGTGCGAAGTCGGCTTAGCTCTTCCGTCCACCAGTAGTGTGGCCTGTGATATGGCACCGGTTTTCGCCTCGGCATTGAAGCATCACACGCACGCGTTATCAGGTCGATTACTCTTCCAGCCTTCTCCGCAGCTGTTCTTCGAGGCACGTCGCTTTGCAAAATCATTTCCGTGAATGTTATTTCGTCGAATTTGCGGGCTCACCAACCTCTACCAACAGTCTTGGCTTTTCGCTGAGATCGACCATGTAGCCTGTGTCCGGTTTCGATTATGATGGATTGGTGATTGCTGTGTGTATAGTGTTCTGATACCCGCCATACTATATTTGCTGCAATTGATGGACTAGCGAACGTAACGCCAATAATTGAGCTCAACCCTCGGCTTCGAAAAGTAGGTATGCTGCTGGTATTCATTAAGACTACGTCCAACTGAGAGAAAGCTTCCATAAGGACGCGGCTTCGAGCGTTGGTGCTTCCGCTGCCCCACTCGGTCTCGCATGAGTTGAAATCGCCAGCTTTAATGTGCGGTGTGTGTTGTTTTGCATTTATTACCAGCCTATCCAGTAGG
>OZ022263.1:143332909-143345409 GCA_963978885.1 Nemotelus pantherinus
AACGCAACAAAATGAAGTCATTTTTGCATCGGATTGTTACGGGTGATGAAAAATGGATCCATTACGACAACTCCAAGCCCTAAATGAGCTGCTAAAACCGGGTGAACCATCAATGGAGCACGCTACCGAACACAATTAATCCGTTTGAAGAGATCAGTAGCCGAAAAACGCCCGGAATATGCGACCAGACACGAGGCAATAATTTTCCATCATGACAACGCTCGGCCTCACGTTGCTGTTCCGGCTAAGAACTATTTGGAAAACAGTGGATGGGAAGTTTTACCCCACCCGCCTTATAGCCCAGACCTTGCCCCTTCTGACTACCATTTGTTCCGATCGATGCAGAACGCCCTCACTGGAATACAGTTCACATCAGAGCAGGATATCAAAAATTGGTTTGATTCATTCTTGGCTGCCAAGCCGGTGCAGTTCTTTTGGGATGGGATCCACAAATTGTCAGAAAGATGGGAAAAGGTCATAGCTTCAGATGGGCAATACTTTGAATAAGACTATTGTACAATTTTTTTCTTAAATAAACGTTCAAATTTTGAAAAAAAACCGCACATATATATATATATATATATATATATATATATATATATATATATATATATATATATATATATATATATATTATATATATATATATATATATATATATATATATATATATATAGTATATATATATATATATATATATATATATAGATTTATATATATATTCGTGCGGTTTTTTTTTATATATATATTTATATATGTATATATATATATATATATATATATATATATATATATATATATATATATATATATACATATATATATTCATATATATATATATATATATATATATATATATATATATATATATATATATATATATATATATATATATATATATATATATATATATATATATGTATATATATATATATATATATATACATATATATATTCATATATATATATATATATATATATATACATATATATATTCATATATATATATATATATATATATATATATATATATATATATATATATATATATATATATATATATATATATATATATATATATATATATATATATATCATCATCATCATCATCATTGTCAGCTTGTCAATCATGCATGCGGATCATGATGTAGCCTCCCCTAAATATTGGCTTTCCATTTCCCTCCATTTTTGTCTATTTTTGGCTATACGTGTCTAGGATATGCCGGCTAGCTTTCTTTTGTCATGGTCCCATCTTAGTTTCGGGCGCCGTCTTGGTCTTTTGACTCTCCTTGGATACCAGTTCATGACTTTGGTGGTCCATCTGTTGTCCGATAATCTTGCCAAACGCCCGGCCCATCGTCACTTGAGACTTCTGATTCTATTAATCACATCAGTTACCTGCGTTTTTACTCTTATCCAGTCAAGTCTTTTCCTATCTCTTCTTGTGATGCCCAACATGCATCTCTCCATTGCTCTTTGGGCAACCTGAAGCTTTCTTGTGGTATCTGCTGTCAGAGTCCATGTTTCACAGCCATAAGTCATGACCGGCAGAATGATCCTAAAGAAAATATGATCCTAAAGAATCCTAAAGAAAAAAATCAAAGGCTTTCTTCTTCAGGTAGGGTTTCAGTTTTGATTTGAAGATTATGCAGTTTTTCTCAAACGCACTCCACGCTAGTTTGATTCTCTTGTTTATTTCGGGTAGTAGCGATCCTGAGTTGCTTATTGTTTGGCCCAGATACACATATTCGTCTACCACTTCCAAATATGTGCTATTAAGAAGAGAAGTACCTTTAGACACTTCAAAAAATCGATTTTTTAAAAATTGTTTTAATCGATAGATATATCGCCTAAGAATATCATGTCAATGTTTCAAAAGCTAATTCTCAAAATTGTGGAAGAGATGCATCCCGGAAGTGCCTGGCGCCGAGCCCGCATAGCTCGCCGAGCGTCAACGCCGCGAGAATCCGCTAGATAACGAATTCCTCAAATTGAGCGTGATAAGTACGACTTCTTCGATGACTGTGCATGTTATTTCTGTTATCTAAATATCGACTTTGCTTTGAAAACCCCTGCTACTTTTCTTTTTTTCACCTACAACTTTTTCGATAGTTTCTACGACCAGTTTAAGTCAGTTTCAGTATTGCCTTGATTCTTGATGAGATAAAATGTATCCCAAGAGCAAAGGCGGTTGTAACAAGCGTAGTTCGGTATCGCGAAAACGTAAGTTTTACGGTAATCGGTATACGGAGAAGAATGATGACGATCTCAATGCAAGTTCTTCTCGAAGAAAACTTGCAAGTTCAAGTGAAGAATATGTTATTGTGGATCCGCTTTCCACGTATCGAATTTTGAATTTTTTGACTGTTTTTGGAGCTCTCTCGCAAATGTTGATCTGTGGGACTACGTACGTACACAAACGATATACACTAAACGTACCGTACGTTTAGTGTACTTTTGCGGTTCATTTATATGAACTGGGAAAAAATTACTGATAAAAGTGATAATGCCGTAGCCGAAATGAATTGATTATGCTCTCCTGTGAAGTTCAATATTTTTGACTCAGTGCTTTCACTTCCAAAGTGTTTTTCCTTTTCATATAAATGAACCGCAAAAGTACACTAAACGTACGGTACGTTTAGTGTATATCGTTTGTGTACGGGTTGTGTACGAGTACACATTCCGTATTGTAGAGGATAAGGTTTGTGTACTTTGTACAGTACAGTATTCAATCGTAGCGTACTTTTGCATCGTGTCTGTTTCGTTCGGTATATCGGTTGTGTACATGTACACAAACATTATAGACTGAGGTACGGTATGTGTACTTTTCGCGTACAGTACGCTTAAGGTACGGTATTTTTTCGTTCACTGATTTTGAGGAAGCAGAGGGTTCACTCTACGAACCTGGTGGTGCTGATTGAACATCTCCCTTTAGTAAGTTCTTTTTCTCTTGACCAAAAACTTTAAACGGCCTTTTCTCGAAACCATGTTTTTTTAAATTGCGTAAGTGATAATAAAAAAACTAGTAAATCGATTTTTATCATCTAGCAATCATTTTAAAGAGCATAAAAAACTGTTCTATGTAGACTAAAGATTAAAAAAACAAATTATTTTGGGACCATTTTTGACTGGAATTACAACGAAATTTTTCGTCAAAGTCGTAAATTTTTTTTTTTTGAGCCTGTTTTGAAGGGTTAATTTTCGAATTTCACAAATATTTTAGTCTATCTACTAAAAAAAACCCTTTCGAGTAAGAAAATGTTTGGTTTGTTGATTTCAGATGAAAATTGCAGTCAGCATCGCTTACGCAATTTACGACGTCAGCGACGACATGGCTTTCAAGATCCTTGAAAAATTTGTTAATTTTCAACTTCCACATTTGTTGAATATGTTTTTTTTCAACCTCGAACATCGCCTAAAATAAATATTATACTGATTTAAAAAGAACTGTCTTCATTTCCCTACAAATCAGTTGCAAAAAAGACCTTTTTTTCGGCCTCCAAAGGTGCTTCCCCCCTTAATTGATATTCTATCCTGGCCTCTCGTTATGAATTCGTTGTACATAACCTTTGTTTTATTGAGGTTCATTCTCAGTCCTGCTGTCTTACTAGCTGAGTTTAGATCCTCAAGTAGCGTTTGTAATTCCCCCTGATTATGGGCGAGAAGGACTATGTCATCTGCAAATCGTAGGTGACTTAGCCGTTCTCCATCTATGATTAAGCCTTTATTGTCCCATGCTAGGCCTCGAAAGATTTCTTCCACGGTGGCGTTAAAGAGTCTTGGCGAAATGGTGTCTAACACCTAACAGGGGTCTAACACCTTTTTGTGTGGGAAACTCTGGTGTGTCATCGAACACTTTGACTTTCGCTTTGGCGTTCCTGTAGATGTTGGTCAGTGTTTCTATGTATGGTTTCTCGATACCTTGGTTTATAAGTGCTCTTATTATTGCCTCGGGGTATACTGAGTCAAAGTCTATGTACGCCAGGGCGAGGGGAAGTTCATACTCATTCGCTTGGCTCATAATTTCTCTCAGAGTGTGAATGTGGTCTATGGTGCTGAAGCCACTTCTGAAACCTGCCTGTTCTCGAGGTTGTTCTGCGTCTAAGGTTGACTGTACTCTGTTATTGATGATTTTAGTGAATACTTTGTAGAACGCGGGGAGTAGACTTATCGGCCTGTAGTTTCTAATGTCTTCCCTGTTCCCCTTATTGTGGATCAGAATTATATTGGCACTATTCCAATGGTCAGGGATTTTCCTTGTTCTGAAGCAGCTTGTGAATACGTTCGCCAGAATCTTCCATGTTTTTCTGCCCGCGTATTTCAATAGTTCCACTGTGATGCCATCATTGCCAGCTGCTTTGCCATTTTTCATTTGTTTCAGCGCCACTTCCACTTCATCAATCAGAACTTCTGGGACGTCTTCTTCAGGTGCTTCTTGTATAGTCGCTGTTATTGTTTGGCTTGTTTCGGGGGCTTTGTAGAGATCCTGATAGAAGTTGGTTATTATCTCCAGTATTTTCTTCCTATCGGTTACTCTTTCATTTTCATGTTGCATAGCAATCACTTGGTTTCTACCAATCAATAATGCTCTTTTCGCCTTCTTGAGGCTCCTATTATTTTCGATGGCGCTTTCTACTAATTTTTCATTGTATTTCCTTACATCTTCTGTTATCCTCTTTCTGATCGTTTTGCAGGTTTCAGTGTATTCAATCCTTTGGATGTTCGAGGATAACTTCATTTCCCTGCGTTTTCTGAGTAAGGCTTTTTCTCGTTTGAGAGCTTGCGGTGTTTACTGTCTATGCTTGGTCCACCTACTTCTTCGGCACACTCCAAGATGGTTTTTGCGAGGTGCGTTGCGTCCTTATTACGCATTTTGTAATTTAGCAATTCTTGGAAGAGAATGGCGTTGTCTCTGACGTGTTAATGTTAATGCCTGCTCTTGATGGTTTCCTAACTAGTCTGAGCCTTTCTGTCTTTAGATCTAGGGTAATTTTTGCTCTAGCCAGACGATGATCACTTCCTGTCCTGAAATTATTGATTACTGTTACATCCTTTATTGTTTTAATTCTGTCCGTTAGAATCAGGTCAATTTCGTTCCAAGTGGCTCCATTGGGGGCTTGCCAAGTCCATTTTATATTTTGGCATTTCTTGAAGAACAAATTTGCTATGTAGGGATTATGTTGGTGAGCGAATTTGACCAATCTTTCTCCTCTCTCATTCCTAATGCCCAAACCGAATATCCCTACCAGAGTTTCGTGGTCCTTCCTTCCTCCTACGATAGCATTGAAGTCCCCTATCAGAAATTTGAAGTGGCTGTTGTTATTGTACTAAGCCTGGTTTATTTCATTAAAGAACTTTTCAATTTCTTTGTCCGTGTGGCTAGTTGTGGGTGCATAGACTTGTATGATTTGCACTGTGTATTTTTGGTAGAGTCTTAGAGTTAGGCTGGCTACTCGATCCGAGTAGCTTATGACATTAGGCGCGTTTTTTTGCTCCTCTATCCAGCGGAGAGTAGAGTAGACGCATTGAAAACAACAACACTCCTACACCAGTGAATTCACTAGTACAGAAATTCTATGCCTCATTTGTAGTTCACGTGTTGAAGTGTAAAATGTGCTGATAGAAAAAAGAAAAGCTCATGAGAAGTTGTATTTTTTTCTGTGAGGTGGCTTTCGGTTTTTCATCGTTATGTTGAATGTTTTGGTACACTTTGGTACATCGGAATTACCATCTCCCTATGGACCATCTATCCTAACTGGGTAGACAACCTTTGTATAGAAGAAAAAGCCGTCCCTGGGATTTGAACTCGGTCCTTCCGCTTGTGAGTCCATCTCTATATATATATGTATATATATATATATATATATATATATATATATATATATATATATATATATATATATATATATATATATATATATATATATATATATATATATATTTATATATATATATATATATTTAGATATATATATGTATATATATATATATATATATATATATATATATATATATATATATATATATATATATATATATATACATATATATATATATGTATATATATTTATATATATATATATATATATATATATATATATATATATATATATATATATATATATATATATACATACATATATATATATATATATATATATATATATATATATATATATATATATATATATATATATATATATATGTATATATGTATATATATTTATATATATATATATATATATATATATATATATATATATATATATATATATATATATATATATATATATATATAAATATATATATATTTATTTATTTATACATATGTATATATATGTATATATATACATATATATATACATATATATATATAGAGGAAGACTGTCAGGCTGACAGTCTTCCTCTATATGACTCTATATCTATATCTCTATATGACTCTATATCAAGACTGTCAAGACTGTCGCTCTATATTGATTTGGCACGACTCAATTTCAAAGAATCTCGATGTTAGATAATTTGTGTGTATAAATACGTATGTATGTATATGCCCAGCATACCATGTAGCGAAGGTATTGCCAAAAACGAATGCTGGCGACCCTTTTTTCTTCACTTATAGTGAACAGAGTGCGGATTTAAAGCATTTTTCGCTTATATTCGCTTAAAGCGAACCTGAAGTGAGGACTTGGGAACATAGGAACATGCTCTTATGTTCGCCTGTCGTCACTTCAGATTCACTTAAAGCGGATTCACCAACATTCGCTTCTGGCGACTCTTTTTTCCTCACTATTAGCGAAAATAGTGCAGTTTCAAAACATTGCTCGCCTATATTCACTTTAAGCGAATATGAAGTGAAGGTTGTTGTACCTTCTCTTATGTTCGTTTGTCCTCACTTCAGATAAACTTCAAGTGAATTCGCCAGCATTGGTATTTGGCGATACTTGCGCTACATGTCGTACTGGACATTTTGTTCTCATTGAACTAAAGTAAAAAGTGATTCTTGGAACCTTTGTCATTCCCTTTTTGAGGACTGAATTGATTCTGTGTGGCATTTTCCGGGAGTGATCACAACGTGTTAGACCAAATTTGAAGTGTTAAACAGTGAAGAGTGTGAAACGTGTAATAATTAGTAAAGGTAAGGATCTCAGTGTATGTCGAAAGACATTTTGTCCGCAATTAATTAAATTTGAATACATGAATATAGTTAAAGTACTATTATTCAGATGAGTCGTTTCTCCATTCAAAAAGAAGCCCAGCAAATTTACAGCCATTTGGGTAGTATTTCTTCAACGGAAATTACTGGCAGTGAAGCGACACGCAGTCAAAGTTTTCTGCAATATTCCTCATCGCCTCCATCTGAATGTCAGTTTATTGATGAAGATATATCCATTGAAATCGGGAGTAGCAGTGTAAACGAAAATAATATTTTCTTTAATAATTTAAGCAACAATAGCTCTTCTATAATCTCTAAGCTAAGTGAATGGAGCATTAAATATAACATATCATTGGCTGCTCTTAATAGTTTACTATACGTATTAAAAACCGTCATTCCAGAGCTTCCAAAAGATGGTAGAACTTTAAAGAAAACGCCTCGGGAAAACTTAGTACAGGTCATGGGAAATGGTCAATACATCCATTACGGATTGAAAGATGCTTTAACTGATTTTTTCACATCCAAAGAAGGAAAAATATCAAGCAATGAAATTGAATTGGATTTCAGCATAGACGGTCTTCCTATTGCGAAAAGTTCTAAAAGTCAAGTTTGGCCAATTTTAGCTAGCGTCGTAAACTATAGCGTTATGCTTATGATAGGCATTTATGGTGGATATTCAAAACCTCCAAACTCAAGCTATTTCTTAAAGAAATTTGTGGAAGAACTGTCTCAATTATTGTCGGAGGGGATGATTTATAGAAGCATTAAGTATAAAATTAAGTGCAGAGCGTTTATTTGTGATGCACCCGCAAGAAGTTTTGTTCTAAATGTAAAAACTCATACTGGTTACTATTCTTGCACTAAATGCATACAAAAAGGAGAGCGGTTGGATCATAGAATTATTTTCCCACATGGCGCTCATGAATTGAGATCAAATGAATCATTTAGACAAAGAAAGCAGCCTGAGCATCATTTGAGTTTAAGCCAGATAGCTATTGAAAATCTTCCGATTGATTACATCGATAACTTTCCATTAGATTATATGCATACTGTGTGTCTCGGTGCTATGAAGTCTTTACTTACTCATTGGATAAAACATAAAAATCAAATATATTCATTGACTCCCGATAAGATCAGAAAATTGAACAAAGCACTGCTGTCTTTAAAAAAACATATAACTTATGAATTTTGTAGGTCTCCCCGTGATTTAGATAAACTAGACAGATGGAAAGCAACTGAACTAAGACAATTTTTATTATATACTGGACCTTTTGTATTGTCAAATATTTTAGATAGCGAAAGATATCACCATTTTTTAAAGTTAAGCCTTGGCATTCGCATTCTTTTAGAACCAAAAAATGCTAGTTTGAACCATCAGTGCGCAAGCAAGCTTCTTAATTCGTTTGTAGAATGTATTCCACAGCTTTATTCACCAAAACTTCTTACATACAACTTTCATTCTTTGATTCATTTGGCAGCTGACGCAAAGGTATATGGATCATTAGAATATGTTTCTGCTTTCAAATTCGAAAACGAGCTCCAACGAATTAAAAAAGCTGTGAAAGAGGGTAATGACATTGTTACACAAATTTACAATCTTTGTGTAGAACGAAGTCAATTCGTAATTAGTAATGGCAATAAACATTTTACGTTATTTGGCACATTGCAAGGGGATACATACAAATTTGTTAAAGTTGAATCTTTTAAACTCTCAATAAATCCTCCTGATAATTTTTATCTCGTTAGAAACAATTTATTTAAATTAACAAAAATATTTCACCAAAATAATGAAATTCTTTTAAAAGGCTTTCCTGTCATTAGTTTGCAAGATTTTTTCGAAACACCAATAAAATCAAGCTGCTTTAGTATTCAGTTCACAAAACAATTGGAAATTGGTTCAGATCTTAGTAGCCATTTATTAAATGAAGTGCAGTCGAAGGTTATGATGCTAGAATCTAGGGAACGCGATGTATTATTTATTCCGCTGGTCCACTTCAAAGAAAAATAAGTAAAGAGTAGAGAGTAGGTAGAAATTAAAACAGTAGACAGAGATTATAAAAGTAAGAAGAGATACAATTTTAATAATAAGCAATACGTTTTAGAAAATTAGATGGTGATTACAATTTAGAGTTTGCATTTGTTTGTTTCCTTAAAAGAATTTCGTCATAAATCACTGACAATGATTACCGATACGGACACAGAAAACTTGGACTATCGCAAATTCCTGATGATCACTGGTAAGTTTAAAAATTTCGTGTCGATAATCTAATAATTTCACTAACTGTTGATAGGTTCCCAGTTTCCACCAACATCCACCGAAAAAGATTTTAACAGTTCGAGAAAGTGAACCACAACGCGTCGCAGAAGGTTAAAAGATTAATTTTTTTTTAATGATTTATGTACTTTAATAGACGTATCGCTTTCATAGATGTGCGGAAGTCTCCATCAATATTTGATGCTGGAAACCGATATGTTAATCTCGAAAGTGTCCGGGAAAAAGGGAGCTATCAACACGGATTACTTAGCATATTCTTATGCTTTATATAATTTGCCATAAACGAACATAGCTTAAATCCTTTTCTTTTGGTTTAAAATTATTTCAGACCCCGAACCGTCTTCCAAAAAACCCTAATGCAACTGCGGAAGAGAAGATATTGTGGCGCTAAAGGATGAATTTCAGAAGCATACAGCCCAAATGACGAAAATAATAACGAGGCTGACTGAGGAATAGATTTCATTGCGGAAGGAAATAAGGGATAAAAACGGGATACATATAGAAAGCATGTGTATTATACCGTTTACACCATTTACATTGAAAGAGGATTTCATAGAATTCGAACAAACAATTCAGTCGGATGAAGATAAATTCAATACTTTAGTAAGATATATGCATTTATCTTAGTTTTATAAAATATATTAATGATCATTTTTAGATGGCTGAATTTAAAAAACTCTAGCGCACCTGAACCGCTAGAAACACTAATGTTCGAAGAACAGTAGAAGAATCGTGCAGGTTTTGAGTGCATATTCCACCACATGTGCTGCTTATTACGGCCAAACTGTTTCAAATGCAACGTTTTACTTTCGTCTTAAGAATGCATTATAACATATGGTGGAAGGTTTCAGATATTACCACTGGCATGAATTTCAACGTTTATGAGAGCAAAACACGGGTTAATTATATTCGTTATCAGTTGCTCATTTCACATAATTTTGAAAGCAGCATCTCATATAACATCAATGAAGAAAATGCTCAGTGCCTGCAGCACTCTAACTGAAGTTGGTGTTTGGGGCTGCGATCCGAAAAATTTGCAGAACTTTGCGAATTGCAACATTGATTATTTATTTTAATTGTAAATGTTTCCGGTATGAATACTAACTGTAAGCGTTTATTGATACAAAAGTAGCACAACCGACTCGTGCTGGCAACCTTTCGCCAGTATCAAAGCCAAGAATATATCAAATCTGCTTCTCGTTGTTTAATTACATTCGAAGTTATAGGAGTATAAAGAAATTTAGGGTTACCTGCAGCGAGTTTTTTCAAATGATCGAAAGCTTAATATTTGCTGTTTATTGACACTACAATATCATAACCATTTGAAAATTCTACGATAAAACCGTTTAATAAAGATATTGCAATTAAACACAAAACCAACAATAGCTGGCAACCCTATCGTGGCTTTTCAACCAAATTTGGCCTGAATAATGTTTATGACAGGTTTCATTAATTGTATGAAATTCGTATTGATTTCATGACTGCACTGGAAGCTATAGTGCAAAAAGTTTTATTTTCCTGAGCGAATTTGCAAAACCAAAGACACAAAAATTACCATAGCTGGCAGCACCAATCAAATTTTTCAACCAAATTTCCGCCAAACAGAGATTAGAGTTAGGTTTAGCTACTGTGGCAATTTCATGAAAATCTGGTTACTTATTCACATTTCATAGGACAAAAAGCAGTTTTTTTTCTTTGTAAATTTTCAAGATGGCACCACTGGCACAGACTTGCCCACAATTCAAAATCGCTTCTATCAAATCTGGTCTTACTTAAGTCCAATGCATTCTGTAAATTTTAGCTGTATCTGATTATTGGTTCGTGAGTTTCCGTGAACAGAAGTTTTTGATGCTAAAAATATAGGTTAACTGGGAGAGGGTTACCGTTCTTGTCCGACATGAAATTTCCAAAGTTTTATTTTGGACGTGTAGATAAAACATAAGATTTATATACAGATTGGTTTTATTGTAAGAAACGGACATTTTTTTGAATATTCGATGGTTTGAATGTTTTCACCTCCAAATTTTTTTTTTCAAAATGAAGACACCAAAATTATCATAGCTGGCAGCTCCAATCGAATTTTTCGACCGAATTTCTACCAAACGTGGCTTAAAGTAAAGTTCAGCAATTGTGTGAGTTTCGTCAAAATCGAACGATTTAATCAGAATTTATAGGGCTAAAAACAGTTATCTTTTTTAGTGGTTTTTCAAGATGGCACCACTGGCACAGAATCGCCCGCATTTCAAAATCACTTCTATCAGACCTGGTCCTATTTAAGGCCAATACATTCTGTGATTTTCAAATAATTCTGCTCATCGGATCGTGAGTTTCCGTGAACAGAAGTTTTTGATGCTAAAAATATAGGTAAATTGGGCAAGGGTTACCAGGCGTGCCCGTTATACCATATCTTTTTTTTTTTTGGTTATGTAAACAAAGCACAAGATTTACATATGAATGGCTGCTTTTTGAAGAAACGGCATTTTTTCAAGAGGATTTGGAGGTTTTCACTTTCAGTGCCTACCCTAGCTACAGAGTTGCCAGCACGCTCATCAAAAGCTACACAAATCTACAACTAAATAATACCAATGTGTTCTGAAAACTTCGTAATGATTGAATAGCTCTGTCAAAAGTTATCGAAATTTAAAAATTTTCAAATTTTCCCGTCCTCTTTTTAGGCACCCAGCGCACACATAGGGTTAAAAAATTCCAAAGCATTATCCGATTCTTATGTTTAACACGTTAGAAATTTATTTCGTCAACTTTATTTTTGCGAAAATCATTTCTGCACGAAATAATAGGTATATTAAAAATATCACTTAAATGGCCGCCGGCGCCAAAAGGTTAACAATAACTGACACTTAAAGAAACCTGGACCTATTCTGCATATACACCAATGTATCCTGAAAGTTTCAGCTCAATCGGATGGCGCGTTCCCGAGATTATCTCACTGAAATTTTTTGATGATGATATATATATATATATATATATATATATATATATATATATATATATGTATATATATATATATTTATATATATATATATATATATATATATATATATATATATATAT
>OZ022263.1:143347909-143365409 GCA_963978885.1 Nemotelus pantherinus
GTGGAATGTGGATATTCCTTTAGTAAACGATTGGACCTGGTGTTCCTTAAGGGGATATTTATCACAAATTTACTATTGAGGAATTCAACTCTAATAACGCCTCTAATTACGTCAAATGTGAAGCAGGCCGATATCATCATTCTTCTGGATGCAAGTGAAGTTAAGTTTAAATGACCCAATCTAAACTCATATGGGGGTAAATTTTCGAAATCGTAAGGGTTGTACAGATCTCTTAGGGCGAAAGGTAAAAATTGTTTTTGAATGGACTCGAGTCTGTTATTGTGAATTTCGAAGGCTGGGCTCCAAATAATACAGGCGTATTCAAGAAGAGGGCGTACAAGTGCAGTGTATAATGATCTTGTGGCCCACAAGTTTTTGAACTCCTTGGCACGTCGTTTAATAAAGCCGAGCTGCTTATTCGCACGGGAAAGAATTTTGTCGTAGTGCAAGGTGAAACGAAGTTTCACATCCATCACAACACCGAGATCAACAACGCTATCAACGCGAGTTAATAAGTTGTTGCCGAGAAAGTAAGTGTTCTGCGTAACCGTGCATTTACGGCTAAAACTTATAATTTGGCACTTATCAATATTCAGCGAGAGCTTGTTTATATTGCACCATTGGACAAGGGAATCAAGCTTGGATTGAAGGAAAAGTGCATCAGATTTAGATTCAATGGTGTGGTACAGTTTGAGGTCGTCTGCATAAAGTAGGTGAGGTATGTTTGAGAGGACGTCAGATAGATCCGAGATGAATATGTTAAAGAGAAGTGGGCCAAGATGACTACCTTGTGGAACACCAGAGGTAGCAAATATATTTTTTGATAAAATTCCTTGAAATTTAACGAGTTGGATTCGGTTGTGGAGGTAGGAACTGAGCCAGCTTAGTAAAGATCCGGCAAGCCCGAATTTGTGCAGCTTAAGGATCAATATAGAATGGTCAACTCTGTCGAAAGCTTTGCTAAAGTCAGTGTAGACTGCGTCAATTTGATAGCCTTTTTCCATTTTACACAAAACGTCCGAAACTAGGATTGTCAAGTTTGTGATAGTTGAGCGACCTTTTCTAAAGCCATGCTGTTGCTCATTCAGACGGGAGTCAACTAGTGGGGAAAGTTTATTGTATACAACCTTTTCAAAAAGTTTTGGAATGGAAGATAAAATGGCAATGCCCCTGTAATTTTCGACGCAGCGTCTATCGCCATTTTTGAAAATTGGTGTCACATATGAAAGTTTCCAACAGGATGGGAAAACACCGGATGAAAGTGACCTGTCAAAGAAAATATGCAGGGGTGTTATTAGCTGCTCTACGCACCTACGCAGGAAGGACGGTGGAAGGAGATCAGGACCAGGGCCTTTGTTGCAATCGAGCTCCAAGATAGCTTTACGTATTTTATCGCGTGAAATTTTAATTTGGCTGAGAAAAGTGGTTGGTGCTGAATTAGAAGGAGAAACATTTGAGTTAGATGGGTCTGATACAGTGAAAATTCTCTGGAAATTATCTGCGAATAAATCGCAGATATCTTTAGGAGAAGCAGAGGTGATATTATTATAGGACATTGACAATGGATAACCGGTGACTTTCCGCTTCATATTTACAAAATCAAAGAATTTTTTTGGGTCGTGGATTATACTTTCACCGGTTTTCTTAATATAATTGGCATAAGCATCGCGAGACTTTGTCGAGAATTCCTTAACTACTTCATTATAAGCTTCCTGAATAGTAGAATTAACATCAATATTTTCCTTTAATCGTTTATATAGTTTGTTTCTATGATTTCGCAAATGCCTAAGTTCCCTATCAAGCCATGGTTCAGACAATTTTTTCTTTTTACTAATGTTCGAAGAAGAACATTAGTATTAAAATCACTTTGGCCAAAAATTCATATTTCTATATATATATATATATCATCAAAAATTTTCAGTGAAAAAATCTCAGGAACGCGCCATCCGATTGAGCTGAAATTTTCAGGACACATTGATGTATATGCAGAATAGTGCCAGGTCTCAGAAAAAGTTAATAATCTTAAACTCTTTGGCGCCGGCGGCCATTTAAGTGATATTTTTAATATACCTATTATTTCGTACACAAATAAGTTTCGCAAAAATAAAGTTGACGAAATAAATTTTAAACGTGTTCTACATGTGAATCGGATAATGTTTTGGAATTTTTTAACCCCATGTGTGCGCTGGGTGCCTAAAAAGAGAACGGAAAAATTTGAAAATTTTTAAATTGCGATAACTTTTGACAAAGCTATTCAATCATTACGAAATTTTCAGCACATGTTGGTATTATTTAGTTGTAGCTTCATGTAGCTTTAACTGAGCGTGCTGGCAACTCTGTAGCTAGGGCAGGCGCTGAAAGTGAAAACCTCCAAATCATCGTCTCTCTTGAAAAAATGCCGCTTCTTCAAAAAAAATCCACTCATATGTAAATTTCGTGCTTTGTTTACATAGACAAACAAAAAAATTTGATATGGTATTACGGGCACGCCTGGTAACCCTTGCCCAATTTACCTATATTTTTAGCATCAAAAACTTCTGTTCACGGAAACTCACAATCCAATGAGCAGAATTAATTGAAATTTGCAGCATGTATTGGTCTTTAATAGGACCAGGTCTGATAGAAGTGATTTTGAAATGCAGGCGATTCTGTGCCAGTGGTGCCATCTTGAAAAATCCCTAAAAAAGATAACTGCTTCTAGCCCTATAAATTCTGATTGAATCGTTCGATTTTGACGAAATTCACACAGTAGCTGGATCTTATTTTAAACCACGTTTGGTAGAAATTTGGTTGAAAAGTTCGGTTGGAGCTGCCAGCTATGATAATTTTGGTGTTAAATTTGAAAAAATAGAAATTTGGAAGTGAAAACATTCAAACCATCGAATATCCTAAAAATGTCCGTTTCTTACAATAAAACCAATCTGTATACAAATCTTATGCTTTATCTACACGTTCAAAGTAAAACTTTGGAAATATCATGTCGGACAAGAACGGTAACCCTTTCCCAGTCAACCTATATTTTTAGCATTAAAAACTTCTGTTCACGGGAACTCACGAATCAATAGTGCAGTCATGAAATCAATACGAATTTCATACAATTACTGGAGCCTATTATAAACATTATTCAGGCCAAATTTGGTTGAAAAGCCACGATAGGGTTGCCAGCTATTGTTGGTTTTGTGTTTGTTTGCAATATCTTTATTAAGCGGTTTTATCGTAGAATTTTCAATTGGTAATGATATTGTAGTGACAATAAACAGCAAATATTAAGCTTTCGATCATTTGAAAAAACTCGCTGCAGGTAACCCTAAATTTCTTTATACTCCTATAACTTCGAATGTAATTAAACAACGTGAAGCAGATGTGATATATTCTTGGCTTTGATACTGGCGAAAGGTTGCCAGCACGAGTCGGTTGTGCTACTTTTGTATCAATAAATGCTTATAGTTAGTATTCATACCGGAAACATTTACAATGAAAATAAATAACCAATGTTTCAATTCAAAAGTTCTGCAAATTTTTCGGATCGCAGCCCCAAACACCAACTTCAGTTACAGTGCTGCAGGCACTGAGCATTTTCTTCATTGATGTTATATGAGATGCTGCTTTCAAAATTTTGTGAAATAAGCAACTGATAACGTATATAATTAACCCGTGTTTTGCTCTCATAAACGTTGAAATTCATGCCAGTGGTAATATCTGAAACTTTCCACCATATGAGTTATAATGCATTCTTGAGATCAAAGTAAAACGTGGCTTTTGAAACAGTTTGGCCGTAATAAGCAGCACATGTGGTGGAATATGCACTCAAAACCTGCACGATTCTTCTACTGTTCTTCGAACATTAGTGTTTCTAGCGGTTCAGGTGCGCTAGAGTTTTTTTAATCTTAGGTACATATCTTTCAACGGCGTCAAATATTTTATCGTAAAAAGTGGAAATGGCTTCCTCAAGATCTAGCGCTGAAAGAGTATTCGTCCAATCTATAGAGTCAAGTACATGGTGAATACTTTCGTAGTCAGCGTTAAGAAAGTCGTATACAATTGAATTATTGTACGTTTTTAAGTAAATAGAATCAGGAGTGGGAAGTTCAACTGATAGTGCAGTGTGGTGTAAACTATTTGAAAAGAGATGCTCTGCATCATTAGTTGGACTTACAAATGGTGTCCCCCTGTCTAACACTTCTTTGTGTGGGAAACTCTGGTGTGTCATCGAACACTTTGACTTTCGCTTTGGCGTTCCTGTAGATGTTGGTCAGTGTTTCTATGTATGGTTTCTCGATACCTTGGTTTATAAGTGCTCTTATTATTGCCTCGGGGTATACTGAGTCAAAGGCTTTCTCAAAGTCTATGTACGCCAGGGCGAGGGGAAGTTCATACTCATTCGCTTGGCTCATAATTTCTCTCAGAGTGTGAATGTGGTCTATGGTGCTGAAGCCACTTCTGAAACCTGCCTGTTCTCGAGGTTGTTCTGCGTCTAAGGTTGACTGTATTCTGTTATTGATGATTTTAGTGAATACTTTGTAGAACGCGGGGAGTAGACTTATCGGCCTGTAGTTTCTAATGTCTTCCCTGTTCCCCTTATTGTGGATCAGAATTATATTGGCACTACTCCAACGGTCAGGGATTTTCCTTGTTCTGAAGCAGCTTGTGAATACGTTCGCCAGAATCTTCCATGTTTTTCTGCCCGCGTATTTCAATAGTTCCGCTGTGATGCCATCATTGCCAGCTGCTTTGCCATTTTTCATTTGTTTCAGCGTCACTTCCACTTCATCAATCAGAACTTCTGGGACGTCTTCTTCAGGTGCTTCTTGTATAGTCGCTGTTATTGTTTGGCTTGTTTCGGGGGCTTTGTAGAGATCCTGATAGAAGTTGGTTATTATCTCCAGTATTTTCTTCCTATCGGTTACTCTTTCATTTTCATGTTGCATAGCAATCACTTGGTTTCTACCAATCAATAATGCTCTTTTCGCCTTCTTGAGGCTCCTATTATTTTCGATGGCGCTTTCTACTAATTTTTCATTGTATTTCCTTACATCTTCTGTTATCCTCTTTCTGATCGTTTTGCAGGTTTCAGTGTATTCAATCCTTTGGATGTTCGAGGATAACTTCATTTCCCTGCGTTTTCTGAGTAAGGCTTTTTCTCGTTTGAGAGCTTGCGGTGTTTACTGTCTATGCTTGGTCCACCTACTTCTTCGGCACACTCCAAGATGGTTTTTGCGAGGTGCGTTGCGTCCTTATTACGCATTTTGTAATTTAGCAATTCTTGGAAGAGAATGGCGTTGTCTCTGACGTGTCAATGTTAATGCCTGCTCTTGATGGTTTCCTAACTAGTCTGAGCCTTTCTGTCTTTAGATCTAGGGTAATTTTTGCTCTAGCCAGACGATGATCACTTCCTGTCCTGAAATTATTGATTACTGTTACATCCTTTATTGTTTTAATTCTGTCCGTTAGAATCAGGTCAATTTCGTTCCAAGTGGCTCCATTGGGGGCTTGCCAAGTCCATTTTATATTTTGGCATTTCTTGAAGAACAAATTTGCTATGTAGGGATTATGTTGGTGAGCGAATTTGACCAATCTTTCTCCTCTCTCATTCCTAATGCCCAAACCGAATATCCCTACCAGAGTTTCGTGGTCCTTCCTTCCTCCTACGATAGCATTGAAGTCCCCTATCAGAAATTTGAAGTGGCTGTTGTTATTGTACTAAGCCTGGTTTATTTCATTAAAGAACTTTTCAATTTCTTTGTCCGTGTGGCTAGTTGTGGGTGCATAGACTTGTATGATTTGCACTGTGTATTTTTGGTAGAGTCTTAGAGTTAGGCTGGCTACTCGATCCGAGTAGCTTATGACATTAGGCGCGTTTTTTTGCTCCTCTATCCAGCGGAGAGTAGAGTAGACGCATTGAAAACAACAACACTCCTACACCAGTGAATTCACTAGTACAGAAATTCTATGCCTCATTTGTAGTTCACGTGTTGAAGTGTAAAATGTGCTGATAGAAAAAAGAAAAGCTCATGAGAAGTTGTATTTTTTTCTGTGAGGTGGCTTTCGATTTTTCATCGTTATGTTGAATGTTTTGGTACACTTTGGTACATCGAAATTACCATCTCCCTATGGACCATCTATCCTAACTGGGTAGACAACCTTTGTATAGAAGAAAAAGCCGTCCCTGGGATTTGAACTCGGTCCTTCCGCTTGTGAGTCCATCTCTATATATATATATGTATATATATATATATATATATATATATATATATATATATATATATATTTATATATATGTATATATATTTATATATATATATATATATATATATATATATATATATATATATATACATATATATATATATGTATATATATTTATATATAGATATATATATATATATATATATATATATATATATATATATACATACATATATATATATGTATATATATATATATATATATATATATATATATATATATATATATATATATATATATATATATATATATATATATATATATAAATATATATATATTTATTTATTTATACATATGTATATATATAGATGTATATATATATACATATATATATACATATATATATATAGAGGAAGACTGTCAGGAGTCAGGAAGACTGACAGTCTTCCTCTATATGACTCTATATCTATATCTCTATATGACTCTATATCAAGACTGTCAAGACTGTCGCTCTATATTGATTTGGCACGACTCAATTTCAAAGAATCTCGATGTTAGATAATTTGTGTGTATAAATACGTATGTATGTACATGGTTATTGTGAACTGCACACTATGGCATAGTAACTTAATTTTGTAAATGTTTGCAATAAGTATGTATGTATTGTATGTATATATGTACATAGTTTTATAAGAGGGTTTCCGCATTTTTATTAACGTGTTAGAATGAAACCGTGTTGTAGGTGGCCGTGCTATACGAGGGTTTCCGCAATTTTCTTAACGTGTAAGAGTGAAACCGTGTTGTAGGATACCGTGTTATATAAGGGTTACCTGTATATATATATGTATATATATATATATATATATGTATATATATAAATATATATATATATATATATATATATATATATATATATATATATATATATATATATATACAGGGGCGTGCACTTCATATAGGCACAAAAGCACTGCCTACCCTACTGTGAGGCTTATCTTTTTCTTGCTTTTTATCCTATTTGCAATGATATTTTATATTTATTTTACTAATCAAAATTGAAAGTTAAATTGAAATTAATTACTAGTATCTGGCAACTACGTATATTTCTGACTCTAAAATTCCATATTTCCGATTTCGCCAGCCAATTCAACAAAATAAGAAAAAAAATACCCATATATGAGCGTTGAAAGGCATGCAGTCTCAATGCCTTTACCTTACGCACACCGTCAAACGAATTTCGTATCAGAACACTATGTTCAACTGCTCTCAGCTACAACAGTATGTGTGAGATGTGGTACAATTTTATACCGGGCAAAGGCATGCCTGCCTTCATGGATTTTTGGTTGTCGCTAGGAGAGATGATACCATAGCCGCTGCACGAGTTTAGCGTTCGCTGTACAAGTGCAAATAGTTCGCAGCTATGCTGCACAAGTGCACAGCATCGCTGACAAGTGAACAGCCACGCTGCACAGGCAGCCAGAGCTGAGCTTTAGATATGCAAGGGAGTTACCAGCAGAAATTAAGTGTAAATGCATATATATTTTTATATATATATTTTTTGTGCATATATATATATATATATATATATATATATATATATATATATATATATATATAAATATTGAATATTATGTGAAATACTTGAGTTGTTTTTTTTATACAATAGTGTCTGAAATAATTTCAAAAATTATAGTTTTCCTAATTATGCTTAAAATGACACTTAAAATGACAGAAAAATTATAGTTTTCCTGAGATCTGGAATTTCTTCATGTTCTACTAAAATTATATATTGAAAGTTAGTATATATTAACCAAATTTTACCCGAATAAATAAAAGAAGTGAGCTTATAGTTCAGAATTTCCGAAGAATACTATAAGCTTATGAAATAGAAGCATTGGTGTGTTTTTTATGAGAACGCATTTGTGTAGCAAAGTTGATGGAGTTGGGGTTTCAGCCCTTTCATTCGAAAATAAGTGTCGAGTCATCTCAGTGGACAGAATGACACCTGCGTTGGATTTGACTTCAAAAAAGGAATGCTATCAGTCAGTTTATTTGCATGTATTACGATAAATTTACTTGGTTGACTGGCTGCAAGTACAGTCGCCGTTTGTTTTGCATTGCAATAATGCATTGCATAGCATTTTCAATTATTATTTTTCGTTTTCCTGTAACGTTTACTTCTAAGACACTTCTAAGAATATGTTACTGCCTACCCTGCGTGAAGAGCTTATGCACGCCACTGTATATATATAAATATATGTATATATATATGTATATATATATAAATATATATATATATATATATATATATATATATACTTATATATGTATATATATTTATATATATATATATATATATATATATATATATATATATATATATATATATATATATATATACATATATATGTATATATATTTATATATATATATATATATATATATATATATATATATATATATGTATATATATATATATATATATGTATATATATATATATATATATATATATATATATATATATATATATATATATATATATATATATATATTTTTATACATCTGTATATATATATATGTATATATATTATACATATATATATATATATATATATATATATATATATATATATATATATATTTATATATATATATAGGTATATATATATATATATATATATATATATATATATATATATATATATATATATATATATATATATATATATATATATATATAGATATATATGTATATATATGTTTGTATATATATATATATATATATATATATATATATATATATATATATATATATATATGTATATATATTTATTTATTTATTAGCCAAACAAGGCATAAATACATATAAATACATACAAATAAATTATTTAAAAAAAAGCAAGTGTACGGTACAAATAAATAACACATAAATAAATAACTAATTGAATAAACAAATAAGTTTGGAATTGAAAATAAGTAAAATAACAATGAAATAAAAGAAAAACAATTAAAAACGATAATTAAATAAGAGCTTAAAAATTATGGTGTACAAATGGCTTGGATAAGGGAAGACTTGAAGGATAGTTTGGAAATCGTTGGGGAATAAAGGTTGCTAAAGCCATTGAAGACCCTGCAGCATCTATTCACTGGCTCATTAGCTGCATAGATGGTGGAATGTGGATATTCCTTTAGTAAACGATTGGACCTGGTGTTCCTTAAGGGGATATTTATCACAAATTTACTATTGAGGAATTCAACTCTAATAACGCCTCTAATTACGTCAAATGTGAAGCAGGCCGATATCATCATTCTTCTGGATGCAAGTGAAGTTAAGTTTAAATGACCCAATCTAAACTCATATGGGGGTAAATTTTCGAAATCGTAAGGGTTGTACAGATCTCTTAGGGCGAAAAGTAAAAATTGTTTTTGAATGGACTCGAGTCTGTTATTGTGAATTTCGAAGGCTGGGCTCCAAATAATACAGTCGTATTCAAGAAGAGGGCGTACAAGTGCAGTGTATAATGATCTTGTGGCCCACAAGTTTTTGAACTCCTTGGCACGTCGTTTAATAAAGCCGAGCTGCTTATTCGCACGGGAAAGAATTTTGTCGTAGTGCAAGGTGAAACGAAGTTTCACATCCATCACAACACCGAGATCAACAACGCTATCAACGCGAGTTAATAAGTTGTTGCCGAGAAAGTAAGTGTTCTGCGTAACCGTGCATTTACGGCTAAAACTTATAATTTGGCACTTATCAATATTCAGCGAGAGCTTGTTTATATTGCACCATTGGACAAGGGAATCAAGCTTGGATTGAAGGAAAAGTGCATCAGATTTAGATTCAATGGTGTGGTACAGTTTGAGGTCGTCTGCATAAAGTAGGTGAGGTATGTTTGAGAGGACGTCAGATAGATCCGAGATGAATATGTTAAAGAGAAGTGGGCCAAGATGACTACCTTGTGGAACACCAGAGGTAGCAAATATATTTTTTGATAAAATTCCTTGAAATTTAACGAGTTGGATTCGGTTGTGGAGGTAGGAACTGAGCCAGCTTAGTAAAGATCCGGCAAGCCCGAATTTGTGCAGCTTAAGGATCAATATAGAATGGTCAACTCTGTCGAAAGCTTTGCTAAAGTCAGTGTAGACTGCGTCAATTTGATAGCCTTTTTCCATTTTACACAAAACGTCCGAAACTAGGATTGTCAAGTTTGTGATAGTTGAGCGACCTTTTCTAAAGCCATGCTGTTGCTCATTCAGACGGGAGTCAACTAGTGGGGAAAGTTTATTGTATACAACCTTTTCAAAAAGTTTTGGAATGGAAGATAAAATGGCAATGCCCCTGTAATTTTCGACGCAGCGTCTATCGCCTTTTTTTTCAGTTGTACCATACGCAGCGTCTATCGCCAATTTTAAAATTGGTGTCACATATGAAAGTTTCCAACAGGATGGGAAAACACCGGATGAAAGTGACCTGTCAAAGAAAATATGCAGGGGTGTTATTAGCTGCTCTACGCACCTACGCCGGAAGGACGGTGGAAGGAGATCAGGACCAGGGCCTTTGTTGCAATCGAGCTCCAAGATAGCTTTACGTATTTTATCGCGTGAAATTTTAATTTGGCTGAGAAAAGTGGTTGGTGCTGAATTAGAAGGAGAAACATTTGAGTTAGATGGGTCTGATACAGTGAAAATTCTCTGGAAATTATCTGCGAATAAATCGCAGATATCTTTAGGAGAAGCAGAGGTGATATTATTATAGGACATTGACAATGGATAACCGGTGACTTTCCGCTTCATATTTACAAAATCAAAGAATTTTTTTGGGTCGTGGATTATACTTTCACCGGTTTTCTTAATATAATTGGCATAAGCATCGCGAGACTTTGTCGAGAATTCCTTAACTACTTCATTATAAGCTTCCTGAATAGTAGAATTAACATCAATATTTTCCTTTAATCGTTTATATAGTTTGTTTCTATGATTTCGCAAATGCCTAAGTTCCCTATCAAGCCATGGTTCAGACAATTTTTTCTTTTTACTGATGTTCGAAGAACATTAGTATTAAAATCGATTCGGCCAAAAATTCATATTTTAATTCATATTTATTATTCATATTTAAAAATTCATATTTATTTCGGCCAAAAATTCATATATATATATATATATATATCATCAAAAAATTTCAGTGAGATAATCTCGGGAACGCGCCATCCGATTGAGCTGAAACTTTCAGGACGCATTGGTGTATATGCAGAATAGGTTCACGTCTCTTTAAATATCAGTTATTGTTAACCTTTTGGCGCCGGCGGCCATTTAAGTGATATTTTTAATATACCTATTATTTCGTGCACAAATGATTTTCGCAAAAATAAAGTTAACGAAATAAATTTCTAACGTGTTTTACATATGAATCGGATAATGCTTTGGAATTTTTTAACCCTATGTGTGCGCTGGGTGCCTAAAAAGAGAACGGGAAAATTTGAAAATTTTTAAATTTCGATAACTTTTGACAGAGCTATTCAATCATTACGAAATTTTCAGGACATATTGACATTACTTAGTTGTAGATTTGTGTAGCTTTTAATGAGCGTGCTGACAATTTTGTAGCTAGGACAGGCACTGAAAGTGAAAACCTCCAAATCGTCGTCTCTCTTGAAAAAATGACGTTTCTTCAAAAAAAAGCCACTCATATGTAAATTTTGTGCTTTGTTTACATAAACAAAAACAAAAAAAAGATATGGTATAACGGGCACGCCTGGTAACCCTTGCCCAATTTACCTATATTTTTAGCATCAAAAACTTCTGTTCACGGACACTCACGATCCAATGAGCAGAATTATTTGAAATTCACAGAATGTATTGGCCTTAAATAGGACCAGGTCTGATAGAAGTGATTTTGAAATGCGGGTGATTCTGGGCCAGTGGTGCCATCTTGAAAAACCACTAAAAAGATAACTGTTTTTAGCCCTATAAATTCTGATTGAATCGTTCGATTTTGACGAAACTAACACAATTGCTGGACCTTATTTTAAGCCACGTTTGGTAGAAATTCGGTCGAAAAATTCGATTGGAGTTGCCAGCTATGATAATTTTGGTGTCTTCATTTTGAAAAAAAAAATTTGGAAGTGAAAACATTCAAACCATCGAATATTCAAACAAATGTCCGTTTCTTACAATAAAACCAATCTGTATATAAATCTTATGTTTTATCTACACGTTTAAAATAAAACTTTGGAAATTTCATGTCGGACAAGAACGGTAACCCTCTCCCAGTTAACCTATATTTTTAGCATCAAAAACTTCTGTTCACGGAAACTCACGAACCAATAATCAGATCCAGGTAAAATTTACAGAATGCATTGGACTTAAGTAAGACCAGATTTGATAGAAGCGATTTTGAATTGTGGGCAAGTCTGTGCCAGTGGTGCCATCTTGAAAAATTACAAAGAAAAAAAACCGCTTTTTGCCCTATGAAATGTGAATTAGTTACCAGATTTTCATGAAATTGACACAGTAGCTAAACCTAACTCTAATCTCTGTTTGGTGGAAATTTGGTTGAAAAATTTGATTGGTGCTGCCAGCAATGGTAATTTTTGTGTCTTTGGTCTTGAAAATTCGCTCAGGAAAATAAAACTTTTTGCACTATAACTTCCAGTGCAGTCATGAAATCAATACGAATTTCATACAGTTTATGAAACCTGTCTCAAACATTATTCAGGCCAAATTTGGTTGAAAAGCCAGGATAGGGTTGCCAGCTATTGTTGGTTTTGTGTTTAATTGCAATATCTTTATTAAGCGATTTTATCGTAGAATTTTCAAATGGTAATGATATTGTAGTGACAATAAACAGCAAATATTAAGCTTTCGATCATTTGAAAAAACTCGCTGCAGGTAACCCTAAATTTCTTTGTACTCCTATAACTTCGAATGTAATTAAACAACGTGAAGCAGATTTGATATATTCTTGGCTTTGATACTGGCGAAAGGTTGCCAGCACGAGTCGGTTGTGCTACTTTTGTATCAATAAATGCTTACAGTCAGTATACATACCGGAAACATTTACAATGAAAATAAATAACCGATGTTTCAATTCGCAAAGTTCTGCAAATTTTTCGGATCGCAGCCCCAAGTTACAGTGTTCAACTTCAGTTACAGTGCTGCAGGCACTGAGCATTTTCTTCATTGAGGTTATATGAGATGCTGCTTTCAAAATTATGTGAAATAAACAACTGATAACGAATATAATTAACCCGTGTTTTGCTCTCATAAACGTTGAAATTCATGCCAGTGGTAATATCTGAAACCTTCCACCATATGAGTTATAATGCATTCTTAAGACGAAAGTAAAACGTGGCATTTGAAACAGTTTGGCCGTAATAAGCAGCACATGTAGTGGAATATGCACTCAAAACCTGCACGATTCTTCTACTGTTCTTCGAACATTAGTGTTTCTAGCGGTTCAGGTGCGCTAGAGTTTTTTTACTAATGTTCGAAGAACAATAGTATTAAACTCGTTTCGCCGAAAATTCATATTTCTTTATATATATATATATATATATATATATATATATATATATATATATATATATATATATGTATATATATATATATATATATATATATCAGCAAAATGATTAAGGGAGATAATCTCTGGAGTGGCCGATCCGATTGAGCTGAAATTTTCGGAGCACGTAGGTGTATATAGTAGGTAAATTCAGATATCCTAAACCTTTTGGCGGCGGTGAGCGTTTTAGTGAATTTTGAGGAACTCCTATATTTCCAAGCAGTGTAAATTTTTGTTCAAGAAAAGTATTGGGAATGAGAACCAATTATGTTCTTAGCTTGCTTATGATAAATAATCGGAAATTTTGAGCCGTGTGTGGGTGCAGAGTGCCTAAAAGTAGGCAAGGATTTTTTTTCAAATTTTAATTTGTCATTACTTGTAAGAAAAACAATGGATCATCATGAAAATTACAGAGCGTATTGATGTTGACTAAAATTTAGCACGTAGAGATTCTCAGCATAAAGTGGGTAACCCTGTAGCTGTGGCAGGGTGCTGAAAAAAAATCCTTCAAATCATTGACCTTCCTGAAAAATTTTTGATTTTTGACAAAAAATTCAAATTTTTGATAAATTTTATCCTTTGTCCTTCATCTCAAGATAAAATTTTCAAAATTCCGTTTTGCACAAGAACGGCAACCCATCACCAAATTACCTCTATTTTCAGCACTCAAAAGTTCTGTTCACGAGAACTGACGACCGGATAATCCGATCATAATCAAATTTACAGGATATGTTGGTATTATCTAGGACCAGGTCTGATAGAAGCTATTTTGAAATGCGGGCAACCCTGTGGCAGTGGTGCCATCTTGAAAAATAGGTGAGAAAAAAAACTGGTTTTAGGCCTATAACTTCCGATTCAGCCATCAGATTTGGACAAGATTCATACAGTACTTGGATCTTACCTTAGGTAACATTTGATAAAAATTTGGTTGAAAAATTAGAATAGAGTTGCCAGCTATGGTGATTTTTGTCTCCTAAATCTTGCAACTTTGCTCAGCAAAATAAAGCTTTTTTCCCTATAACTTCCGGTCCAGTGCAGAAATCAAAACGAAGATCACGCAGTAAATGGACCTTAACGTGAACCAAATGTCGTAGAAATTTCGTACCAAAATCATGAAAGGGCTGCCAGCTATGATCATTTTTGTAATTTTGTGAAATTTCTTTACAGAGCGATTATGTCATTAGATTTGCAAAAGGAAATGATCCTGCAATGATAATTAACCACAAATATTAACGCTTTAAAAATTTGAAAAGTTTTGAGGGTGGTTACCCTAAAATTCTTTTCACCCGTATAACTTCCAGCGCAGTGATTCAATCGAAACGAAATTTACTGGTTGGGTTTAACTTAACTTAAAGCAGATTTTGTATGTATTTTGCTTTGCTGCTGACACAGGCTAACCAGCATTAGCCATTTCCGTAAATATTGCACCAACAAATGCTTCAAATTACGTTCTCATATGCAAAGCATTTGCAATAAAAATAAGGAATCAATTTTTAAATTTTCCGAGTTTTGAACGTTTTTCGGATGGCAGCCTCAAACAACGTTTAACCGCTGAAACTTTCGATGAAATCCTGCGATGAGAACGAAATTCAAAGGATAAGTTGATTTGAGTATGAGCTTGTTATGGTAAACTTATTACTGCTTCGTTCGGAAAGTGTTGCCAGCACTGAACATTTACATCATTTGTGTTAGAGTTGAGTTTTGTTGCTTTGGATAAGGAATGGTTGACATGATTCTACAAAACAGTGTATTATGTCTTTTTTAATCTTAGGTACATATCTTTCAACGGCGTCAAATATTTTATCGTAAAAAGTGGAAATGGCTTCCTCAAGATCTAGCGCTGAAAGAGTATTCGTCCAATCTATAGAGTCAAGTACATGGTGAATACTTTCGTAGTCAGCGTTAAGAAAGTCGTATACAATTGAATTATTGTACGTTTTTAAGTAAATAGAATCAGGAGTGGGAAGTCCAACTGATAGTGCAGTGTGGTGTAAACTATTTGAAAAGAGATGCTCTGCATCATTAGTTGGACTTACCACTACTTCGTCATAGGCGTTTGTAAACACAAGATCCAACCAATGACCGTTTTGGTTGGGAGTTGGAGAGACTTGCTGCAAATCGTTGCCATAAAAAGTACTCGCAAGGTTGAAATCATTAGAATCTGAGAGGTTAACAGGGAGAAGAAATGCGTCGTTTTCATCGGGGATAAAACATAAGTTGGGACGATTGAAATCCCCTAGCAATATTATTTTGTCTTTTCCATTCAGAGACGTTGTAATGGAAGATATTAATTCACAGAAATGGTTGTAAACTGATTCGTCCGATCTGGGTGGAATATAGGCCAAACTAATATAAAGGAAATGGTTATTCAAAGAAACACGAATAACAAGGTGTTGAAACAATACATTGGGGGTGGTGTCAATAATCTCACTTGAAATTGTGTTGCTAACCGCCAGCAAAACCCCACCGCCTCGCGTTTGACCTGTGGAACAATAGTCACGATCGCTTCTGTAAATTGTCCAACTGCTATCAAGGATCTCTTCATTCTTATGGGAATCATTTAGCCATGTTTCTGTGAAGGCGAGTAAATTAAAGTGGCAGGATTTTGCGTCAAGATATAATTTATTTAATTTCCCTCTCATACCACTACAATTGTGATAAAAGAGTCTGAGTCCATTTAAAGAAGGTGGTATGTTAGGATAAATGCCTAACAGAGTTGACTGCTTTTCGACGAGAAGCAGTTGTCATCAAATTGCCAAAAGAGGTAGTATTCGTAGTTGCTTCTGTAGAGGCGACATGGGTGGCCAGCTGGCTAGAGGATAAAGAGGAGCTAATATTGGCTACGTTGTTGTTTGTACTTAATAGAGAAGAAACGGAAGCAACAGTGGATCGTGGTATTAATGGGATGTTACGAGTATTTGTAATTTGAGGACTTTGAATGGATGGAGATTTACGGGTATTAGGAACATTATTTGAAATACAATTTTTTCTTACAGAATTTGGTACTTTCTTACGGCTATTGTTGGACATTCGATTCTTCCAGGGAGAAAATGTAACGCCATTCGAGTTGAATTTGCTGCTACGTCCGTCGAAACTCATGAACATCCAGGCATATTTTGTTGGAATTAAAACCTTGTAACGCTTCTGTGTGTTGTGTTTCCGTTGTGGTAGTTTTGTGATCAAATAATCATTGATGTGGAATCCAGTTTCGAGAAACGTATTCAGCCATCCTTGATCAGCAGTGGGAGGAATTCCTTTCACGAAGAACGCTACTTTGTCGGTATCAACTGGTAAATGGAAGCGTGATCCTTCGTATTGGCAATTTTTATTATGTTTTTCTATTTTTTTAATTCGACTGTCCCACTCATTTTTCGACCAATATGTACCAAATTTATATATTGGCTTGGCTGCAGTAGAAGTCAATTCTTTGATAGGAGACGTAGCAATGTCTTTTGTGATCAATTTCGGCATGTTGCTGTTAATTTCGGCCATTGATAGCTCATGCAGAAGCGAATGCTCGAAAGTAGATGGCCGATTATTCATATCTTTCAGTGGGTTTTCGCGCTGGTGCTCAAAGTGTTCAAGCTTATTATTTATGTTATTTAATTTTAGTGCTTGTTCCCAAAAGGCATTAGTTAGTAACGTATTTTGATTGTCGATCATTGAAGAAAGTTTTTGTTCAGCATTCTCGAGCATATTTGTAAAGTTTACTTGGCGAGAGCTACTTGGGACAGAAGTGGCTGAGATAATTG
>OZ022263.1:143367909-143372909 GCA_963978885.1 Nemotelus pantherinus
GAATCGAAATTCAATCTCATTGGTCCAGATGGAACATTGCGAGTGAGACGCAGAACCGGTGAACGGACCAGGTGTGCATTCAAGCGACTGACAATGCATTCAAGCGACTGTGAAGCATTCCCCCTATGTGATGGTTTGGGGATGCATTTTATACAATCGCGTAGGACCGATAATTATTCTTGAGGGATCCGTCAATGCTGCGAAATACCAGGAAATTATCGAAGAAGGCGTGGTTCCGGCAATCGAGGATCTGACAGCGGATGTCAGAAATCCCGTCTTTCAAGACGATTCGGCCCCTGCGCATCGAGCTCGCTCTGTAAGTTATTTCGACATTGATTAAAAAAATGTTGTCACTCATAAACTTGGTAATTGTTTCTCTTTTCTAGGTAACACAATTAAATTTGCAACTAGGGATAGAGTCCCTCCCGTGGCCAGGTAACAGTCCCGACCTGAACCCTATTGAAAACGTTTGGCAGGTAATGGGGTCGAAGATACGACAAAGCGAGCCGAAAACGATACACAATTTAAAGTGTGTTATCAGAAAGGTGTGGGAAGAAGCTGCAAACGAGGATTTCTTGCGAAATTTATACGACAGCATGGTGAGGCGAGTGAAGGCTGTCATCCGAGCTAAAGGCGGACCAATCAATTACTAATAGTTTTTTAATTGTCTTTAAATTTCAAATTTTGTTCAATTTTAAGTTCTACGTGTTTGTTACTATGGGTTCATTGTAATTCTCACTACGGAGCAAAAATAAATTAATAAATAATGTATTTTGTTTTAATTAATAAATTTCCGAAATTTTTGAAAAAAACACTCATATCCATTTTCAATGCAATAAGCAGTTGAAAAAAACGTTCTTAACTTGTAGCGCTTATAAAAGAAAGGTACTGTCGTCAGAAAAATATTTTCTACATACAAAGTTAACGTTTCGAGACACTGATTGAAATATTTAGGAATTTCCATGAAATGAACAATTCGTAAATTTTTGTGTCGCGGGGTGTATATATATATATATATATATATACATATAAATGTGTATATATATATATATATAGATATATATATATATATATATATATATATATATATATATATACATATAAATGTATATATATATATGTATATACACATATGTATATTTATGTATACATATATGTTTATACGTATATATATACATTTATATATAAATATATATATATATATATATATATTTATATATATATATATATATATATATATATATGTATATATATACATAGATATATATATATATACATATATATATATATATATATATATATATATATATATATATATATATATATATATACATATATATATATATATATATGTATATATATATATATATATATATATATATATACATATATATATATATATACATATATATATATATATATATATATATATATATATATATATATATATATATATATATATATATATATATATATATATATATATACATATATATATATATATATATATATATATATATACATATATATATATATATATATATATATATATATATATACATATATATATATATATATAAATATATATATATATATATATATATATATATATATATATATACATATATATATACATATATATATATTTTTTATTTTTATTTATTAGCCAAACAAGGCATAAATACATATACATACATAAAAAAAAAAGTATGAAATATCTAATTATTTAAAAACAAACAAAATAGAGTAAGGTACAAATAAATAACACATTAATAAATAAATAACTAATGGAGTAAACAAATAAGTTTAAAATAGACAAGAAGTAAAATAAAAAGGAAATAAAAAAGTGTAGGTACAAATAAATAACACATAAATAAATAAATAACTAATGGAGTAAACAAATTAGTTTAAAATAGACAATAAGTAAAATAACAAGGAAATAAAAGAATAACAATTAAAAACGATAATTAAACAAGAGCTTAAAAGTTATTGTGTACAAATGGCTTGGATAAGGGAAGATTTGTAGGATAGTTTGGAAATCGTTGGGGAATAAAGGTTGCTAAAGCCATTGAAGACCCTGCAGCATCTATTCACTGGCTCATTAGCTGCATATATGGTAGAATGTGAATATTCCTTTAGCAAACGATTGGACCTGGTGTTCCTTAAGGGGATATTTATCACAAATTTACTATTAAGGAACTCAACTCTAATAACGCCTCTAATTACGTCAAATGTGAAGCAGGCCGATATCATCATTCTTCTAGATGCAAGTGAAGTTAAGTTTAAATGACCCAGTCTAAACTCATATGGCGGTAAATTTTCGAAATCGTAAGGGTTGTACAGATCTCTTAGGGCGAAAAGTAAAAATTGTTTTTGAATGGACTCGAGTCTGTTATTGTGAATTTCAAAGGCTGGGTTCCAAATAATACAGGCGTATTCGAGAAGAGGGCGTACAAGTGCAGTGTATAATGATCTTGTGGCCCACAAGTTTTTAAACTCCTTGGCACGTCGTTTAATAAAGCCGAGCTGCTTATTCGCACGGGAAAGAATTTTGTCGTAGTGCAAGGTGAAACGAAGTTTCACATCCATCACAACACCGAGATCAACAACGCTATCAACGCGAGTTAATAAGTTGTTGCCGAGAAAGTAGGTATTCTGCGTAACCATGCATTTACGGCTAAAACTTATGATTTGGCACTTATCAATATTCAGCGAGAGCTTGTTTATATTGCACCACTGAACAAGAGAATTAAGCTTGGATTGAAGGAAAAGTGCATCAGATTTAGATTCAATGGTGTGGTAGAGTTTGAGGTCGTCTGCATAAAGTAGGTGAGGAATGTTTGACAGGACGTCAGATAGATCCGAAATGAATATGTTAAAGAGAAGTGGGCCAAGATGACTACCTTGTGGAACACCAGAGGTAGCAAATATATTTTTTGATAAAATTCCTTGAAATTTAACAAGTTGTATTCGGTTGTGGAGGTAGGAACTGAGCCAGCTTAGTAAAGATCCGGCAAGTCCGAATTTGTGCAGCTTAAGGATCAATATAGAATGGTCAACTCTGTCAAAAGCTTTGCTAAAGTCAGTGTAGACTGCGTCAATTTGATAGCCTTTTTCCATTTTACACAAAACGTCCGAAACTAGGATTGTCAAGTTTGTGATAGTTGAGCGACCTTTTCTAAAGCCATGCTGTTGCTCATTCAGACGGGAGTCAACTAGTGGGGAAAGTTTAATGTAAACAATTTTTTCAAAAAGTTTTGGAATGGAAGATAAAATGGCAATGCCCCTGTAATTTTCGACGCAGCGTCTATCGCCATTTTTGAAAATTGGTGTAACATATGAAAGTTTCCAACAGGATGGGAAAACACCGGATGAAAGCGACCTGTCAAAGAAAATATGCAGGGGTGTTATTAGCTGCTCTACACACCTCCGTAGGAAGGTCGGCGGAAGAAGATCAGGACCAGGGCCTTTGTTGCAATCGAGCTCCAATATAGCTTTACGTATTTCTTCGCGTGATATTTTAATTTGGCTGAGAAAAGTGGTTGGTGCTGAATTAGAAGGAGAAACATTTGAGTTAGATGGGTCTGATACAGTGAAAATTCTCTGGAAATTATCTGCGAATAAATCGCAGATATCTTTAGGAGAAGCAGAGGTGATATTATTATAGGACATTGACAATGCATAACCAGTGACTTTCCGCTTCATATTTACAAAATCAAAGAATTTTTTTGGGTCGTGGATTATACTTTCACCGGTTTTCTTAATATAATTGGCATAAGCATCGCGAGACTTTGTCGAGAATTCCTTAACTACTTCATTATAAGCTTCCTGAATAGTAGGATTGACATCAATATTTTCCTTTAATCGTTTATATAGTTTGTTTCTATGATTTCGCAAATGCCTAAGTTCCCTATCAAGCCATGGTTCAGACAATTTTTTCTTTTTTTTAATCTTAGGTACATATCTTTCAACGGCGTCAAATATTTTATCGTAAAAAGTGGAAATGGCTTCCTCAAGATCTAGCGCTGAAAGAGTATTCGTCCAATCTATAGAGTCAAGTACATGGTGAATACTTTCGTAGTCAGCGTTAAGAAAGTCATATACAATTGAATTATTGTACGTTTTTAAGTAAATAGAATCAGGAGTGGGAAGTTCAACTGATAGTGCAGTGTGGTGTAAACTATTTGAAAAGAGATGCTCTGCATCATTAGTTGGACTTACCACTACTTCGTCATAGGCGTTTGTAAACACAAGATCCAACCAATGACCGTTTTGGTTGGGAGTTGGAGAGACTTGCTGCAAATCGTTGCCATAAAAAGTACTCGCAAGGTTGAAATCATTAGAATCTGAGAGGTTAACAGGGAGAAGAAATGCGTCGTTTTCATCGGGGATAAAACATAAGTTGGGACGATTGAAATCCCCTAGGAATATTATTTTGTCTTTTTCATTCAGAGACGTTGTAATGGAAGATATTAATTCACAGAAATGGTTGTAAACTGATTCGTCCGATCTGGGTGGAATATAAGCCAAACTAATATAAAGGAAATGGTTATTCAAAGAAACACGAATAACAAGGTGTTGAAACAATACATTGGGGGTGGTGTCAATAATCTCACTTGAAAGTGTGTTGCTAACCGCCAGCAAAACCCCACCGCCTCGCGTTTGACCTGTGGAACAATAGTCACGATCGCTTCTGTAAATTGTCCAACTGCTATCAAGGATCTCTTCATTCTTATGGGAATCATTTAGCCATGTTTCTGTGAAGGCGAGTAAATTAAAGTGGCAGGATTTTGCGTCAAGATATAATTTATTTAATTTCCCTCTCATACCACTACAATTGTGGTAAAAGAGTCTGAGTCCATTTAAAGAAGGTGTTATGTTAGGATAAATGCCTAACAGAGTTGACTGCTTTTCGACGAGAAGCAGTTGTCATCAAATTGTCAAAAGAGGCAGTATTCGTATTTGCCTCTGCGGAGGCGACATAGGTAGCCAGCTGTCTA
>OZ022263.1:143377909-143405409 GCA_963978885.1 Nemotelus pantherinus
TTTCATGTGCATAAACTAACAGCTATAATAAATTACAAAATCCTCTGAGCTTTAATTACGTTTATGCCTAACATCAAGAAATAGAAAATTTAAAGAAAGAAATAAAATAAAACAGAAATTCAACTAACTCGATATTTTAAATTTTAAATGGTGCTGAAGAAGATGCAGATGAAATACAAAGCATTCAGTTGCTTTACGCAAGAGTCGAATGCCCGTTAATAACATAGAAAAAACATAAATCGTCAATTTATGGTGGGGGACTCATAAATTAAACTAAGATATAAAGACCGCAGATAGAGAAAAATAGCAAAAAATAATATTGAAAACAAATGCAAAGGTTATGTTAAGGGATTCAACATGTTACCGTTTCACGAATAAAAACGTACCGCCAACCCTCCACCCCCGACTGGGGTGCTAGGGCCGTAGATTCGGGTGCCTCTGCTCGCGAAGAAAGGGGTGGGTTGAGCGCCACTCGCTTTAATTAACCCGAATCTACTTGGACTCCGTCGCTCCAAAGCGAGAAATGAGTGACGAGTTTGCTCTTTTTCCACGTATATCTATCTCCTTCACCGTCGGAATCACTTCACCAGATTAAAAGAAAAACGTTCTTCAATATTCGTTATAACACTTCTACAGATTTTAATCCGACTTCAAAATATGATTTCAAAAAAAGAAAATTAACACTACTCTTGAACTTAACGTTATGCGGCCGCGAACTACTTACGAACTAACTACTACAAACAATGTATGATCAAATATAGAAACTAAGATTAAATTCAAATTCGTACAAAAAAAATAAAATTGACTAACCCTGTCTAAAATCCCTCGCTGGGGCCCTGATGATTTCGTCGCTGATGATTTCCTCGCAGATGATTTCGTCGCTGCCGTTCAAAATTCACTCCTCCGTAACTTAGATTTAATTTAATTCGCCAAGGTTTTTCGATTCGTCGCCGCTATCACGCCTTCGCGTATATATTTCCTGCCGTCTGGGTCGCCGCCTTACCGATGGTCAGATCAATAACGCTAATTCCTCGTCGCCGACATGCAAAAATAAATGTCCATATAATTTTCCCAATTTCTCGCCACACGTCCACGCCCTTACCCAGATCTCCATAAAAAGAAAGAAGGACTTTCACTTTCCCGGATCGTAGCCCAACATTTTCAAAAACTATCGGGACTTCCCTGATCCGCTTAGTCTATTCACCCCACTCTCAGTTCCACTTGAGTTGGGTTTTAACTTCCACCACGGGTTCCACTCGTTTGGGACAACCCGATTTCCCCTTCTTTCTTATCCGTCAGATGTCATGTCATTTTGAACTGTCAGACCGCGACTTGTTTAGTGTCGGTTGTTTTGATTTCTATCACACTTCTGAAATATAAAACTAATCCTCAGGTAAGTAATATCTTTTATATCTCGTGCCGTTCCGTCAGGAAGATACGCATCTTCCTACCACTAGTGTCACGTCTCCTTCATCTGTTCATCCAGTTTCGTTTGGATAACGATTTGCCGGCGGTAGTGAGCGTAGTTTCTTTCGTCCGTGTTTCGTTTCGAGCGTAGTTTCTTTCGTCCGTTTCTTTCGTTTCGACAGTTTTCGATTGAATCGCTTCCTCCGATTCAATTCGAGTGCCCATCCGAGCTGCGCGAATCATTTTAATTGTCGAGTCACTTGTATGCAACCCAAGTTCACGCGACCATAACATGCTCGTCATATCTGGGCCAGATGTTGGCCTAGGTCAGGAGCCGCCGACACGAACAATTTCAATTGAGCGTTGCCTCGCGTTTTCGTGCGTCGATCTGGGTGTACGATATCAATCGGTCGTGATCTTACTGGTGCTAAGTATGTTGTCGTTCCAAGTGCTGAGGATGGTTATTTTGGTGTTCCGCATCATTAGTATGTCACCGTAGACTATAGTCGTAAACCTTTGTTAAATGTATAGCCGGGAATCCAATTGCATGTGTCGATTGTAACGTCGCATAGTTGTTTGAAAGTTTCGCCTACTAAGCTATTGCCTATTTTCGTATTCGTTACATTCATGGAAACATTTTTAACTTAGTTTAACGAATTGTAACTCAGTAAAGATAAAGAATTCCTCGGTGAAGACGACTCAATCTCCATTGACCTTACTGCCGAAGGTCGGTGGAGATTTTTTTTTTTTTTTTTTTATATATATATATATATACTATTACAACAAAACTCGGTACAATACTCGCGACCGTGACACCCCCCTCTTCTCAGAGAATTGCGTAGAAATTCTCGACGACATTTCTCGTGAACGACACCTAAAGTTAATTCTGGTTTGATGTCCGAGGTTTAGATACGGCTTTGAGATTTAGATACGATTTTCGTAAATAGTTATTTAGCTCGTTAGTGTTAACTATTCGAATTCTGGATTTCACCTCACGCTGACCATGATCACACTATGCCCCTTCACGCTACTATTCCCGTATACTCCCTCGTGCATGCTTATGTGTTATGTCTTATAGAATTTCGTCTGGTTGTGGTATCTGTACCCTTGAAATGCCACCAACTAATGCAAACTGATCTCGTTTTTAGGATACACCTCGACCCTCTATAAACAGGGGCGCTAACCAACGCTTAAAAGCCAACGAAGAAAAAAAAACTAAAATAAACGCAGAAATGGAGATAAGTGGGTACAACTCGGCCCTCCAACGAAGGAAAGGAAAAAAAAAAACCAAAAACAGACGCAGAAATGGGACTCACATCACTCTCACGGTATTCTTTTCCATTTGTAACATTATCTTAACAACAACTACTAGTATTAATAACTCACTCACACATTATCTTCATATTGACTAAAACTACCTAATCCTATCGCTCGATGTGCATTCTAATTCTCGATGCTCCTCTCGCCTACCTAAGATACCCTCCACCGGATATTACAATTAATTTAGCCCACCACCAGTCTACAATTATGCTGCTATATCCTAACCCGCCACCACAAACCTACGTCTCTTATCGTCTAGCCCCACCACCCTTTTATTAGAATCGCGACTGAGAGAATGCCAAACTGTATAACGAAACAACTAGGAAAACCACGCCTGTATCTACTCTTAAAAGATAATTTAGGGTTCGGCTTATTATTCTTCACACCACGTAACGTTTTAAGTCCTTCGCATGCCACACCCCCATGGCTTTCTGGTTGGAATCCTCCAGCTCATACGTCCATCCGGACACCCTTCTTTTCACCGAAAACGGTCCTATGTATTCTGGGGCCAGTTTGGCGGAAAAATACCTTGCCGCGTCTGACAGGACATAATTACGGCGCCACACTAGATCTCCTGGTAGAAATTGTTCTTCTCGTCGCCGCAGATCATAGCGCGACTTTGACTCACGTGCCGCTATTTTTAGTCGCTCGTGAACCTCTTCCCGCACCCTCTGTAGTAGTTGTGCTTTCTTTGTTCCGTCCTCACATTCATTTCCATTCTCGCGCGCATTCGGACCTTTAACAGTCTGAGGATGGATAGTCATCTCCCTTCCGAAATTCAGGAAGTATGGGGTAACTTTCATGTTTTCATGCGTTGAGGTCCTCAACGCACAGCCTATCCTCGGTAGCTCCTTGTCCCATTCCCGATGATTCTCGGATGCGTAAGTTCGGAGTAGGCGCTTGACATTTTGATTCACGCGCTCCGCGGGATTCGCCTGAGGGTGGTACAAGGCGGTAAATCTCAATGTAATCCCATGCGTCTCGACCATCCGTGCGAACTCTCTAGAGCGGAACTGTACCCCATTATCAGACACTATCACACGTGGCACTCCAAACAAAAATAAGACGTGATCCTCCAGTAGGCGCACCACAGCTGCGCCGGTCGCCTTCCTTAGGGGAAACAGCAGTGGCATCTTGGTGACATAATCCACCACGGTTAGAATATAAGAATGTCCCCGAAGGGATCGTGGTAGAGGCCCTACGAGATCCACGCATATCATCTCCCAGGGCGAAGTGGCTTCCCCAACCCTTGATACCATCTGACCACTGGGAAGCCTTCGCTCTACTTTCACTGCTTGGCAAACCTTACATTTCTGGACGTATTTCCTCGCCTCCTCCTTCATCTTAGGCCAGTAAAACTCATGCGCCAGTCGATCGAAGGTTTTTTGAACCCCCATGTGTCCCGCTGTCGGGTCGTCGTGACATTGGACCAAAATTCTTGGCCGATCGTAGGAAGGAATTACTCTTTTCCAACGATTGGCTTCTTGGAGCTCGGGATACTTACCCTCCATCCGCTTCCACAACACGTTCTCAGCCACCTTCCACTTTGAGTATTTACCAGGGTCCTTCTGCACCTTCCCCATCATACTCTGATACCACTTATCCATCCCCGTGGTCATGGAAATGCAATCAACATTCGTGACAGCCCTCGAGAGTGCGTCTGGCACCAGATGATCCTTCCCTTTCCTGTGAATAATCTCGAAATCAAACTGCTGGAGCCGGACGGCCCACCTCGCCAGCCGGCCAGTCGGATCCCTCAGTTTATTAAGCCAGATCAGAGAGTGATGATCGGTGATAACTACAAAGCGTGTTCCCTCAATGTATGGCCGAAGCTTTTCAATGGCCCAGACCACCCCCAAACACTCCTTCTCGGTAGTGGAATAGTTTCTCTCCTGCTTGGACAACGCTCGACTCAGATAACAGACCACCTTCTCGCCGGATGGGTGCGCCTGACTCAAGACAGCTCCAAGACCTACATTGGACGCGTCTGTCTGGACCTTGAATGGAAGTCCAAAATCAGGGCAAGCTAATATCGGTGCTGCCGTAAGTTTTTGTTTGCAAGAAACGAACGCCTCCTCGCATTTGTCGGACCATACAAACTTTCGCCCTTTTTTTAACAGGTCACTCATTGGCGCTACCAAAGTGGCGTGATCAGGAATGAATCGCCTATACCACGATATCATTCCTAATAGTCGACGAACCTGCTTGACCGAAGTTGGACGAGGAAACCCTTTGACCGCCTCCACTTTTTCTGGGTCCACATGCAACCCCTTTTCGTCTACCAGATACCCCAAGTACCGTAACTGCGCCCTGCAGAATTGGCACTTCTCTTTTGAAACTCGAAGGCCTGCTTGCCTTAATCGGAAGAGAACCTCTCGCAACACTTCCAGATGTCGATCGAACGTTTCCGTTACGATAATAATATCGTCCAGGTAGGTGAATACCACTGGTTCGAGATCAGGCCCCAAAACCGTGTCGATCAATCTTTGCCAGGTGGCCCCGGAGTTATGAAGGCCGAACGGCATCCGTAGGAAGTGAAATAAACCCCTCCCTGGTACGGTAAAAGCCGTGTATTTACGCGACTCTTCTGCCATTGGCACTTGCCAATATGCCGATTTTATATCCAACGTCGACAAATATTTCGCGTTCCGAAGCTTGTCGAGCGTTGCGGAGATATATGGCAACGGATACGCGTCTTTCTCGGATACTGCGTTTACTTTCCGGAAATCGACACAAAATCTGAAGGTGCCATCCTTCTTGCGCACTAATAATATTGGAGAGGACCAGGCGCTCGTCGAGGGCTCGACAACCCCCATTTTCAACATCTCATCCAGCTCCACATTAATCTGTTTTTGTACGATGGGCGAAACAGGATAATATCGCTGCTTGATAGGGTCCGATTGAGTTTTTATCACGTGACTGACAGTTTTGGCACACCCCAGCCCTTCTCCCATTAGTTCGAACTGCTCCCTCAGCAGCTCCGTCAGAGCCTCTGTTTCACCTTCCGACAAATGAGAACGGCTTTGCAACGATTTCACACCTCCTGCCTCTACCGTGGCTACAGATGTCCACTGTTGTCCCTTCAGGTCGAGTATGACTCCAAAACATTTCCAGAAATCAACTCCTAGAATCAACTCGTGAGGAATAGTCGAAATTACCAACACATCCAGTTCATGCTTGCGTCCCGCCAGGGTAAAATTCAACCTCGCTACTCCATCTACAACGCACGTCTCTCCGTTCGCTAATCGCACTTCCTCCACTATGTCTCGGCTCATTGTCGCTCCTCCCGACTCTAATCGTGACCATCCTCTCTTTCCCAGTATCGTTCGGCTAACCCCAGAGTCCAGCAGCCCTTCCATCTCCATACCCTCTATACGGACCTGGATGTGTGGACGACTATCTCCGTCGTTCTTCACTAAGGCATAATCCACTTCCGATGTATGACTTAGTCGCTGCGGCCTCGATCTCGTGCCCGCTCTGCCGCCTAGTGAGCACGCCGACCGTTTCCCGTAGATTGCGCATCCGCTTGCCTTCGCCCCCCCGGCTCATTCGCCCTGGACCGACATGTGGAGCATGCGGATCGCACGACTCCCTGACGACCACATCCAAAACAACATCGCGGTTCAGGACACTCCCGGGACATGTGTCCTTCCTTTCTACAGTTCCAGCACTGCACCATTCGTGGCCCTGGCAACACTGAAACTCGCTCCATCCTCGTTTCTGACCCTATATAAGCTAAATCGGGCTCTAAACAGCGTCGAGATCGCGTGTTAGGAGGCACAAAAGCCCCAACTGATGCCCTAGTGGCATCTAGAGTCCTGCCCATTTTTACCAGTTCGGCGATAGACGTCACCGGCGTCAAACTCAGCTGCTGCTGGTAAAATGGGGCAATATTTCGACGTAACAAGCGTAGCTTCTCTTCCTGGGTGCAACTCGCTTTCAAGCGACTAAAAAGGCGTTCCATGATGGCCACGTAGACCCCCATTGACTCCCCCTCACCTTGGGTTCGTCTTCGAATTTCCTCCCATAATCGATCCTCGTAATCTGATGGTAGAAATTCCGCCTTCAGTTCCTCCACCAGCTCGTCCCAACTCCCCACTAGACCTCGGTTGGCTCGAAACCAAATCAGGGCTCGCGAGTCGAAAAGGTCTACCGCAGCTTTAAAGAGCTGCTGTTTAGTTAGCCCCCTAGCCAGTCGCAACTCTTCCACTCGTTCCAAAAACGCATTAACCGAACCCGATGAATCTCCGCTAAACTTGAGCCCCCATTTCGCCACCTCCGCTCCCTTCGACAGTTTCACCTCCGACGGAGGGGTCATACCTTGTCCGCCAACAGCAAGTTCCACCTCGTCATCGCTAACCTCTTCCGTCTTGGACACCATGGTCCCCATCGCAATTATGAATCGATTGCGAAGTTTCCTCGCATCATCGATCTGTTCCGGAGTGACTGCCTGAATATTGCTCAGTCGCCGAAAAGCGAACTCGATTTTCACTCTCGTTTTTAACAAGTCAGACGCGGCTTTTTCCCCCGACGCCCTCGACACTAACTCCTCAACCTCCAAAGCCTTGGACGACAATTCTGTGTAGTCAGTTTGAAAATCAAATGGATACGCTGCTTCCACGTATGAGGTGTCCAACGCAGACTCCGCTTTCAGCGTGGCTCGCAGCGTCTTCCTCATATTCTCCACCGTGTCCGCCGGAAAACCACGGATGGCAAGCTCATAGGTGAGTTCATCCTTACTTAACCTATCTACTAGGATCTTCATCTCGCCTGTTCCGCTGAACGCAAAAAGAAAAAAAAGGTTGAACAAAGAGTCTGCACCTGTCTAAGCTACAAGTCGATTAAAATCACTTCACTACCCCGGAAGTATGTAAAAGAGTAGTAAAAGAGGTTAAATCTCGTTCTATACGTAAATACAATCGACTTTCACAGCACTGCCCGTAAACTCTCAACTTTTAGCTCATCGACACACACCTTCGACTTAAAATTGATCGCCAATCTTCTTCACTCAACACTGGTTAACCACCTCAAGCAGCCAGTCTTCTACCTACTCCACTCAATATTATAAATATGTATCTGAAAACTTGCTAAGTAACAACTAATATTCAATTTTCCACGGCATATCCTACAAAATAACCACTATACCGCATCTGCCGATATTACCACCATTTGAATCTGGCCGTTCTACTCCTCACCTTGCCAAAACACTAGTAGCTCGGCCGTACTCTGATACGAGTAGTGTAAAGCTACGATTAGCGGAGCACCCCGAATAGTACAGAACCAACACTCCACTGTTTTTAGCAATCGTTTTCCTTATTCACTAAAATCACTCACACCTTCCAATTTCAATTTTTATTATATGCTCTCAAACACACACACTCAAACCGAAATTCCTTTTTTTTCATTCAAGACCACACACTATCATTCCAGAATTCAAAATGTTAACCTATGAAATATAATATGAAATATGAGATAAGGCCGAATAACTCCGATATAACCTATTTCGTCAATCTCCACCGTTTCCCGAATAAAACAATTGAAATACGAAAGACTTCCGAAAAACAGAAACGGATTTTCGCGCCTATCTACCGTAACACCGCTCAAAACGAAACGGTTCTAACTTTCTTCTTATCCGTACTCCTATAGGCCGTTATGAAAGTTATGACCGTTAGCCGGCTTTGGCCGTTATGCCAGTTAAGACCGCTTCCAAATAATACTATATTCGACGAGCCGTATTGACACGTTTTTGAACCCGCAATTTAATTCAATTTCACAATTCCACTAACTCGATTCTGAATTCACGTATATCTTCAATTTATAATCCTTAACACGTTGGGCGCCAATTTGTTACCGTTTCACGAATAAAAACGTACCGCCAACCCTCCACCCCCGACTGGGGTGCTAGGGCCGTAGATTCGGGTGCCTCTGCTCGCGAAGAAAGGGGTGGGTTGAGCGCCACTCGCTTTAATTAACCCGAATCTACTTGGACTCCGTCGCTCCAAAGCGAGAAATGAGTGACGAGTTTGCTCTTTTTCCACGTATACCTATCTCCTTCACCGTCGGAATCACTTCACCAGATTAAAAGAAAAACGTTCTTCAATATTCGTTATAACACTTCTACAGATTTTAATCCGACTTCAAAATATGATTTCAAAAAAAGAAAATTAACACTACTCTTGAACTTAACGTTATGCGGCCGCGAACTACTTACGAACTAACTACTACAAACAATGTATGATCAAATATAGAAACTAAGATTAAATTCAAATTCGTACAAAAAAAATAAAATTGACTAACCCTGTCTAAAATCCCTCGCTGGGGCCCTGATGATTTCGTCGCTGATGATTTCCTCGCAGATGATTTCGTCGCTGCCGTTCAAAATTCACTCCTCCGTAACTTAGATTTAATTTAATTCGCCAAGGTTTTTCGATTCGTCGCCGCTATCACGCCTTCGCGTATATATTTCCTGCCGTCTGGGTCGCCGCCTTACCGATGGTCAGATCAATAACGCTAATTCCTCGTCGCCGACATGCAAAAATAAATGTCCATATAATTTTCCCAATTTCTCGCCACACGTCCACGCCCTTACCCAGATCTCCATAAAAAGAAAGAAGGACTTTCACTTTCCCGGATCGTAGCCCAACATTTTCAAAAACTATCGGGACTTCCCTGATCCGCTTAGTCTATTCACCCCACTCTCAGTTCCACTTGAGTTGGGTTTTAACTTCCACCACGGGTTCCACTCGTTTGGGACAACCCGATTTCCCCTTCTTTCTTATCCGTCAGATGTCATGTCATTTTGAACTGTCAGACCGCGACTTGTTTAGTGTCGGTTGTTTTGATTTCTATCACACTTCTGAAACATAAAACTAATCCTCAGGTAAGTAATATCTTTTATATCTCGTGCCGTTCCGTCAGGAAGATACGCATCTTCCTACCACTAGTGTCACGTCTCCTTCATCTGTTCATCCAGTTTCGTTTGGATAACGATTTGCCGGCGGTAGTGAGCGTAGTTTCTTTCGTCCGTGTTTCGTTTCGAGCGTAGTTTCTTTCGTCCGTTTCTTTCGTTTCGACAGTTTTCGATTGAATCGCTTCCTCCGATTCAATTCGAGTGCCCATCCGAGCTGCGCGAATCATTTTAATTGTCGAGTCACTTGTATGCAACCCAAGTTCACGCGACCATAACATGCTCGTCATATCTGGGCCAGATGTTGGCCTAGGTCAGGAGCCGCCGACACGAACAATTTCAATTGAGCGTTGCCTCGCGTTTTCGTGCGTCGATCTGGGTGTACGATATCAATCGGTCGTGATCTTACTGGTGCTAAGTATGTTGTCGTTCCAAGTGCTGAGGATGGTTATTTTGGTGTTCCGCATCATTAGTATGTCACCGTAGACTATAGTCGTAAACCTTTGTTAAATGTATAGCCGGGAATCCAATTGCATGTGTCGATTGTAACGTCGCATAGTTGTTTGAAAGTTTCGCCTACTAAGCTATTGCCTATTTTCGTATTCGTTACATTCATGGAAACATTTTTAACTTAGTTTAACGAATTGTAACTCAGTAAAGATAAAGAATTCCTCGGTGAAGACGACTCAATCTCCATTGACCTTACTGCCGAAGGTCGGTGGAGATTTTTTTTTTTTTTTTTATATATATATATATACTATTACAACAAAACTCGGTACAATACTCGCGACCGTGACAAACAGTTTTTCAATGCCCAAGTGATCAATAGAAAACAGCCAAGATTTGATTTTTTTCGAAAACGTTGTCTTTCTGGTCTCGCCTCTAATATTTGGTGGCAAAAGGTTAAATAGACGAGGAGCAACAATGCTGTAAAAGCGACTAAAGTGTGATTTATTGCAAATGGGAACTATCACTAAATTTCTAGTGTTAACCCGTAGATTAGCTGAATCATAAACTCTTGGTGTTTGATATCCTGAGTTCTCGAAGAAAATTCGTAGAACCTTAAAAAAATACAAATGCCTTAATGGAAGTGTACCTAGTGCTTGAAATAGATTAAAACTTGGCGTTCTGCGGTGAACTTTGAAAATAATTCGAACGGCATGTTTTTGTTTAACAATCAATGGTTCCAGTTTATTAAAATGTGTACCTCCCCAGCAGCTTAATCCATATTGTAGTTTAGACAAAAACAGACCGTTGTAAACTAGTTTTAGAACTGAAAAGGGGCAATATAGGCTTAGGTGATACAATTGCCTGACCAAATTGTTAAAATACGCTTTCAGATACACGGTGTGATCTCTCCAATTTAATTTGGTGTCAATTAACACTCCCAGATACTTAAAACTATCAACTCTTTCAATATCAAAGCAGTATGGAGAATAACTCGCATTTTGGTCAAAAGAATAAAAAACCTCATCTTCAGCTCTCATTGGTGAAAAAAGATATTTTAAGCAGGTTGGGGCGTGGAAAGTCAAATTCAAATCAACACAAACTGATCTCACTAGGTTAAATATCATATATTTTGTCTTGTCACTCAGCCTTAGTTTATGGACACTGAACCAATACCTTAAAATTTCAAGGTCGTGGCTCATTTTGACATATGTTTCAAAGTAATTAAAACTGGAGTAGGACAGGACAGCGTCATCTGCAAAAGCTGTAATTTTCCCATAAAAGTTTTCAGAAAATAGTGAATTTATGAAAACCAGAGATAATACTGGAGACAGGACCGAGCCTTGAGGAACTCCAATATTTAGGGTCGTTGCAGAACTCAAGATGTCATTTATTTTAACTTTCTGCTTACGATCGCAAAGAAAAGAATGAAACCAATCCAAAACATTATCCCTTATCCCTGCACTATAAAGTTTTTGCAGTAGGATGGAATGATCGACCAAATCGAAAGCTTTAGTAATATCAATAAATAATGCTGCGGGAATTTTGGACTCGTTTATAGCACTATAAATTTCGTGACAGAATTTAAGTAAGGCACCATCTGTGGATTTTCCTGACGTAAAACCAAACTGACAGTCGTTAAAAAACTTAATTTTATTTAAAAACGTCACTATCCTGCGTTTGACACCTTTTTCAATAATTTTTGAAAAAACAGATAGCAGAGATATGGGTCTATAATTGCCTAAACTAGTTTTATCGCCTTTTTTATGTACAGGTACTACAACCGCCAGTTTTAGTGCGTCCGGGAAAATCCCCCTCTGGATACTAAAATTAAATAAGAAGCACAAAATGTCGGAAATTTGAAAAACATTTTGTTTTAAAATTTTGCTGGATATTCTATCATAAGAAGATGAAGCTGACGACTTTAGTGACATAATAATTTTGTAGATTTCCGAAGATGAAAAATCCTCAAAAAATAGGCTATTCAACGAGGAAAATTCCCGGCTGGAGAAAACATTAACAGAAGATGGACTTAAAACTTCGGGGTTGTCGAAATTGAAATTATTTGCAACAGACGAAAAGTAATCATTAAATAAATTAGCAACATCTAGAGGATCAGAAACAATGGAATCATTAACAGTTATGCTGGAGATATTATCTTTTTTGTTTTTACTTAGAATTTCATTTACGATTTCCCATTCTTTTTTTACATTCCCAAAATTTGAGGCAAGTTTGCTGTTGAAATAATTTGCTTTACAAGCAGCGACATCAAGATTGATTTCGCGACAAAGTCTTTTATAATATATTAGAAGCCTTGTATTATGTGGGTGTTTTTTAACTTTAGAGCTTAGCAGGTTTTTTTTCTTGATTTTCTTAAGAAGCATAAAATTCATCCACGGCTTTAGTGGTTTAAATTTATTAGAGCGACTGCTACGGCTGCAATTTGAAATGTGACGCTCTAAGATGCAAAGAAAGCGGTCAAAGGCTGTAGATGGATTATCAGCCAAATATACTTCCTCCCATATCTCATGATCTAAGGCTGTTTTCAGAGATTGGAAGTCAATGTTTTGGCGTGGAATGTAATTTTGTCCAATTCGTCCATTTCTGTTACAATTTAGCTGAATTAAAATTAAACTATGGTCTGTAATATGCAGATTGTGAACCGCGGACTTGTAAAGGATTGTATTGTTTTTGTGCAGCCTCAGATAAATATGGTCTAGACAAGATTTTGAAGCATTCAATTCACGAGTGGGTTCAGTAATTAAAGATTCGAAACCGTAGGACGCCAGATTTGAGATTAAGTAGTCAGATTCTGAACTATTCGATAAAATATTGATATTAAAATCTCCTAGGAGTATTACATTTTTATTAGTTATTGAATCTAAAAAATTTGAAAACTCATCGGTAAAAACACCACAGCTAAATTTATGAAGTCTGTAGACACAGATGAACACATAAGCGGAACCAGCAATTACACAGTTTAGTGATAGAAGATCGCATGAGGTTAATCTGATATTATGAATATCACACTTTAGGTCATTCTTAAAAAATACAGCTACGCCTCCAGCAGAGTACGAATCATTACACGTAGCAGAAAAATTATAGCCAGGGATATGAAAGTCAGATATTTCGGAGTTGTATATCCAAATTTCAGATAAAAAGATTAAATCAGGAATATGATCCAAACTAGCCATATGTGACACAAAAAGATCAAAATTTTTTCGCAAGCTTCTAATGTTTTGATGAATGGCTGAGAAGTTTGCGTTGATATCACCGTATGGATGCTCAACACAAAGGCAGTTGAAAGAGTTAGAGTCAGAAAAGGAAGAAGAACTGGGAGTATCAAATAATGACATAGTAAATGAATATTTAAATGTTTCAAATATCTTGTCGACTCCTTACTATAATTGGGGAATCTCCTTCTTTTTTTCTGACTAAAATGGTTGAATCCTTAACCCACACATATTTGCATTTGTTTTTTTGTTTTAATAATTTTGCCTCTCTTAGCAGCGATCTGTTATAGCTAGTCAATGAATCGTTTATGTAAATGGGATTGTTTTTATGACTATCTCCAAAGATATCAGCCTTCAGTTTTATTTTCTCAGACCGTATCTTGTTCATTACCTTCTTTTTTGAAGAATATGATGAAAATTTAACACAAACCACTTTCAGCGAATCGGTATGGTTTGTTTTTTTAACGAAGCAGCTTTGTATCTCATCCGCGCTCACCTCAATACCAACCCCAACGGTTAAAAGTTTAGAGATGTTATCGTTAACCGTTGAGCCGCGATCAATAGGGATACCAACAATATCAATTGAGTTTTTTAACATTTGCTGTTCAAAATAATTAATTTTAGTTTCTAAATTACAGACTGTTTTTTCCAAAATATTGTTTTTCTCCTCTAAACGGCTAATTTTAGCAAGAGCATCCGAATTTATTTGCTGTAGTTTCAAAATTTCTTTGAATAAAATTTCCATCGTCACTTCAGCTTGAACATAGGTATTCGATTTCGACGGCATACTGCTAACAGATGCATTCGATGTCGACGGCACACTGTTAACACATGTATTCGAGGTCGACGGCACACTGCTAACGGATGTATTCGATGTCGACGGCACACTGCTGACGGGTGGAACTGGTCTGGAAGCGATGTTGGTCGAGCAACCAACGGATGCCGAGGCAGCTAGCGGACTCACTGCATTATCATGAAGCATTGAATCTCTACGACGGTTCACACAGCAACTACACTTATATTTCTGTTTGCACTTTTCTAAATACTCGATCTCTTTGGGACCGATTTTTGCACACTTTGCATGCAGATAGTTTAAACAGATAGAACACTGCACTTTATTGTCTAGTCTTTCGACTTTATTTTTACACAAATCGCACTTCATTTTAGTAGTAAATTCTGAAAGTCTGACCCCACCAACGTATAGATTCAGAATGATAATTCCAAATTCCACCAACGTATAGATTCAGATATAATTTTAGATCGTCCGCATAAAAAAGGTGTGGAATATCGGATAACACTTCCGAAAGATCCGAAATAAAAATATTGAACAGAAGTGGACCTAAGTGGCTGCCTTGAGGTACCCCCGAGGAGACAGTAATTTGTTTTGAGAGAAAACCTTGGAATTTTACATGTTGTGTTCGATTCCGAAGGTAGCAATCCAATCATCCTAGCAAGTTTCCGGAAATGCCTAGTTTTTGCAGTTTATATTTCAAAACATCGTGGTCAACACGGTCAAAAGCTTTGCTGAAATCAGTATATATGGTATCGATCTGAGACCCTTTCTCCATATTGCAAAGTACATTCGAGATAAATATCAAAAGGTTGGTGGTAGTTGACCTTCCCTTTCTGAAGCCATGTTGCTGTTCGTTGAGAAGAGGATCAATAGCTATAATGAGTTTATCACAAACAATTTTTTCAAATAGTTTAGGTATAGCTGACAAAATGGCAATGCCTCTATAATTTTTAACTGAGCGCTTGTCACCACTTTTATGAATTGGCGTGAGATGAGATTTCCAGAATTGAGGAAATCTACCGCATGATAGTGATTTGATGAAAATTATAAGCAGGGGTGAGATGATAGTTTCTGCACTGCTGATTATGAAGCTCGGAGGAAGTAGATCTGGTCAAGGGCCTGTATTTCATGTCAAGTTCTCTTATCGCTTTTACAATGTCCTCTTTAGTTAAATATATTTCATCAGCGATAGCAAACTGAGGTGTTGAGACAAGCTACATGTTACATAAGGTCTGTTCGCGTACTTCAGCAAACTGCAGCAGTAACAGAATTTGGCAGCTGGCTTCTTTTTGCTGCAAAATTTGGCTTGCAGTAAGAGTACAAAAACGACTTTTGCGAATCTATTTTAATATATTATAATAGATTCAGGTACGCGAACAGACCTATAATCCACTGGGTGGACAGAAAACTTCTTGAAAATGGTCGGCAAACATATCACATATTTTTAGTGGGTCAGAAGAAAGTGAGTCATTTTTATACATTGCTGTGGGATAGCTTGAAGTTTTTCGCTTGGTGTTCACGAATTAAAAAAATTTTTTGGGGTCACAGATTATATTTTCCCCAATTATATTAATGTAACATTCATATGCTTCGCGAGACTTCCTTACGAATTCTTTAGCTAGTTCATTGTATCTTCTCTTGATATGTTCGCTAGCATTGATGTTGGTTTTTATTATATCGTCAGGTTTATGCCAAAACCATGAATGTGCTAAAATGCTATTTCGAGTAAAATCAATATGAAAATTTGACATTATAAATCAGTTTTAAAATATAAGAACCATTTTTATTTGAATTAAGGAAGATAATATTCTAGTACTATTTCGTTACACTAAAACAATGAATCTGCACATTCAGGATTTTGGCATAACGCATTTTGCAAATACTTAGTTTTTAGGTGATTCATAAAAATTAAATTTTGACTTTGTGTAGGCATAACATGGAATTTTACATTTCCGGTTTTGGCAAATTGTTTATAAAAGAATTCCGCGTATAATGACATGAAAAACTGAAAATCACCAAAAAAGCACATTCATGGTTTTGGCGTACACTCGGCGATATTATATAGTTTATTTCTCTGATTTCGTAAACACCTCAGAGTTCTATCTAACCAAGGCTCAGATAGTTTATCTTTTCTCTTTATTTTCGGGACGAATTTTTGAACCGCATCAAAAATCAACTAGTAGAATAAAGACACAGCATCGTTCAATTCCAACGTTAATAGAGAACTATTCCAGTCAATATTATTCAAGTGGAGGTTAATGCTCTCATAGTCAGCATTTCGGAAATCATACACAACTGAATTGTTGTATGATTTTGAGGTGGTCAAATCAGATATAGATAGCTCGACTGTAAAAGCAGAGTGGTGAAAAGTATTGGAAAAAAGATGCTCTGCATCTACTGTCAGATTAGCTACTACATCGTCGTAACTGTTGGTAAAAATTAGATCTAACCAATTGCCATTTTGATTAGAAGTCGGGGCGATTTGCTGCAGATCATTGCTGTAAAATGTACTTACAAGATTTAAATCAGATGAATCAACGATATTGAACGGAAGGAGGTTGTTGTCGTTTTCATCTTCCACGAACTTTAAGTTTGGACGGTTGAAATCTCCTAGTATTATAATCTTATCATTAAGTGATGAGACCAGAGAAGAAATGGTTTCGCATATGTCTTTGTAAACGGTATTGTCTGAATTAGGCGGGACGCAGAAAGTACCAATGTACAAGAAACCTTTGGACCAAGAAATTCGAATAAATTTGTGTTCAAACTGGTATTGTGATTCGGTTTCCACTATTTCACTCGGGAGGGAGTTATGAGCGGCAATGAGTACACCACCACCTCTGGTTTGTCCAGAATGGATATAATTACGGTCATTTCTGTATATGGTCCAGCACAGTGACGGCTCGTAACATAAAAATTTGGGTCGGCCAAAAGGGAAGCTATATTTTATAAGATTAAATTTTTGGTAACTACTTACATGGTCTCATAGGAATTAAAAATGTCATAGCACTTTTCAAAGAGAAAAAAACAAATCAAAGTTGATTTTTTCCCCAAAAGGATATACAAAGCAATAATACTTTGTGTATTCAATCTTTTATTTGAATTACCGCGATATCATCGATTATTTCAGCACAAAAATTATCATTTATCTTTAATTAATTTTTGTAACACTGCTATTAATGAGAATCGCACATTATTCCTTATGCAAACTTTTATGCATTTTAAGTTAAAAACAAACTTGCAATTGAAACTTTAAATTATCTTTCCCTGTCGAACTAAATCGATGATTAGGTTTCAAAATTAAAGCGCACACCAAAAATTGTTGATTACGGACTACACGAATATACCACGAACATAAATCATAAAATACCACGCACGAATTTATTAAGTTTTCCTTGCGATTAAGTTTCTCATATTTTTTCATTAAATTATATTCCCTATGAATTAATTCATCTATAAAAAGATGATTTACGGTAGCATCTTTTTATCGGCATTCTTTCAGTTTTTCCATTACCATCTCTTGAATAAAACACATTTTCGAAAAACCGTTTTGCACTGACAAACCAATTCTATACAATAGCCACAGTCTCCTAATCAAAACAAAAAACCAATTCAAAATTCATATTTTTTTTCTATTTTATTACTACCATTACTACCACATTATTACCCTTTGAAATACTAGGCATTCTTCATACAATGCTATTTTACATCTCTTGAGAAACATAAAGCATCCTAACATTGACTTTAGCGTACTTTAACGGAGCATGTACGATGCCTGTTGCTTTTAAGCAGAGCTGAAGCAGTTGGCGGCGGCTGGCCGCTGGCAATTTTTGCTTTACCCGGTCTGTAAATCAGTACGAAATTTGATACAAAACACCTAACTAAATAGCTAGTATTGAAATGAAGCATAGAATGGAGGCTACCTGAGAAGCTTTGAGTTGCTTAGACTGTAGCCAGACTCGGCCAGTTTACTATGGGCCGCAATTTCGGTCGTGTCTTCGATTCTCGCTTGTACTTGCTGGATATGATACGGCCGCCGTTGATGGTTGATGCATTGCAGTCGTATGTACATACATATGATTGAGTGTATGAATGTTGAGTGTAGATTTTGAGGACTGTTGACTGGCCGTCGTATGAAAGATGTATGCGCTGGATAAATTGTTCATTGCGCGTACACAAATCAAAATTGAAACAGCATTGAAATCGAAGCAGACGAAACGCAACGGGTTATTTGCCCGTTTAGACTCAACTATTTCGATCTATTTTCTATTTAAATTCGGGCTTGTAGACGTAGCTGATGACGAATTAAAGATTCTTCTGAGGTAGATATGGGTGAGAGAAATTAATGTGAAGTAGTTAACTAGTTAATATTAATTATTTATCTTTATTATTTTGGGGTGTCATTGGTCAATTATTTTGGTACGGCCGGGCCGACCCTGCCGCCCCTGACGAGCCGTCACTGGTCCAGCAACTGTCGAGTATATCCTCGTTTAAATGAGAGTGGTTTAACCAGGTTTTGGTAAAGGTAAGCACATTGAATTTGCAAGATTTGGCGTCAAGGAAGAGTTGATTTAGTTTGCCTCTCATACCACCGCAATTGTGGTAGAAAAGTTTGAGGCCATGTTTAGATTGTCTTCTGTTAGGATCGATACCTATTGAAATCTTCCCTTGCTTTCTGAAGCTGAGAAATATATTTTGAGGAGACATGTGAAGCGTATAGTTTTAGGTCACTTTTGACTTTGTCTGCGGATACTCCAAGCTGCTCGTGTAAAGATAAGACGAAGGGAATCAAAGTCGATTGGTAGACCCTCTTGTTGGATCATAATCTTCAAATGAGTTTTAGTCTTACCCTCAAAACATGCGCAGTCGCTGGCTTTGTGCATATAAGCCAGAAAAAGACGAACATTGTCGTATATTTTACCATCCCTTAGCCGAGAAAGTAGATACCAATTTTCTAAATCAGCACTTGATGTAATGGTAGTTTTCACATGTGGAGGCACTAACGGGTCTAAAAACTGGATGCAGGTTGTGATGGAAATTTTGCAGCTAAGGTGGTTGTGGGTGGTATTTGATCTTCACCACGGATGAAATTTGCATATGGAGATGGTGATAACTGGGCTGGAGTAGGATGTTCATGCAGAGAGTCTTTCGTAGCTTTATTGATATCATTTGGGCCGCAATGTGCAATTTCACAATTTTTATTGTCTTTAACCCCAACATTATTTTTTGCCGAAATTTTTCTTTTCATTTTCTGAAGAAATTTTTGTGTGGAAAATTTGTTGCTGCACTGGTGGGCCTGCTAGGACGAACGGTTATTTGAGGACTGGTCAGAGAATTGATCGACTCCGCGCTGGACATCTGGTCGGCACTCATATCTGCCTGCACGGGGACCATTTGAATATGGTTGCTCGAAATAACTTCTTTTTGCGGGGCAGTTGTCAAGGTATCTAGCTTTGAGGGTTTGAGTACTAAATTCTTTGTGGCTCGTATTGGGGAATAAGGATGGGACTCGTTTTGGAAGGAGGCATTATTACATTTTTTATCTTTACTTAATCTAGAATTACAAGAAATGTGTTTGTTACGACTAGCCTTGGTTTTCCAGCTGCTGAATGATACCCTCTCCAGACTCGATCTTCGACTGATCCATTGAAGCTCGTGAATAGCCATGCATATTTTGTTGGAATTGCCACTTTAAAGCCCCTGTACAACTTTTTGCCTTTTGCTCGCCCTGGTAAAATTGCAACTTTGCAGTCTTTGATCAACATTTTATTTTCAAAGAATATATATAAATACATATATATATATAAATATATATATATATATATATATATATATATATATATATATATATATATATATATATATATATATATATATATATACATATATATATATATATATATATATATATATATATATATATATATATATTTATATATATATATATATATATATATATATATATATATATATATATATATATATATTTATATATATATATATATATATATTTATATATATATATATATATATATATATATATATATATATATATATATATATATATATATATATATATATATATATATTTATACATATACATACATACATATATATATATATATATATATATATATATATATATATATATATATATATATATATTAGTGATGGGCGATTGCGAGATATTTTAACAATCGAGATAATCGCAATCGGCGCCACAAATAATCGAGATAATCGCAATCGAGAGAATCGCAATCGATGCGCCAAAACAATCGAGAGAATAATCGAGACAATCGAGATAATCGAGACAATCGGGATAATCGAGACAATCGAGCGATTCGAAATAATCGAGATAATCGAGCGATTCGAGATAATCGAGACAATCGAGCGATTCGAGATAATCGAGACAATCGAGCGATTCGAGATAATCGGCCGATTCGAGATAATCGAGCGATTCGAGACAATCGAGACAATCGAACATCTCGCAATCGGTTGACGGCAATTGAGTGAGCCATAAAGCACGTTTCGTTGTAAAAATAAAAAAATGTTCAAATATTTCAGCAAAAATATTAAGTGTTATTATTTGATCAAACTGCAATTTTTAGGGAAATATTGATGTATAAAAGGATATGTTTATCTTAAGTTAAAATTAAGATATCTTTAACTCTTTGGTGGCGGTGGGAATGTAATGATCAGATATGCATGGAAATTTGTATGGCTAGCATTTATCATGTATAAATGGCTGGTAGTTTTGCTAAAACTATTAAGTCTGATCAAAGTGTATGATCAAATATTATATGAAGTTGAGTTTTGTCATGCTGTTAAGTATGTTAAAATAAAATCTGCTTTTAGATAGTGCAGTTTGAAAGCATATCATGTATCCAGTATTTTCGTACTTGCGAGTATTTTATTCAAATATTCAAAAAGTTTTTAGGGCAAAAGTACCTGAAATCGGTCAATTTTGGGTTAGAGTGGTTTCGGACATAACGGGCCAAGACCTATTGCTGTGATACAAACATTTCGGTTTTGTAGGGGAGTAAGGGGTTTTTTGGCCATAGTTTGGCAAAAATTGCCTTTACCGCGCTTTCAATGATTGAAAGTGGTCGGAGAGTACAATAGTGATATTTTAAGGATGAAAAAATTTTTTATGGGGAAAATTGGGCAAAAACGTCGAAATTTTCCAAAATTTTTTTTTTTGCGTAGCTTGAATTCGGGGACATTTCTGAGCTGTTTCGGGTGAAATGTCCATACAAGTCTGGGAAAAAGTGGTCTAGTTTCGAAGATACGGCATAATGCACAGCCGGAGAAGCCAATCATCGAACCAAAAGGGATCTCAACCTTTTCTTATTTAGCACTTTTAGTGCTACTTTCAGTTTTTCTGGTCGGTTTTCTGGCGGATTTCATTTTGCCATATCTTCGAAACTAGGCCACTTTTTCTCAGACTTGTATGGACATTTCGCCCGAAACAGCTCAGAAAGGTCCCCAAATTCAAGCTACGCAAAAAAAAAAAAAAATTGGGAAAACTCGACGTTTTTGCCCAATTTTCCCCATAAAAATTTTTTTCATCCTTAAAATATCACTATTGTACTCCCCGAACACTTTCAATCATTGAAAGCGCGGTAAAGGCAATTTTTGCCAAACTATGGCCAAAAAACCCCTTACTCCCCTACAAAACCGAAATGTTTGTATCACAGCAATAGGTCTTGGCCCGTTATGTCCGAAACCACTCTAACCCAAAATTGACCGATTTCAGGTACTTTTGCCCTAAAAACTTTTTGAATATTTGAATAAAATACTCGCAAGTACGAAAATACTGGATACATGATATGCTTTCAAACTGCACTATCTAAAAGCAGATTTTATTTTAACATACTTAACAGCATGACAAAACTCAACTTCAAATAATATTTGATCATACACTTTGATCAGACTTAATAGTTTTAGCAAAACTACCAGCCATTTATACATGATAAATGCTAGCCATACAAATTTCCATGCATATCTGATCATTACATTCCCACCGCCACCAAAGAGTTAAAGATATCTTAATTTTAACTTAAGATAAACATATCCTTTTATACATCAATATTTCCCTAAAAATTGTAGTTTGATCAAATAATAACACTTAATATTTTTGCTGAAATATTTGAACATTTTTTTATTTTTACAACGAAACGTGCTTTATGGCTCACTCAATTGCCGTCAACCGATTGCGAGATGTTCGATTGTCTCGAATCGCTCGATTATCTCGAATCGGCCGATTATCTCGAATCGGCCGATTATCTCGAATCGGCCGATTATCTCGAATCAGCAGATTATCTCGAATCGCTCGATTGTCTCGATTATCTCGAATCGCTCGATTATCTCGATTATTTCGAATCGCTCGATTGTCTCGATTATCCCGATTGTCTCGATTATTTCGATTGTCTCGATTATCTCGATTGCAACAATCGAGTCCAACTTAAATAATCGAGATGTTTCGAGATATTTGAACAATCGAAACAATCGAGTTTAATATCTCGCAATCGCGCATCACTAATATATATATATATATATATATATATATATATGGTTGGTATACATATATATATATATATATGGTATACATATATATATATGGTATATATATATATATATATATCTTTATAGATATGTATATATATATATATATATATATATATATATATATATATATATATATATATATATATATATATATATATATATATATATATATATATGCATATATATGTATATATATGTATATATATATATATATATATATATATATATATATATATATATATATATACATATATATATATATATATATATATATATGCATATATATGTATATATATATATATATATATATATATACATATATTTATATATATATATATATATATATATATATATATATATATATATATATATATATGTATATATATATATATGTATGTATATATATATATATATATATATATATATATATATATATATATATATATATATATATATATATATATATATATATATATATGTATATATATATATATATATATATATATATATATATATATATATATTTATTTATATATATACATATATATATATTTATATATATATATATATATATATATATATATATATATATATATATATATATATATGTATATATATATACATATATATATATATATATATATATATATATATATATATATATATATATATATATATATATATATATATATATATATATATATACATATATATATATATATATATATATATATATATATATATATATATATATATATATATATATATATATATATATATATATATATATATATATATATATATATATATGTATATATATATATATATATGTATATATATATATATATATATATATATATATATATATATATTTTATTTATATTTTATCTTTGTTTTGTTAAATTAATTATTAGCTAATAAAAATGGAATAATTCTATTATAAAAAAAAACTCTAGCGCACCTGAACCGCTAGAAACACTAATGTTCGAAGAACAGTAGAAGAATCGTGCAGGTTTTGAGTGCATATTCCACCACATGCGCTGCTTATTACGGCCAAATTGTTTCAAATGCCATGTTTTACTTTTGTCTCAAGAATGCATTATAACTCATATGGTAGAAGGTTTCAGATATTACCACTGGCATGAATTTCAACGTTTATGAGAGCAAAACACGGGTTAATTATATTCGTTATCAGTTGCTTATTTCACAAAATTTTGAAAGCAGCATCTCATATAATATCAATGAAGAAAATGCTCAGTGCTTGCAGCACTGTAACTGAAGTTGGAGTTTGGGGCTGCGATCCGAAAAATTTGCAGAACTTTTGGAATTGAAACATCGGTTATTTATTTTCATTGTAAATGTTTCCGGTATGAATACTAACTGTAAGCATTTATTGATACAAAAGTAGCACAGCCGACTCGTGCTGGCAACCTTTCGCCAGTATCAAAGCCAAGAATATATCACATCTGCTTCACGTTGTTATATTACATTTGAAGTTATAGGAGTTTAAAGAAATTTAGGGTTACCTGCAGCGAGTTTTTTCAAATAATCGAAAGCTTCATATTTGCTGTTTATTGTCACTACAATATCATTACCAATTGAAAATTCTACGATAAAACCGCTTTATAAAGATATTGCAAGCAAACACAAAACCAACAATAGCTGGCAACCCTATCATGGCTTTTCAACCAAATTTGGCTTGAATAATGTTTATAATAGGTTCCAGTAATTGTATGAAATTCGTATTGATTTCATGACTGCACTGGAAGTTATAGGGCAAAAAGTTTTATTTTCCTGAGCGAATTTTCATAAAAAGACTAAAAAATTACCATAGCTGGCAGCACCAATCGAATTTTTCAACCAAATTTCTATCAAACAGAGTTTAAAGTAAGGTTCAGCTACTGTGTCAATTTCATGAAAATCTGGTTACTTATTCACATTTCATAGGGCAAAAAGCAGTTTTTTTTCTTTGTAATTTTTCAAGATGGCACCACTGGAACAGAGTTGCCTACAATTCAAAATCGCTTCTATCAGACCTGGCCCTACTTAAGTCCAATGCATTCTGTAAATTTCAATTCTATCTGATTATTGATTCGTTAGTCACCGTGAACAGAAGTTTTTGAAGCTAAAAATATAGGTTAACTGAGAAAGGGTTACCGTTCTTGTCCGACATGAAATTTACAAAGTTTTACTTTGACTGTGTAGATTAAGCATAAGATTTGTATACAGATTGGTTTTATTGTAGAAACGGACATTTTTTAGGATATTCGATGGTTTGAATGTTTTCACTTCCAAATTTTTATTTTTCCAAATTTAAGACACCAAAATTATCATAGCTGGCAGCTCCAACCGAATTTTTCAATCAAATTTCTAATAAACGTGGTTTAAAGTAAGGTGCAGCTACTGTGTGAATTTCGTCAAAATCGCACGATTCAATCAGAATTTATAGGGCTAAAAGCAGTTACCTTTTTTAGTGATTTTTCAAGATGGCACCACTGGCACAGAATCGCCAGGATTTCAAAATCACTTCTATCAGACCTGGTCCTATTTAAGACCAATACATTCTGAAAATTTCAATAAATTCTGCTCATTGGATCGTGAGTTTCCGTGAACAGAAGTTTTTGATGCTAAAAACATAGGTAACTTGGGCAAGGGTTACCAGGCGTGCCCGTTATACCATATCAAATTTTTTTTTTGTTTAAGTAAACAAAGCACAAAATTTACATATGAGTGGCTTTTTTTTTAAGAAACGACATTTTTTCAAGAGAAACGATGATTTGGAGGTTTTCACTTTCAGTGCCTGCCCTAGCTACAGGGTTGCCAGCACAATCATTAAAACGTACACTAATCTACAACTAAATAAAACAAACATGTCCTGAAAATTTCGTAATCATGGAATAGCTTTGTCAAAAGTTATCGCAATTTAAAAATTTTCAAATTTTCCCGTTCTCTTTTTAGGCACCCAGCGCACACATAGGGTTAAAAAATTCCAAAACATTATCCGATTCACATGTAAAACTTGTTCGAAATTTATGTCGTCAACTTTATTTTTGCAAAAATTATTTGTGTACGGAATAATAGGTATATTAAAAAAATCACTAAAATGGCCGCCGGCGCCAAAGGGTTAAAGATTATTAACTTTTTGTGAGACCTGGCACTATTCTGCGTATACATCAATGTGTCCTGAAAATTTCAGCTCAATCGGATGGCGCGTTCCTGAGATTTTTTCACTGAAATTTTTTGATGATATATATATATATATATATAGAAATATGAATTTTTGGCCAAAGTGATTTTAATACTAATGTTCTTCTTCGAACATTAGTAAAAAATAATGATTCCTAATCTGAGTTTTCCTTTTCTCCTAATGTATGCATGTTTTAGTTTGGTGTTTGTTATTTGTTTCAAAATTTACGTAGTTAGCGTGCTGTAGCTCGAAGGTCTTCTTCTGGTCCAAAGCCCACGCCGGACTGAGCTAGTCGGCAAAAATATGGCACGCGGGCCAAAGTAAGAAGAAGGTCTTAAACATTAAATTATGCTGCACTGACGGCGGCTCGAAAGAGCCCTTGTTGGTTGCAACAAATGGCGCCCAATTAAAGGTTTTGTCTTCTGTTTTTTTTTTTTTTTTTTATGACATTGGTGTTTGAATTATTTTTGCTTAGCTCCTATTTTTATTAAATTTCTTTTTATCAGATTGTATTTGTTTTATAAATTTGATTAATATTTTTCTTCTTAGTGTCGCAATAGATTAAATTTTCTTCGTTCTCACTTTTGTTAAATTTTCTATTAACTTGAATATCAATATTTGCTTAGTTTTTGGTTTCGATAATTTAATTTTCTTTAGTTATTTCATATGGCATAATCGGTACGTGATCATAGTGTTTCTGTTGAGCTACTTTATGGATTCATTCTTCTATTACACTATAAATAATCATGTCGAGCGGTCGTCAGTGCAGCATTGGCGCCCATCTCGTATGTACATACATATGATTGAGTGTATGAATGTTGAGTGTAGATTTTGAGGACTGTTGACTGGCCGTCGTATGAAAGATGTATGCGCTGGATAAATTGTTCATTGCGCGTACACAAATCAAAATTGAAACAGCATTGAAATCGAAGCAGACGAAACGCAACGGGTTATTTGCCCGTTTAGACTTAACTATTTCGATCTATTTTCTATTTAAATTCGGGCTTGTAGACGTAGCTGATGACGAATTAAAGATTCTTCTGAGGTAGATATGGGTGAGAGAAATTAATGTGAAGTAGTTAACTAGTTAATATTAATTATTTATCTTTATTATTTTGGGGTGTCATTGGTCAATTATTTTGGTACGGCCGGGCCGACCCTGCCGCCCCTGACGAGCCGTCACTGGTCCAGCAACTGTCGAGTATATCCTCGTTTAAATGAGAGTGGTTTAACCAGGTTTTGGTAAAGGTAAGCACATTGAATTTGCAAGATTTGGCGTCAAGGAAGAGTTGATTTAGTTTGCCTCTCATACCACCGCAATTGTGGTAAAAAAGTTTGAGGCCATGTTTAGATTGTCTTCTGTTAGGATCGATACCTATTGAAATCTTCCCTTGCTCTCTGAAGCTGAGAAATATATTTTGAGGAGACATGTGAAGCGTATAGTTTTAGGTCACTTTTGACTTTGTCTGCGGATACTCCAAGCTGCTCGTGTAAAGATAAGACGAAGGGAATCAAAGTCGATTGGTAGACCCTCTTGTTGGATCATAATCTTCAAATGAGTTTTAGTCTTACCCTCAAAACATGCGCAGTCGCTGGCTTTGTGCATATAAGCCAGAAAAAGACGAACATTGTCGTATA
>OZ022263.1:143410409-143417909 GCA_963978885.1 Nemotelus pantherinus
TTTAGTTTTTTTTATTTTTTTTATTATTGGTTTCAATTGAATTTTTAGTTGAATATTTTGGTTCTTTATTTGTCTATTTTATCTTTGTTTTGTTAAATTAATTATTAGCTAATAAAAATGGAATAATTCTATTATAAAAAAAATAATGATTCCTAATCTGAGTTTTCCTTTTCTCCTAATGTATGCATGTTTTAGTTTGGTGTTTGTTATTTGTTTCAAAATTTACGTAGTTAGCGTGCTGTAGCTCGAAGGTCTTCTTCTGGTCCAAAGCCCACGCCGGACTGAGCTAGTCGGCAAAAATATGGCACGCGGGCCAAAGTAAGAAGAAGGTCTTAAACATTAAATTATGCTGCACTGACGGCGGCTCGAAAGAGCCCTTGTTGGTTGCAACAAATGGCGCCCAATTAAAGGTTTTGTCTTCTGTTTTTTTTTTTTTTTATGACATTGGTGTTTGAATTATTTTTGCTTAGCTCCTATTTTTATTAAATTTCTTTTTATCAGATTGTATTTGTTTTATAAATTTGATTAATATTTTTCTTCTTAGTGTCGCAATAGATTAAATTTTCTTCGTTCTCACTTTTGTTAAATTTTCTATTAACTTGAATATCAATATTTGCTTAGTTTTTGGTTTCGATAATTTAATTTTCTTTAGTTATTTCATATGGCATAATCGGTACGTGATCATAGTGTTTCTGTTGAGCTACTTTATGGATTCATTCTTCTATTACACTATAAATAATCATGTCGAGCGGTCGTCAGTGCAGCATTGGCGCCCATCTCGTGCTACTGTGTATGTCTATATGTGTTGAACAGAGCTTGTCTCTACACTCAGAGAAAAGCGTGCGTTGATAACAAACACGAGCCGCATTCAAAAAGAGCGGTTGTTAAAATCCGTTTGATTTGAATAATTTTCGTTCAGTTAGACCAAATCATTGTTCGAATCAAGCAATTTCAAGAAAACGCGTAAACATTGACGCGTTTGAAAATAACGTTCAATCAAACTAATTACTTTAAACTGTGAAATCATTTGATTCGAACACTTTATTGTTCATTAAGCATAGTGGATGTATTTGTCTCGTCTTACAAACTTTCTGAGAGAAGATCAAACTTACACCAGATCAATTCAAACACTGTTCTTGTTCTAATGAACGGTAATTGTTGTCGGAAAAACTTCAGTTGCTCGAAAATGTACAAGTTTAAAATTTTCCATCATTTGATATGAACACGTTTCGCGTTCAATATGATGCATTTGGCGTTCAATCAACCCGAAAATTTCAAATTATCTATTAGATTGCTTTGCTTGCATTAGTAGTTCATAGTTAAAAGTAAATAGAAGTGCGTGTAAGTGTTATGGACTGCAATAATTTTGCAAACATAGGAGTGGTTTTGGTGAAAACATTTGTGACGAACGAGGAGGATCGTATTTCCGCCGTTGAAAGGTTAAGTATTTACTTCGTTCTTATTTCCGAAAACAGTTGGGAAGAAATTTGTCTGAGACCAGAAGCAGCAGTTGGTATTGATGAATTGGCATACATCAATCAGGCCCACATCTTCGAATTTTTCCCGGTTTCTCAAAAATTGGAGTAAAGGCGAAGTTTGAAGCTAAATGGAGGCTATGGCGTAAGCAAACATTCCCTTCTCTACGTATTACAATTCTTTACAAAAGAAGGAAGGTGGCAATCAAAGATCCTGGAAATTGTTTAGTTGTTCATATCAAACGTTTTTTGATTTTATACGTCCAAATAAAAAACCATCTGCTCAGATGTCAGGTTTGATAGCATACCTGAGAAATATTAGTAAATAAGGGAAAACATCTATGACGAAGACTTCCGAAATTCACAAAATTAACTTTTTCTCAAATTATCCTATACATATTTATACGTTGACTAATCAAAAATGTTTTTAAGTAATAAGCCGTTATGATTTACTCGTATTTGGTGCATGTTTTTGCAATTAAAAAGAATGACAAGTTCATTAAACTTAAGAAGCTAATTAAACGTATGTATACTTATGTGAGATTATGTTCAGAAAAAATTGTTAACCCTTTTGAATTAAAGGAGAAAGCAAAGCAACCCTCGGTGATGTACTGCTCTTATAGATTTAAGTTTGGTGTAGTTTCTATTTAGATAGATGTTAAGTATATGTTAATCACTAAAGTTATTTCTGAAATAAATTGCATTGAAGTCAAAATAAAAAAAACTCTTTTTCATTTGTTTACCTATGATAAAAATCAAATTATAAATTTATCTGCAAAGAAATGGTAAGTTTCTTTTGTAATTAGTATCTAGTACAATGCGTGAGGGCGAACACATCATTAGTATATACTAACATAACATGCCTCTTTGTATTTATTGCAATTCCACCCAATCGAATTACAAAATAAACAACAGAATGTTCAAATAAATTTCCTACATTTTCAATCCAAATATTTGAATTACGTTCAAATCATCAGATCTTCCCGGTCATAATAAGCGATTGTGATTTTGAGATGAGCAGATTCAACATAAGTGCTTAATTTTGTATAGTGAACGTTGGGAATAGTTAAGCCGAACGCTTAATTAGTTTAATGTAAAAATTATAAATATTCATTCTGAATGCTAATAAAATTGAATCGAAACGAAAAAAGTATTCAAACGGCAACGTCTTACACAATCAAAACAACTAACAAGTCGTTCATGGTAAATATTTTCGTGTTTGACTATTGCGCGCTCAGTTCAAAAACATCGTTCCTGTTGAAACAAACATATTCGCCATTGGCGCCGTTTTGAACGCGAATCTCTTTGTTTCGATACACTTTTTCGTTCATTGCTACTAGTTCATTTTTCTCAGTGTACTAATTTGATCCAGATTTAAGATAATATTTAATAATTTGATCCAGATTTAAGATTTAAGATAATCCAAAGATATCTCCTCATGAGTAGGATCGCTTTTATGAAAAAGCCGTAGTTTGAGTTTTCTTGTACACCTAAGAACAGGTATTCTCTGGGATTTCTGGCCATTCTGGTCTCAATCTTTGTCCACCCTTTTAGGTGTTGTTTGTTAACAACGAGTTGAACAAGATGCGAGACAAAGGATTGGTTAGTCATCCTGGAACAACCACAAGAACCTGTTAGTCGTAATTGTTTTCCTTTCCTCTTTCTTCATTTTGTGTTAAATTTTTATCCTTTTCCTTCCTAGCACTTGTTCCCATCCTTATAACGAAGTGTGGGAATCATTATTTTTTTTTTCTCTCCATGATAAATTATCCATCAAAATTTTGGCAATCATTTTATTCTACAAAGAGAGCAATAATATAATATATATATATTTATCAAAACTAAGTTTTATTGGCTATTTGTGATTTACATGCATTTGTATATTTATGCATCAATAACTATAACAATCTAATTATTTTTGATATTGATCATTTGGATTTGCTGTTGAGTGATATTATTGCATTTATATTTTTATTTAGTCTTATACCATATATATTGGTTTGAATCAGATTCGTGAATATAAGTCTCTGTTTTGGGTTTCGGTTCACTATTTTCGAGATTCGAGGAAAGAATAATTCTTATTATTGAATTACGCGAGTTTTAGTTTTTCTATTATTTTTGAATCTGGTATCGTATTTTTTCTCTGTTAATACAATGCGTCGTAGAACAATGAGCTGGGACCCCAGTGATACGCCTTTAGACCGAGAGATACGACGTCTTAATCTCTCAGCTGATAGTCCTCCGCCAGTGAATAGCTCAATTCAAACGGTGGTACCAGGAGTTACGGTGCCCTTGAAGAAGAAATCTGAACAGGGAAGTAGGTCGCCTACCATGCACCGATCGGATCATCCGGTATCAGGCAACAGCGATGAGCCCCCTAGAGTGACGTTTAATAAACAGCCTGAAACGTTAGGTAAATCCACCTTGAAACTGCCACTATCCAAATGGAACCTGTGTTTTGACGGTTCAGCTGATGGGTTAGGAGCGAAGCAGTTTCTATTTCGCGTTATGTCTTTGGCCACTGATTATGGCATAACTGCTTCTGTGTTAGCTACGGACTTTCACTTGCTTTTGAAAGGAAAAGCCTCAGATTGGTATTGGAGATACCGTGAGTTGAATCCGTGAGTCCATTTTGTGGAACCCTATGCAGGACGAGTTCCTGGAGAGATTTAGTTCACACAGCACTGATGTCGATGTGAGACGTTCCATGGATGCACGACTACAAGGACCGCGCGAGAAATTTCAGGATTTCTATGATGCTTTAGGAAATTTGTCACTGCAATTAATAGTGCCATTAACTGAGGCAGATTTTCAATGCATTGTTTTTCGCAACATGTCACATCGATTGCGGGCACATTTAGCAGGCGTGGAGTTCCGGAACACCCGAGAGATGGTACGCCGTTGTGGTCGTATAGAAGCTGAGTGGTCTTTGTTGGATGTGGATAGGGAACACACTCGCAGATCTAGACAAGTACAGGAGCTGGAATATAAAGAAGAAGAATATAACAAAAATACACCTTATTTAACTAGAGCTTCACATACAAGATTTGAGCATTTGACTGCCAGGCCCCAATATACTTCGTCGAATATTCAAACTGAACTTCCAGTGATTCATGAGGTCCATAAAGTAAGACAGTTCGCAAAACCAGTTGAAAATGTATCTCAGAACCAAGTATCAGGTGAACAAGCAGACTACAGAGTTTGCTGGAACTGTAAGGACCTCGGGCATTCTTTTATGGATTGTAATAAGCCAGTTCGGGGAGTTTTTTGTTTCGGGTGTGGTACGGCAAATGTTCTAAAACCACATTGTCCGCGTTGTCAGTCGGGAAATGGGCGGCGGAGTACGCCGAATATGGGGACGCGACGTATTCCTCTCCTTCGTCCACCATCCAGACCAGAAATGACAGATGCGGCGACCAACGTAGACCCAGAATTTCGTCGAATCCGCTAGACCCCTATGAATTTAGAAACCCCATTGAATTTCCATTCGATTCGCAACATCCTATGATTTCTGAATTTGATTGTCCTCGATCGGTCCGCAGGCGCTCGACTTCACGTTTTCATCGGGCATGGAAATATTTTGCCAATAGACGATGGCTTCGCAAGGCGTGTGTCGACACCATACTGACACCGCATGGAGAGAACCGTCCTTTTGCTATAATATCCATCAAAGGACGAGAACTTCAAGGGTTGTTGGATAGCGGGGCAAGCGTCAGCATTCTGGGAGCAGGAGCCTTAGACTTGATTGCGGAATTAAATCTGTACATTCATACCATGCAGACAGATGTCCGGACGGCGTCAGGTCATAGGGCTTCTGTGCTCGGATATGTTGAGACTCTGGTGAGATTCAACTCACAATCGCGTATGATTAAGTTTTTGGTCGTTCCATCTTTGACCAACCAGTTTATCTTGGAATGGATTTCTGGGACGCGTTCAAAATTTCACCAACTCAGCAGCTGATGATTGCATCCCTCTCTGAAGTCCCAAACCCAGCGTTTCACACTCTGTCTCCTGAGGAGCAGTCCCGATTGCAGAGCGTTATGCATCAGTTTCCCTCGTACAACATTAATGGCTTGGGTAAAACTACTCTAGTATCCCATCACATTGACACCGGTTCCGCTAAACCAATTAAACAGCGACATTATTCGGTGTCCCCGGTCATTCAGAAACTGATGTATGACGAGCTGGATCGCATGCTGTCCTTAGGAGTCATCGAGGAAAGTAGAAGCGCTTGGAGTTCACCAGTCACACTCGTGCGGAAGCCTGGCAAAGTACGCCTATGCCTAGATGCCAGACGACTGAATGAGGTTACCTTGAAGGATGCTTATCCACTGCTCTTATTGAAGGCTTATTGGCACGTCTGCAGTCCACTAAATTCATAACGAGTTTGGACCTCAAAGATGCCTTTTGGCAGATACCGTTGGACGTAGAATCTAGGGAGAAGACCGCTTTTACTGTTCCTGGTCGCCCATTATACCATTTTACCGTGATGCCGTTTGGTCTGTGCAATGCTCCTCAGACCATGTGTAGACTAATGCACAAAGTGATTCCTCACGAGCTACATGACAAGGTGTTTGTCTATCTCGATGATCTGCTCGTTACTAGCTCTTCTTTTGAAGAACATATGGATTTACTTTCCAAGGTGGCGCAGGTTGCTTCACGCAGCTAAATTGACCATTAACGTCGAGAAGAGTAAGTTCGTGCAGCGAGAGATCAAGTATCTTGGTTATGTGGTTAGTGATGGAATCCTAAAGGCTGACCCAGATAAAATCTCTGGAATTGTAGGTTATCCTACACCTAAGTCTGCGAAAGAGGTCCGGCGATTCATGGGAATGGCTGGGTGGTATCGGCGGTTTATCCCTAATTTTGCGGCAGTATCATCAGCCCTGACGGATCTGTTGAAGGGTAAGCGCTCGTTCCAGTGGACAGACGCTGCGAATAATGCTTTCTTGGAGATTAAAAGATTGTTGATTTCTGCACCAGTGCTAGCAAATCCCGATTTCTCCCGAAGATTTTTCATTCAGTGTGATGCTAGTGCCACCGGAATCGGGAGCGTCCTGTTCCAAAAAGATGATGATGGCGGAGAACACCCAATCGCGTTTATGTCTGTAAGCTTAACGCTGCGCAGCGCAACTATAGTGTTACTGAATTGGAATGCTTGGCTGCGGTGCAAAGCGTTAAGAGATTCAGAGCATACATCGAAGGGCTGCCCTTCACCATCATCACTGACCATGCTAGTCTTAAGTGGCTAATGGGACAACAGGACCTTTCTGGTAGATTGGCTCGCTGGAGTTTGAAGTTGCAATCTTTTGATTTTACCATAGAGCATCGAAAGGGAACTCAAAACGTCGTTCCAGATGCGTTGTCGAGGGTCTGTGGGTCGATCGAGGGCAATCAGTCCGGAATTAGTCACTTGCCTGAACACAACAGAATTGCTGGAATATTGACTGATGCATCATTTCGAACAGCTGAGTATTTGGATCTTATATCCCAAATGAGAAGAGCCCGAGGTATATAAAAATATGCACGTTAGAGAGGGTCGTGTGTTCATCACAACCGGAACTCACAACGATTTGTGCACCGACATTCCGAAAACAAAGTTATGGGTCCCTGAGAGCGTGAGGAAACAGCTTATTATGCAGGCACATGATGACCCTCTGGGGTCTCATTGTGGGGTTTTCGGAAAACTTTAGAGCTGTTGCAACGTTACTATTATTGGCCACAGTTGAGGAAGGATGTTAAAGATTATATTTCCTCCTGTAGCGTTTGCAAGCAGATCAAGCCTCCGAACCACACTATGAGCCATTGCAAAGGCTTTTCCATTGCAAAGGCTTTTCATTGATTTCATGGGCCCATATCCGCGTTCGAAAAGGGGAAATACTCAGTTGTTTGTGGTGTTGGATCATTTTAGCAAGTTTGTTTGGTTTAAGGCCCTCCCCAAAGCAACTTCAGAAGTAGTTATCAAGGTGTTGAGGGATGAAATCTTTCTGACCTATGGAGTTCCGGAGTTTATTCACTCGGATAA
>OZ022263.1:143422909-143580409 GCA_963978885.1 Nemotelus pantherinus
CCTCCTAACAGTCCAGACCTGAACCCCTTGGACTACTACGTGTGGAGCGTGATTGAAAGGATCACTAACAAGTCTCGTCATCCAAATTTGACATCATTGATGGTCGCTATTGAAGCAGCATTCACCGAAATGGACCGCGCCACACTCCAGAGGGCATGCGAACGTTTTCGACCAAGATTAGAGGCCGTTGTAGCAGCTAATGGAGGATATATCGAATAATTATTATCTCCATAGATATATCGATTAGCATGTAAAAAGGTTTTTATTAAATAAAAAAAACATGACAAATATTTGTAATGAATTTTTTGTTGAATTTGTCCGGATTTTGGTGGCGCACCCTGTATATATATATATATATATATATATATATATATATATATATATATATATATATATATATATATATATATATATATCTATATATATATATATATATATATATATATATATATATATATATATATATATATATATATATGTATATATATATATATATATGTATATATATATATATATATATATATATATATATATATATATATATATATATATATATATATATATATATATATATGTAAACGTTCTTTTTATATATTTTAGAAAAGCTTTTTATTAGATTAATTATAAATCAAATCTTGACGTTGTTGAAAAGGAAGAAAGAAAAAGACGTCTAGTCGTCGTTATTATGTTTCGTCGACTACTCATTTAACGAGATGTCCTTTTTAGTTTAAAGTTGTCACGACATTGCCATGTTAATATCATTGCCTTACAGTTCGACCATCCTGATCATACACGCGCCCTCGAGTTGCTTCCTTTGTTTTTTTTGTTTCTTGTGCATCTTCTCATTCGCTTGCGTCTTCCCGTTCGCTTTCGTCTTCTCCATGGTCACTAAAACTGGGTAGCGTGCACCAGGGTTTCATCTTGTCCGAAGCGTAAACTGATGAATAGTGTTGTTTAGTCCGATGAGAACTCTTGAGGTCTTTCACTACGTATCGATCATGACCCAAAACTTTGGTGACTTCAAATGGTCCTTTATAACGTGGCTCTAATTTGCGTGAGCCACCCGTACGGGCTGGTTCCTTCTCTGCGAGCACAAGATCCCCTTACTTGTACACCTTTGGCTTTCGTGAGTATTGCCAAATCGCTGCTTCGCCTTTTTTCGTTGCTCAGTAATTCGATTTGCAGACTCTTCTCTCATTCTTGCAATTTCATGGTCAGATCTGAATTCGCCATCATGTAACGCTAGAATTAATTTGTTTCCTAATATATCTCGTGGTTTGAATCCGCATAATAACTCGCTTGGGGCTTTACCACTGCTCTTGTTTACTGAGCCATTAATGACATATTGAATCGTTCGTAAGTTTCGATCCCAGTGCTTATCGTTATTTGTTGACGGCAATAACATCGACAGTAAAGTTCTGTTGGCTCGCTGTACCTGTCCGTTCGCTCTGGATGTCCTTACAGCATTTAATACATGTCGGATATCGTTGTCCTGACAATATTTCTTGAACTGGTTTGACGTGAATGATGTTCCTCTGTCGGAGATAATACGTTTCGGTACGCCAAAGTATCCAGTCACTTCATCTAGAAAGCTGACAACGTGCTTAGTTGCAGTACTTTTCACGGCTTTGCATATGGTATATTTACTGAATGCGTCAACCATCATCATTACGTGCTCGTTGCCTTTACTGCTTCGTAGAAAAGGACCCAAATGATCAATGTGTACTGTATGAAAAGGTATTGGCTCGATTTCGTCATAGTGATACTCGCCTTATTTCCTCCCAGCTACTTGCTTATGATATGCGCATTCGATACACATTCGAATATAAGACTTTACAAAATTCCTCATTCTGGGGAACCATGCGTAGGTCCGAATCCTTTCTATCGTGCGGTCTACACTAAGATGACCGGCGTTGTCATGGTTGTCTCGCACAATGTTCCATCGCAAGGATTTTGGAACAACCCATAATTTCTTCTCCTTTTCCTTTTTGAAAAGTCTTTCTTTATACAGCACATAACCGTCGTGATACGTTTTTCCGCTTGCTTTCATTTGTTCGACTATTTGCTTCAGACGTTCATCTTGTAACTGCATACTGTACAACCAATCGCTTGTTTCAAGTTGGACCTTTGATATTTTAAGAGAAGCTGTATCTAATTCGCTTTCCTTTTTATCCGGTTTTCGGCTCAAGGCGTCGACATGAGCCATTTTAATGCCAGCTTGATATTCGATTTCCAAATCAAATTCCTGGATGCGAAACCACCATCTTGCAATACGTGGAAGTAGTTCTCTCTTTTGCATAGTTGTTTTAATGGCGCTGCAATCGGTCACCAGCTTTACCTTCTTCCCAAATGTGTAATATTTAAAGCGCTCCAGGGACTCGACGGCAGCTAAAGTCTCTAATTCGTGGCAATGGAAGCTCTTTTCGTTATTTGTCGTTGACCTACTATAATATGCGATTGGACTCAATTTATCGTTGTTTCTTTGAAGCAATACACCTGCCAAGCCTATGGAGCTCGCATCCGTGTGAACTTCGTGCTGAGCTTCGACTCGATATGCTGATATTAGTGGTTGGTTGACTGACTAATATATATATATATATATATATATATATATATATATATATATATATATATATATATATATATATATATATATATATATATATATATATATATATATATATATATATATATATGTATATATACATATATATATATATATATATATATATATATATATATATATATATATATATATATATATATATATATATGTATATATATATATACATATATATATGTAAGGCAATGATATTAACATGGCAATGTTGTGAAAACTAAAAAGGACATGTCGTTAAATGAGTAGTCGACGAAACATAATAACGACGACTAGACGTCTTTTTCTTTCTTTCTTTTCAACAACGTCAACATTTGATTTATAATTAATGTAATAAAAAGCTATTCTATAATATATTAAAACGTATATATATATACATATATATATATATATATATATATATATATATATATATATATATATATATATATATATATATATATATATATATATATATATATATATATATATATATATATATATATATATATATATATATATATATATATATATATATATATATATATATATATATATATATATATATATATATATATTACTTTACCTTTTACTCGCCCTGGAAAAATTGCAACTTTGCAGTCTTTGATCAACATTTTATTTTCAAAGAATATATATAAATACACATTAATATATATATATATATATATATATATATATATATATATATATATATACATATATATATAGATATATATAGATACATGTATATATAGATATATATGAAGGTGTATATAAAATGAAGGTGGCCATTTTGGAAATTTACTGTACCTTAATAATTTTGAAATAAAACATAAAAACCATTATTAAATTCTTTCAGTTCAAGCAAAGAGTGTGGATCGAAAACGAGGGCCACTTTATGTCATATTCAGTTTTTAAGCGATATATATTTTCGCTTACTCCTTGCAAAATGATACAACCTAAGTCATAAATATGTATGCAACTTTTGTAGCCAATTATATCGCCTATAAAAAAATAAAATTAAAATGGCATATTTCAATGAGGTTTTCTGAGAAAAACGACATTGAACACAACATTTTCGGGGTAGAAGTGCCAAAATTTTGTATTTAAAAGTAAATATATCAAAATTACTAACAGTTACAATTTAGGACGTTCAAATTAAAAGTAATCTGATTCCATAAAAAAACAAGCCACAAAACTTTACGGAATATATATATATATATATATATATATATATATATATATATATATATATATATATATATATATATATATATATAAATCATCAAAAAATTCCAGTGAAAAAATCTTGGGAATGCGCCAGACCTCACCAATCTTTAACCCTTTGGCGCTGGCTGTAATTTTAGTGATATTTTAAATATGTCTATTATTCTGTCAACAAATAACTTTTGCCAAAATAAAATTTTTGGAATGAGCTTTGAACGTGTTTCAAACATGGATATGATGATATTTTTTAATTTATAACCCTGTGTGCCTAAAATGAGATATTAAAAATCGGAGAACTTTTGAATTGCGATAACTTTTGATCAGACAATCAGACCATTATGAAACTTAAAGGACATATTCATGTTACTAAGCTGTAGACTCGTGTAGTTTTCGATGATCGTGCTGGCAACCTTGTAACTACGGCAGGCCCGGAAAGTGAAAGTCTTAAAACTATCGAATCTCCTGAAAATTTTTCGTCTTTTACAATAAAAACCAACTCATATATAAATCTTTTGCTTTGTTTAGACAACCAAAGCAAAACTTTTGAAATTTCACATCGGACAAGAACGGTAACTCTCCTCCAATTTGCCTTTATTTGAAGCATCAAAAGCTTCTGTTCACGGGAACTGACGACCCAATAATCAGATACATCAGATACACAGAATGTATTGGTTTTGATGTATTGGCCAATCTGTGCCATCTTGAAAATTTACAAAGAAAAACTAATTGCTCTTTGCCCGATGAATTCTGATTCAGTTATCAAATTTTCTTGAAGTTCACACAGTAGCTGAACCTTACTCTAAGCCACATGTAACAGAAATTTGGTTCAAAAATCGGTTGGAGCTGCCAGCTATGCTAATATTGGTGACTTGAGTTTTGAAAATTCGCTCAGAAAAATAAAGCTTTTTGCCCCATTACTTCTAGTACAGTCATGAAATCAGCACAATATTCATACAGTAAATGGAACTTTTTGTAGGCAATATTCAGGAAAAATCTGCTTGAAAAACTATAATATGGTTGCCAGCTATTGTTGGTTTTGTATTTTCTGCCATATTTTTAGTAAGCGATTTTATCGTAAAATTATCAAACGGTAAAGATCTTGTATTGACAGTTAACAACAATTAAAATTTGGAAAATTTGGAAACTTTTGCGGGTGGTGACCTTAAATTTCCTTGAACCCCTATTACTTCCAATGCAGCCATCGGATAGAAACGGAATTCGCAAGGTAGATTGATAACAATGTGAGGCAGGTGTCATATATTTTTGGCTTTGATGCTAGTGAAGGGTTGCCAGTGTTAGCCGTTTTTGCTATATCTTTCTACCTCTGTAGCTTTCCTCGAAGTCATCGGATAAATTCGAGATTGATAGGTAATTTGATTTTGACGTGAGGCAGTTGTGGGAGACTTTTAGTTGCAGGGCTGGTAAAGTGTTGAAAGCACTGAGTATTTTCTTTATTCATGTTACAAGCGATGCTGCTTTCAAAGTTTTGTAGAGTTTGACTTTCCTAAATCTTGACATTCATGCAAGTGGTAATCCTGAAAACCTTTCCACCCTATGACTTTAAATGCATTGGTGAGATCAAAGCGGTACTCAAAATCTGCACGATTCTTCTATTTCTATTGTTCTAGCGGTTCTGGTGCGCTAGATTTTTTAGTTCTTGATTCATCTTATTCGAAATAGTTGATAGAATTCCTTTTGCGTAACCAAAAAACCGACACCATAGTCTTTGGCTGACGTGTTTGATTTTTTCAATGCCGCTGATTTGGCCTTTTTCTACGGCATAAACCACTTTTTATTTAAGGTCAAATATTCAATTCATGTTTCATCTACTATCACATATCGACGCAGAATACACTCTTGGGCCAAACTCGTTTTAGAAAGTGTTGTTCCAATTCGTTTTTAATCCACAGCAAACAGCTGCACGAAATCTTGCACGAAAATTTGTTATGTACTATTATTGATACAAAATGTAACCGATGCGTTCTTCCTTACAAAATTACCGATATTGTAGGTTATCACGCCATCTTTATATGCTGATCTTTCAAAATGATATCGTGCACTTTTTCAGTCATTTTCGCTGCTTTTGCAATTTTTGTTCATCCTTCACGTGGATTATATTGGACACTTTCATGGTCGCGTATAAATTCTACCGCCCATTTTTCGCGTTTCAAATTTAAGCAAAACGACGCCACGGTGTTAAAACTTCTTTTACAGAGAAGTTTACAACAGTACGATACTCGAATTTTTTGCTTATCTAGCAAATCACACGCCGCAACTGATTCATATAACTCCCTGCAACCAACTGCGGGAAAGAATAATTTGTTATTTCATAAGTATGATTTATTAATTGATTATTTAATTAATGATTATTTAAGGATTTATTTTATTTCATATTGAATGATTTACTTATAGTTCTACAAATACGCGGAAAAAATAATGTGATTTGTACTGCCATAGACACGCGAGGCCGAGAACTTTTTGGATCACTCCCGAATGTGGTTGACTGTCATCCTGATAAATGAGCTACTTTCGTCTTGTTTCGTTTTTTTAGAAATATTGACTAAAGCCCCTCAAATGTTCTTAGTTACTGTTTGGTTGGGGCTTTGAGTTTAAAGTGGAGCAGCCATCGTATATCCCACCAAATTTCAAGAATATGTAGAGCGTCACCATTCTTCTATATCGGCATACCTTGTCGTACCCACTTAACATGATAGGTCTGTTCCCGTACTTTCAGTCACTGACTTTTACTGAATTTTCCTGAATCATATGGTGGGGGAAATTCATGAAAGTACGAGAACGCTCTCATTGCATCAGCCCCTGGGCCATAGAGGTATAAGACATTAAGAGTGGTGGTAAAGAAGCATTCTGTCTCGAGGTCACCAATATCCACAAATTATTTCAATACAACGAAATATCTTTCGGGGTGTAGATCAGTTGCTCGTTTTGGGGGCAGTAACTTGGCGCGCATCTTTGAAAAACAAGGACAATATTAAAATTCAAGGAACAATATGTGTATATTTAAAATTTGAGGGTAAACTGCACTCTACATTGTGGCCGGTCATTGTTCTTCAGTATTAATATTTGTCAATAAATTGAAATATATGGCTTCTCAAGTAAGAATTAGTCATTAAATTAAAATATTTGCTCCTAAAAAGTAGAACGAAACGAATCTTATTGCTGAATTGTTGAAGAACTATATATTATTATCTTGCAACATTTTCATTAATTGCATTAACGTTATTTAACCACTGTGCGCAGGTTAATGAGAAAATTATTATCATTTCATTACGTTTGCTTACAATGATGAACTTTTGTATGCAAATGAGTTGCCAAATTTTCTACTACCTCCCTCTTCCGTTTTAACCGGGCTTGGGACCGGCTTCGGCGGAATTAAGGCAAAACGCAGATTTTTTTAGGCTCTTTTTATTTACATGAATTCATTCTTCTAAAATTAACCTGAATTTATGATAGTCGAAACCATACCATTCTAATAAGTTTCTTATTTTAGCATATGTTATAATAGTAAACAGCACAAATTTTTCCAAAAATTATAATTTTTTCTTTGTAAATGTACCCTACTGTTCGAATTTTATTGAGTTCGACCGACATTTTTTTTTGAATTCTACAAACTAAAATCAGTTGCCCCTGTGCATGAGCTTCTAAGCCTACTTCATTGGCATTTCCGCCATTTTGGAATCCAAGAGAAACTGTCAGGTACCCAGGTGTCAGATACGTGGGACAGCAGACGAGCACTTCAGTCGGCATCACGCAATTGCACTAAAATTACTGGTTTTGAGCCACGCCAATTACTCAAATCTACTTAAGGGGAACTTCTCCTGTAAATGGGTTAAAAAATCGTTTTTTTTCATTGTTATTCAATTATATATGCATTAAGAAATACGCATGTAAAATTTCAGGCTGGAATTCGCAAAATTGTGGAAGTTATGAGTTTTTTTGTCACGTCATGTTCAACCTCCGGATTTTGACGCGCCGATCTAATGATCGCTTTCCGGCGGTCAACGCGTCTCTTGGGTGCTATTGAAAACTCATTATGAGTGAAAAATTATTTTATGGATTCAGGAACTTTTCTAGAAAATAGTTTTACTGCGAATGTGCATGTGTGAGTGTGGCAAATTAGTATGCGACTTTTTTTCCAGCTGCAGCCTCAGTTATACGTAGCATTTCAGGCAGTGTGACAGCGTGCACGTATAAAAATGCCAAAAAAAGTTGGAAAAAACAGGCAATTATCGTCGTTCGCGACCGCGAAAAGTGTATCCTCCTCGAAAGTGTTCAAATTCCGATAACGAAAGTGCTGGTCCGAGTGCTTCAAGAAAAACATTACGCTCCTCAAGTGCTGAAGACATTTCTATTTCTTTATCACACTACTACCGAATAATTTCTTTCGTAACTGTTTTTCAAGCTATTTCTGAAAGAGTGATTTGCCGCAACTGTAAAAATCAAGTATTTTTCGAAGAAAGCGGTAGTCGCGGATTTGGTTTCAAGATAGTGCTCAAATGCAAATGTGGTAGGGAAGAAATCCCGTCGTCCCCATTTATTCAAAATGCATACGACATTAACAGAAAACTTGTTTTTGTCATGAGACTTTTGGGTGTTGGAAGAGAAGGCCTCAATTTATTTAGTGGTTTGATGGACATGGGCCAGCAACTGAGCATCAGTGCTTACACGAAAATTGTTCAGCATATCTACGACGCAAGCAAAGCTGTTTTTCTTTGGTCAACTCTCAAAGCTGTGAATGAAGAAAAAGAAGAAAACAAAAAACACGGATTTGACGAAAATAAATTTACTGTTTCTGGAGACGGTTCATGGAAAAAACGTGGCTTCAGCTCATTATTCGGCGTTTTGACTCTTCTTGGATTTTACACGGGGAAAGTTATTGATTCTGTTGTGAAAAGTGGTTTTTGCATGAACTGCACAATAAAACATTCACAATGTGACGATGCAGAGTTTGAAGAATGGTACGCTACACACGCAGATGAATGCTCAGCAAATCATAAGGGCTCAGCTGGAAAAATGGAAGTAGATGGAATTCTCGAAATGTTTGCAACATCTGAAGAAAAATATAAAGTTCGATACGAAAATTATATTGGTGATGGAGACTCAAAAACTCACAAGGCCTTAGTCGATGCTCAGCCATACGGTCCAGATTTTGAAGTAAAAAAAAAGAGGATATCGGGCATGTTGCTAAACGCATGGGAAACCGACTGCGAAACGCAAAAAAATTACACAAACTGGGAGGTAAAGGAAAACTCATAGATACTTTGATCAAAAAATTAGCCACTTACTACGGGCTGGCAATTTGACGTAACAGTGACTCTGTTGAAAAGATGAAAAATGCAGTAATGGCAACATATTTTCACTATTGCTCAACTGATGCTGAGCCGCGCCACGAATTTTGCCCGCCAGGAGCAGACAGTTGGTGCGTATGGAAGGTAGCTCAGGCAGAGAAAAAAATCGGAAACTTCAAACATCCCTATGTCCCATTCCATTCTGACGTGCAAAAACATTTACTCCGTATTTATGAAACTCTTTCTGAAGATGCACTTATGGAAAGATGTTTGGGAAATTTTTCGCAAAATGCAAACGAAAGTTTCAACGCGCTCATTTGGCGATTAGCTCCGAAACACGTGCATGCAGGTTTTAAAATCGTCCGAATCGCAACTGTTATAGCCACAGTCATTTTTAACGATGGTTTCAACGGTGTCTTGAAAATCATGGAGGTTTTGGAATTGAAAATTGGCCCGTCGTGCAAAGCGGCTGCCGAACAACGTGACAATGATCGGCTACTACGTCAAGCGCGCGCCTCATCCGCATAGACTAAAGAAGCCCGAACCCTTGCGAGAATGGAGAAAATGAAAGAAAATCAACTTTACGAAGAGTCAGAGGGTATGCTTTATGAACCAGGAATAGCAGAATAGTGCTTTCATATGGGTAAGTTGACAAAAACATACTTCTTTTGGAACTAAAAACTTTAAGCGCGTTTTTCTCGAAACCATGCTTTTCAAACTGGCGTGCACGATAACTAAAAAACGGCTTGACCAATTTTAAAAGTTTATATAGCAGATTAAAGCGTATTAAATTTCGAATGGAACATCGTCGAGAAAGTTGCATAAAAAAATTTTTTAACACACTTTTGTTAAACAAATTTGTTGAAAAAAAAATGAAAATTTTTCAAATTTTGTTGTAGTTTTTGTAAAAATCATTTTTTTTTTTAAACAAAGACGTCGTTCCATAGAGGACTCAAAAACAAACAAAAAACATTTGGCATTGTTTGTTCCAGAATCAACTCCTGAGGCTCTACAGTGCACGCCATTTACTTCTGCGAAAATAACATGTCCCACTTTGAGCAACCATATCTCAGGAACGACTCAATATTTTTACATAAAACTAACAATGTAGCAGTCTCTAATAAAGAATAATAATTTCATAAAAAATTCAAGATTAGGCAACCCATAGTTTTTTTTAAATCCACGCTCGAAATTAAGGAGCGAAAAACCCCGTTTACAGGAGAAGCTCCCCTTAATTTGGATTACAGACTTTACCATAAGGTAAATGGTAAGTACTTACTTGTAGAAAGTTCACCCAGGCAGGCAGGAGCCCGTATTTTTTTAACAACACTTCACTTCACATTTCGTTGCCGGTGTTTTGATAGAAACTGAAGGTGTCACTGCCACTTTTAACCGTATCTTATACTTCTAATGACTTTCTACACTTCTCAGCACTCGCGTCGCTAAATTTGTTTTGAAAACGCAGCTTGTTCTAGCTAATTTCATCTCAAAATCAATAGCATACTTGAAAATTTGGTTTGTTTGTGTGTTCGATTTGACATTGACTCCTGGGTACTTGACAGCACCCCTTAAAGCTTGAGAGGTGAAGGCTAGGGGGGGGGGGGGGGGAAGAACGCTTGAGACACACACCTACAGGCGTTTACACGGATACCGCCACTCTAAAGTCTTATACCTCTATTCCCTGGACACGGACGGTATAACTTTCCACCATTAGCCCCTTCAATCCTCTCGCGCACAAAGCATGTTAAAGCTGCCTTTACGCCATTTTGATCTCATTGTCAAATTGGAGGCGAAATACTTGGATTTGACCCGATTTGACAATAAGTAGCTAAAAAATTACTACCATCCCCTTCAATGTAAAACTTATGGGCATGTCCACTCCATTTCTACTACCTCACTGCATTGCATTTCCTCAAAATTGACAACCAAAAGTGTCAGTTTTCGGTTTTTTGAAGAACAGTAGTGACTATAAAGTCATCCTAAGCGGTGATAAATTATCGCCACAAAAATATTCAACCTTCATATCAAAATTACGCAAAAAATATGTTGCTTGCCGCGCACATTTGAAAATATTTACTCGCGCTGCACCGTTTGACACTTTTCAGTATTTTTCAGTAACTCAGACCTCTGAAATTTACTGAAAGAGGGGAAATTTTCAGTTTTCAGTAAAACAGAGTACGAGAACGGCTTCATTGCAAGTAATCGCGATTATGCTTGAGTTACAATCAATGCAACCAACATTTGCTGCCAAGTTTTGTTGGTGGAACGAGTTACAATCAATGAGCACAACAATGAACACAACATTTACTGTCATCTGTCACTGGCTATATTAAAGAAATTGCTGTTCGATGATTTGGATCCTTTAAAGTCTCGGAAAGAAATATCAGTGAATATTTTATCCTCTAAAAGCTGCGGAGTATAATGCAAAGCAAAAATGAGACAAAAAAAATACAAATTCTGATTGTCATTTACATATGACATTTCCCATTTCCCAGATTCTCATAGGAACAGGTGGAATCGGATATTTTCAAAAATGTTGTTGCCATGCCAAGTTTAAGATATGAGCAAACTCTGCTGCGCAACAAAGTTGTGTTGCATCATTGTAACTGCTCTCATACGTTCTCATGGGTTCAAACTCAACCTCGATGGTTTTTTTTTTGCAATCGATAGTTTTTGAAAACAGAAAAAAATGAGTAAGGTAACATTTTGATATCATCCCATTCACTGTGCGTATTTTACGTTTGCTTAGTTTTTCTCATTTAATAATATTTCCTTTTCTTGTTATTATAAAACAGCACAAACCAAAGATAGCAGACCACTTTTATATTTTGTTAGTTTTGCCACTTGTTATTTATTGTAGAATGAAATAACATCAACAAGGAAAAAATATAGAAGCAGGAAAAAATGTGCTGAAAATTGGGACTGAGTGAGAAAGAATTCCAAACAGTGATTTTTGCTAAGTGTAATATATGCAGCAATCAATACAAAACAAGTAAAAACACGAAAAATTTATCAGATCATTTAAAACGGAAACATAAATCATAGTGGAAATTATTTTCTGTTGAACCTATGGCAAAAACTCATGGTCCTAGTAACATCTTTGAGAGCAGTTCAACGAAATCTAGAACAATCATCAAAAATTATTTTGCAACAGCAAAATTCTACGCAGATGATTCTGTCCGAAAAAATATTTAGATGAACTGTATAATTTGTATGGCTGTTTTGGACATAGTGCCTTTGCGGAAAGGAGAACATGGAGGCTTTCGTGATTTCGTGGCTGATTTGGACGGAAAACATGAAATTCCTGACTCCAAATACTTCGAAGATGTTAAAACGCGGGTTCAAAATGCCATAAATGCAGTTCAACATATTTCTTTATCTACTGATATGTGGACAAATCCAAACAACGAGAGAATTTCAATGGCAGAAGTAAGTTTCATATTTATTTTATGCCTGTTTTATGAATACTATCGCTGGTGTAGTTGAAAAGACAAATATTCAGAATCGTTATTTCTTGTTTAGGCGAGAAATACTACACTAAGCAAATGGAACATTTGATCAAAAATAAATGCGATCGTCACTGATAATGCTGCTCGCATGTTAATGCAAGCAAAACTTCTTCAATTTAATCATATTCCATGCTTCGTGCATACTTTAAATTTTACTGTGTCTGATATTTATAACACCTGATTTTCATTTTATCACGAAAAAATGAAAAAATTCAAAGATATTGATACTTCTTTTCAATCGAGTTCAGTTGTTTCAGACATACTGACAATTGCACAACGACAGCTCAACAAACCTGAACTGAAGTTAATTCAGTAGTTCTGTTCTCGTTGGAATAACGCATACGCCAAGATCAAATGTTTCTATGATATCAGGCAAGAATTGACTTTGGAATTAGTCAAATGTGTGAAAGCACCTGAAACGTTACTCACCGAAGATTTGAATGTGCTGCCGAATACAATTCTGCTATTAGAACCATTCGATGTGGCTACGACAACAAATCTGGCGCAAATTACATTACTCTTTCTTATATAACTCCGTTATTACGAGGGCTGACTCTACAATTATCGAAAGTGGGCATTAACATAAAAACACTGCTGGAAAAAATATTTATAATGCTTTATGCAAGTAAGTGCGTGAACGATTAATACCGTTTGAGAAAAGGGTCCTTATGATGTTAGCCACCATTCTGGATCCAAGGTTAAAAAAATAAGTGAAGACGATGGAAACATAGCTGCCCAATCTCTTCAAACAGAATATACTTCTTTTCTGATGACACAAAAGCCCGAGTCAACTCAGAGTACTTATGAATTTACGGCGGCTGCATCTACAAGCAACTGAACTGGTGAAACTGGGGAAATTTACTAGCGAAGGAATAGTTAGTGGAAAGCAAAACAATCCAAGGAGTTATTATTTCTACCTGAGGATCTATTCAAAGGCAAAGCCTATAGCTGCCCAAATAATGATGCAATAATACATAGATATATACCAAAACCTGGAAAAACCTCCAATTAAAAACGACAAATGTCCCATCGACTACTGGTTTGATTCAAATACTAAGACAATGAGAATGTTTGCTCTATAGCATTTATGTATACTTGCGTCTTCTATTCCGAGTGAACGATTTTTTTTCGAAAACATGTAATTCACAGTGATCGCGGCAACCTCTTAAAGTCTCAAAGCGTCTCAATGAATTGCTTTCCCAAAATCAAAATGCTCAGCATTTTGGAAATGAATAAAACTCTATATTTCTCTGTTTCTCTATTATAGTAATTGAATTCTGTTATTTTTAAAAAATTAATGAATTCTGGGTATTTCTACTAATTTCACAAGACAAATATGCACCATCAGTTTTTGAAAAATCATCGATATTATCGAAACATCCAACTATCGATGTTTAACGTACACTAGCACACATGCACCCTGTGCGAAAGATTTAACTCGCAAAGTTCGTGGAGAAGATCCATTGATGATTAGAATAACTTTTCCGAAAGTCCGTAGATGTCTATGCATAGCTAAATGATCAAATTCAACTTTTCAGCTGGTTTTTCTACGGTTGCAGTAGAATTTCGTTCGCTCAAGATCCATGGGGCATTTTCGTCCGGATATTTCGGTACGTGCCTTGTCTTGGGGCTTGTACTTTACAACATGAAACTACCATCGGAACTAAGTTACAATTGTTAACTGTTATCCATATGGCTCTCACATTTTTGTGACACCTTCAATTGCATTCTTGCCCTTATTACTGAATATGATCGTAGGTCACACTTTTTAAATGTTCTTCGAACATAAAGGTAAGTACGCAGTCTTGCCTGAATTTCGGTTCCCCTTTAAAATGCATGGGAAAAGAGTGACGGAATTCCGTCACCTGAATTTTTTTCAGGTCACTTGAGAAAATCGGTACGCAGTCTGTCCTGAAACGTTGCCTGAAAAGTGTCAGAATGTTAGTGCTGCTCTTTGCTCGTAGGTGGCTCTGCAGCACAAGTGGAGAGTTTTTTCAGGCACGAGGTGACGGAATTAAATGGTCTGCTATTTGTTTGGTCACGTAAAGCAATCATTTTGGCCATTTTGAACGCGCGTCAAATTTGAATTTTGTTTGAAAATTTAAAATTTGTTGTACTTCGGAACTTTCTGTCGACAAATTAACTAATTTTATGCGTAGGATAGTTCGTGCAAAACTTGAAGCAAAGATTTTCCAGCACATTTGGTTTTTTTGCCAGATACGTTTACTACGAAGCACTTTAATTAGCTGGTTGGTTTATTGAATTAGCGCGACGTTATAAAAGGTATGTTACTTCACCAAACTGCAGCAGTAACATAATTTGGCAGCTGGCTTCTTTTTGCTGCAAAATTTGGCTTCAAGCAATTATGCGAATCTATTTGAATATGTTATAATAGATTCAGGTACGCGAACAGACCTAAAGTTTTCAACACCGCATGTGTACGCGATATGAAATGCATGGATGGAAATTATGTATTCGTGTGAAGGAAATATATATCAAATAAACAATTATTAAATAGATAGCATAATTGTTTTACTTCGAAAAACTACGCCTATTTTCATTCAGTCTAATTGAATTTAAAGTGAAAGTAGTTTTTAAAATTTGCTACTAGACCTTGGTTTCTTTCATAAACTTTGGTTTGGTTCATAATATAGCAGTATGATGAGGCAGCAAACCTGAATGAATTTAAAATTGAAGAGCTGAAAGAAGCATTGATGGAATAGTAACATAGTACTTCACATACAGTTGGTAAATTGTAAAGGTTATTTTCAAAGAAAGCTAATTTCTAAATCCCATGCCGCCAAAGTTGAGAGCAATTAACTGTCACTTTGTAATATTCTACACTTCTCTACACGAAAATTTTTCCGTGTAGAAATAAATAGCAAAACCGAGTGACCGAAATTCAGGCAAGACTGCGTACTTACTCTAAGTAGAAAGTATTAAGATGCTCCAAAATGTCCGCTTCTAAATCAAACACACAGCTTTTTAGACGAGCGTAAATAGTCCTAAAGGTTAGTACTAGGGACACGATGAAAGTACTGATATTAGTACGGTATCGATACTTTCGTTTGATACCAAGTAAAATTTTACTTGAATCGAAACTGTTCGATATTTTACTCATATCAATACTTTGATGGTGGTATCGTATCGACACGTGACTGAACAAATTTCACATGGAAACCAACCCATCTTTCCAAACTGTGCTACGACTACGCGACAGCTATATTAACAAATGAAATATTTTACGCTCAAGAAATCTTTCAATCATACAATATCCAAACAGTTTATGTTGAAACAGTAATGTAAAACAAATTAAATATTTAATAGCGCAATATTTAATTTTTTTTACATACATATATGTTATATTGATGAAGGAGAAAAGTTGCTAATGTTGTAATATATATTTAAATGATTAGGTATAAAAAGGCAAAGACTAGGAGCAATTCTTTTCTCTGCATTATTTAATTTGTATACTGTCCATATATATGTTTAAGCTAAAAAAAAATATGAATTCGTTTTTTAATAGAAACCTTTTGCAGCAAAATAAATCAAATTCAACAAATTTTCTTCGATTAATTTTCACATTTACAATGCTAATCGTGAGACTCTCCATCACTCATTTTAAATGATCCCTTAATAAGATATTGCACCCCATACTATAATACTCCCTTTTCTTGCGTGGGACCCTGCTGGTATTCTTAAAGACTTTGAACCTCGCCGTCGTGCAAATTATCGCCAAATTTTAAATTGAATCCCGCCCAATCAAATAGATTCGTCCAGGCTAAAGATCATCGTTATCATCTCTATTACTAAAATCTTGTGCAAATTAGGTTTTGCTCTATCATTGATAGTAAAATAAATTTAAAATTTAGCGTTTCTCCATACTTTACGGATTACTTACCTTACATTCTTCTCTTACTATACATATTCAAAAACAAGAAAATAATTTCCTAAAAAAGAATGTATTTAGAAACATATTTGCACATTGTTTCCAATAAACAAAATTACTACACTAAATCCCTCTTTGTATCATAATTTACAAAAAAAAAATTTCATAAACGAGAGCGCACGAGCCAAAATCAATTTTCAATAAAAACAGAAGCAAAAACAATTCTTGACATTTTATCCGTCAGAAATGAGCATTGTCTCTGCTTTTCTCCATTGCCAAAATTTTCGCTCGAAAGAATGACCAGATAATGGAGACATGTCAAAATTTCACGTGAACTCGAACTCAGTACCAGCCTTAAAATGAAAACAATTTCAATTTTCGATCGATTTTCTTATTGTAAAGACATTTGCACTGTTCAATTTTCAAATTCAAACACCAAATGTCACTTTTTAGCTCGGAAGAATGAACTGCACAAACTAAATTGGCGTGAAATGATTGGAGACATGTGTCAATGCCATCTGTGTTTTCAAAGCGAAAGCAACTTTTCATGCTAAAAGACTGAGTACAACTCCTGCTTATTTTCAAGCTAAATTATCGCCAAAACAGATTTCACGTGAAATTTTGTATGAAAATTACACGTGAAATTGAACACAGTACTAAGCTTAAATCATAAACCTTCTTGCTTAATTATTAGTATCGACTTTCACATCCTAATGTCCGCTCAATGCTCGAATAACAATGTGATTAAATTAGTTTCAAAACTGATATATATGTAAAAAGGCACATTTTTGACGGGAGAGTGCAACAATCCTCGTGAACAATATCTGGTCTTCTGTACACATCCTGTTTTTTATCATCGCTTATCTCCTCTTCAAAATTAACTTTTATCTACTTTAATTTAGTTTAATAAAGTTATTATTTTAACGTTTCTAATCCACTCAAGGAACGCTGTTTGCCTGCTCCCGTCTTGAGCTAGCAAACAAAACGAAATTTGATGGAATAGTTGCGATTAGCTCCGCACGTCGGCTGAGTTGCGCTTTTGAGCCTCCATTTTCTTTATAAACTGTTGTTCTTCGGTTTCTGACTTATTTCCTTTTCTGGATGATATCACTTTGAGCAAAATAGTTCTTACACCGGTTGCTATATATTTGGAGCAGGATAATCAAGTGAAGCAAACGTACCCGCACATGTACAAGTGACCTTTGTTCTCACCAATAAATAACCTTCCAAATTAAATCTGAATGTGTGGCGTAAATTTTGTGTGCTTAATCCCGAGAGAATGCCGTTTTCAATGTCAAAACATCCTTACCAAGGAATTCTTCCAGTTCATAGGAAATGCAGCATAGTGGCTGTGAGTAAAAAATACAAGTTAATGAATACAAGCCTACCTCCTGATAAATGAGATCTTCGCTCTTCTTTTGGCAGGCAAAATACAGAATAGTATCGCCAACATCTTTGCCTTCATTCTTGGAGAAATGCCTTTCTTGAACAAAGCCACGGAACGGCACCAGACCAGTTCCCGGCCCTATCATTATAATTGGAATCTCTGGCTTCGTTGGAAGTCTAAACTGACTCTTGCGATCGAAAATAGGCATATTAAGTATCATATGATACTTACTCATATCAATACTGTCGCAATGAGTACGGTACTTATATCAATACTTGGTTGTGATACTACTTGAAAGTAAAAGTATCGATACTTTCTTTCGATATCGTGTCCCTAGTTAGTACGCTGCCGAGCCTGAATTCCTGTCCCCCTTTAAAATGCATGGGAAAAGAGTGACGGAATTCCGGACCTGAATTTTTTTTCAGGTCACTTGAGAAAATCGGTACGCTGCCCGTCCTGAAACGTTGCCTGAAAAGTGTCAGAATTTCAGTGTTGCTCTTCGCTCGTAGGTGGCTCTGCAGCACAAGTGGAGAGTTTTTTCAGGCACGAGGTGCCTGAATTAAATGGTCTGCTATTTATTTGGTCACGGAAAGCAATCATTTTGGCCATTTTGACCGCGCGTCAAATTTGAATTTTGTTTGAAAATTTGAAATTTGTTGTACGTCGGAACTTTCTGTCTTCTAATTTTATGCGTAGGATAGTTCGTGCAGAACTTGAAGCAATGATTTTCCAGCACATTTGTTTTTTTTTGGCAGATACGTTTGCTAGGAAGCACTTTAATTAGCTGGTTGGTTAATTGAATTAGTGCGACGTTATAAAAGATCTGTTCGCGTACTTCAGCAAACTGCAGCAGTAACATAATTTGGCAGCTGGCTTCTTTTCGCTGCAAAATTTGGCTTGAAGCAATTATGCGAATCTATTTGAATATATTATAATAGATTCAGGTACGCGAACAGACCTAAAGTTTTCAACACCGCATGTGTATGCGATATGAAATGCATGGATGGAAATTATGTATTCGTGTGAAGGAAATATATATCAAATAAACAATTATTAAATAGGTTACATAATTGTTTTATTCGAAAAACTACGCCTATTTTCATTCAGTCTAATTGAATTTAAAGTGAAAGTAGTTTTTAAAATTTGCTACTAGAACTTGGTTTCTTTCATAAACTTTGGTTTGGTTCATAATATAGCAGTATGATGAGGCAGCAAACCTGAATGAATTTAAAATTGAAGAGCTGAAAGAAGCATTAATGGAATAGTAACATAGTACTTCACATACAGTTGGTAAATTGTAAAGGTTATTTTCAAAGAAAGCTAATTTCTAAATCCCATGCCGCCAAAGTTGAGAGCAATTAACTGTCACTTTGTAATATTCTACACTTCTCTACACGAAAATTTTTCCGTGTAGAAATAAATAGCACAACCGAGTGTCCGGAATTCAGGCTCGCCAGCGTACTTACCTTAACCAAAGCTGAGTCTGCGAACATAATGTCAAAAACGACCGGTTTCAGAGCAAATAATTCACTTTTTGACATACGCCATTGCATACGCAAACAGGAGTGAACAGTGAGATAGTAGAAATAAGGTTAGTACGCTGCCGAGCCTGAATTCCTGTCCCCCTTTAAAATGCATGGGAAAAGAGTGACGGAATTCCGGACCTGAATTTTTTTTCAGGTCACTTGAGAAAATCGGTACGCTGCCCGTCCTGAAGGTTAGTACGCTGCCGAGCCTGAATTCCTGTCCCCCTTTAAAATGCATGGGAAAAGAGTGACGGAATTCCGGACCTGAATTTTTTTTCAGGTCACATGAGAAAATCGGTACGCTGCCCGTCCTGAAACGTTGCCTGAAAAGTGTCAGAATTTCAGTGTTGCTCTTCGCTCGTAGGTGGCTCTGCAGCACAAGTGGAGAGTTTTTTCAGGCACGAGGTGCCTGAATTAAATGGTCTGCTATTTATTTGGTCACGGAAAGCAATCATTTTGGCCATTTTGACCGCGCGTCAAATTTGAATTTTGTTTGAAAATTTGAAATTTGTTGTACGTCGGAACATTCTGTCTTCTAATTTTATGCGTAGGATAGTTCGTGCAGAACTTGAAGCAATGATTTTCCAGCACATTTGGTTTTTTTGGCAGATACGTTTGCTAGGAAGCACTTTAATTAGCTGGTTGGTTAATTGAATTAGTGCGACGTTATAAAAGATCTGTTCGCGTACTTCAGCAAACTGCAGCAGTAACATAATTTGGCAGCTGGCTTCTTTTTGCTGCAAAATTTGGCTTGAAGCAATTATGCGAATCTATTTGAATATATTAGGCGCGTTTTTTTGCTCCTCTATCCAGCGGAGAGTAGAGTAGACGCATTGAAAACAACAACACTCCTACATCAGTGAATTCACTAGTACAGAAATTCTATGCGTCATTTGTAGTTCACGTGTTGAAGTGTAGAATGTGCTGATAGAAAAAAGAAAAGCTCATGAGAAGTTGTATTTTTTTCTGTGAGATGGCTTTCGGTTTTCATGGTTATGTTGAATGTTTTGGTAGTTGAGAAATTAGAAAAGGCCCTCATAATGTGTAGAAAGTTAAAAGAATTAATTTTCTGTTAGTTTTTTTTCTATTTTCTATCGATTGTGGTAGTGTATACTCGTTATTTTCTCCCTTTTTTTCAGCTGTTTTGTGGGACCACAGCGAATATAGCAACCTATGTCAGGTTTAGCGAATGCACTGCTGTTTTATACTAGATCGTTGTTTTTCCAGCATAGTTGTACTCTGCACTGCATCGGAGCAAAAAAACGCACCTATTATAATAGATTCAGGTACGCGAACAGACCTAAAGTTTTCAACACCGCATGTGTACGCGATATGAAATGCATGGATGGAAATTATGTATTCGTGTGAAGGAAATATATATCAAATAAACAATTATTGAATAGATAACATAATTGTTTTACTTCGAAAAACTACGCCTATTTTCATTCAGTCTAATTGAATTTAAAGTGAAAGTAGTTTTTAAAATTTGCTACTAGAACTTGGTTTCTTTCATAAACTTTGGTTTGGTTCATAATATAGCAGTATGATGAGGCAGCAAACCTGAATGAATTTAAAATTGAAGAGCTGAAAGAAGCATTGATGGAATAGTAACATAGTACTTCACATACAGTTGGTAGGTTGTAAAGGTTATTTTCAAAGAAAGCTATTTTCTAAATCCCATGCCGCCAAAGTTGAGAGCATTTAACTGTCACTTTGTAATATTCTACACTTCTCTACACGAAAATTTTTCCGTGTAGAAATAAATAGCACAACGAGTGTCCGGAGTTCAGGCTCACCAGCGTACTAACCTTGAAACGTTGCCTGAAAAGTGTCAGAATTTCAGTGTTGCTCTTCGCTCGTAGGTGGCTCTGCAGCACAAGTGGAGAGTTTTTCAGGCACGAGGTGCCTGAATTAAATGGTCTGCTATTTATTTGGTCACGGAAAGCAATCATTTTGGCCATTTTGACCGCGCTTTTATTTTGAATTTTGTTTGAAAATTGGTTCAATAGTTACGTCGCCACTTTCTGTCGACAAATTTACAAATTTCATACGCACGATAGTTCGTGCAGAACTTGAATGATTTATTATCCAGCACATTTGTTTATTTTCAGATAGTTTTACTAGGATCTACTTCAATTGGCTGGTTGTTTAATTGAATTAGTGCGACATTAAAAATTTTCCAGCACCGCATGTGTACGCGATATGACAAACATGAATGAAAACTTCGTAAACTTCGATCTGCTTAATAATATAGCAATATGATGAGGCAGGAAACTTGAATGAATTTAAAATTGAACAGCTGAAATAAGCATTGATGTAATAGTAACATACACTGAAAGAAAAATCTTGGTAAAACCAACAATTTTCCTTAGTTGTTTTTGCGTCAACTACGGGCTATAGTTAAAACAACCATAAAAAAATAGTTGATTACTTTTATGCACCATGACGCGTGGTTGATAAACAACGTCCGTGGTGCAAAAAAAAGTAAGCAACCACAAACAATGGTATTCCAACCATTGTTTGTGGTTGCTTACTTTTTTTCCATACATATTACGAAATATAGGCAGGGGAGGCGTGAATGCCGCAGTTGAATTTGGTGAATCACAATGCACCGACAATGCCGCTGTCAATGCAACCAAGGCACCAACCAAATTCATTTTTTTTCTTTTGTATTGCTAAACGCTGTTGAGCGAGGATTAGGTTGGCTTATCACAATACACATCAGCCATCGCTTGTCTATTCCACCAGACCATTCAACCTAATTCAAACAGATTTAATTCAACCTAGTGGTGATGCCAACCTATGGTAGGTATCACCGCTAGCGGTGCGGCAAAATTAGATATTTGGCAAATTCTGCCGCTGCCGCAAATTCGGCCGCAGCTATTCTGCGCGTTACCATACAAAACAGTGCATTCTAATTTTTTGACTGCGCTTTGCCGCAGTCCAATGCTATGCCACAGCGGAAAACGCTGTATTGCGAACAAAATAGCTTCGTACAAGGTAATATAAAGGCTTCTCTGCATAACATGCATATGAATTATATCGAACAGCAAACCGAACACAATTTTGCCATGTATCATATTAAACTTCTATGATAGAATATGTGTTCGCATGAGTATGAGGAGTATGAAAAATCAATAGTTTGCCTTAGTTGTTTTTGCATCAACTAGGGCTATAGTTAAAACAACCATAGGAAAATCGTTGATTACTTTTATGCACCATGACGCGTGGTTGATAAACAATTTCATTCGGAGGATGAAAAACGTCCAAATGTTGAAACCATTCTACTTTGCGTAGAATAATTCCAAATTACGTTTGCTGAAATCAACTATTGCGAAGTAGTTTAAGTACCATAAAAACTGTTGATAATTCGAAACGTTGAAGTTTTGAGTGAATTGATGAATATTTTTCTATTTATCAACTGTTCTTCGTGGTTATGAAACAATTAAAACAGTTGATTTCATGAACGTTGTGATATTTTTTGTATAACCAGAACCAACTACTTTTATATCGTTAAATTAACTATATTAACATAGTAAAAATAACTATTTTCCGTAGTTCGTTTAACGATTTTGAATGAATCGTTGCAATACTATTAAAAATGGTTGAACCAACCAAGAGTTTTTCTTTCAGTGTAGAGTGTTTCGCATAAAGTTGGTACATTGTATAGGTTATTTTAAAAGAAAGCTAATTTCTGAATCCCATGCCGCCAAAGTTGAGCGTAGTGCGGTGCTAAAGTTGTTATGCAACAACTTAAAAATTAAGCGGGCTGGAGACTTGTACTTTTGAGGAAAAACAATATAACAGCGATGTATAATATGGTTGTTTAGTCTGCAGCACAACCAATTTACAATTTTCAATAAGTATTGTGGATATAATTTCCACCTACAATTTATGAAAATTTTCGCACCAGAATGCGGTATTTACTTCGCGTCCCAAGAATATTCAAATGGCAATCAGACATCTGCAATAGAATAATTATCAATAGTAAAGGAATAGGTACATTGGAAAGTAATACCTAATTTTTGTATTGCTTAAGACATATTGCAATAATATACAGGCTAGGCGACGTCTTTAGTGTTTCCTTAGTGTTTAGTGTTTCCTTTCACTCAGATACCCTCATAGACCCTCATTGATGGCTCCTTCTTTTTTCTTCTTTTTATTATTTTCCAACGACTCAGCCACTGCAAATGCACCGGACATCAAAACCAAACTCGCGAAAGCACTATTCATTATTCTGTTTGCTGCAAAATTCAAATGCCAAACATCTACACAATTAACTGTCACTTTGTAATATTCTACACTTCTCTACACGAAAATTTTTCCGTGTAGAAATAAATAGCACAACCGAGTGTCCGGAATTCAGGCTCGCCAGCGTACTAACCTATAGAGTGGACATGCCCAGAAGATTTACATTAGGTCTGTTCGCGTACTACGATTAATTGCAATTAATTGCAATGAAGCCGTTTTTGTACTCCGTTTTACTGAAAACTGAAAATTTCCCCTCTTTCAGTAAATTTCAGTAGGGTCTGAGCTACTGAAAAATACTGAAAACTGTCAAACAGTTTTTGGCGTAATGTTATTATGAAGGACGAATATTTTTATGGAGATAGTTTACCGCCGCTTAAGATGACTTCATAATCTCAATAGTTCTCCCAAAAACCGACAACTGACACTTTTGTTTGTCGATTTTCAGGAAATGCAATGAGAGCGTTTTCGTACTTTTCCTGAATTTCCCCCACCATATGATTCAGGAAAATTCAGTAAAATTCAGTGACTGAAAGTACGCGAACAGACCTATTGGAGGGGATTGTAGTAATTTTTTGTCTGCTCATTGTCAAATCGCGTCAAATCCAAGTAGTTCCCCTCCAATTTGACAATAGGTCTGTTCCCGCACTTTCAGTAACTTAATTTTACTGAATTTTCCTGAATCATGTGGTGGGGAATTTCATGAAAAGTACGGGAACGCTCTCATTGTATTTCCTGAAAATCTACAACCGAAAGTGTCAGTTTTTGGTTTTTGGGAGAACAATAGTGATTATAAAGTCATCCTAAGCGGTAATAAATTATCGCCACAAAAATATTGGGCCTTCATAGCAACATTACGCCAAAAATATGTTGCTTGCCGCGCACATTTGAAAATATTTACTCCGTTTGACACTTTTCAGTATTTTTCAGTAGCTCAGACCCTACTGAAATTACTGAAAGAGGGGAAATTTTCAGTTTTCAGTAAAACGGAGTACGGGAACAGCTTCATTGCAATTAATCGCGATTAATAGCAATTAATCGTGGTACGGGAACATACCTAAAGAGAGCGAAATGGAGTAAAGGCAGCTTTAACATGCTTTGTGCGCGAGAGGATTGAAGGAGCTAATGGTGGAAAGTTATACCGTCCGTGTCCAGGGGCTGCGAGTGAACATAAGTGCCCATACAGCGCATAAGCGAACGTATGTCAAGTCGTATCTCATCACCATCTTACGTACTGACAGGTCATAGCAAAAATTGAGCAAAAGGTTGCTTCATGAGCAAGTCACTTTTCTTGCTGTTCGGAAAGTTATGTTTAGGTGCAACATATCGACGCTGTTAAATCAAACCGGCATATCTGCAAAAATTGAGTTTTTGAGTTTTTGGTATCAAAAAATTTCTTTTTTTCCCGTCTATTTTTATGTCGCACCGGCATATCGTATAGTTTAATAAAAATCCGTCTAATGGTACTGTTCGGGTATGCATTTACGAGGAAACAGCCCACACGCGAAAACTTTAAAGCGCTCTGTTGAAAAATATGCAATTTGCAGATATGCCGGTTTGATTTTACAGCGACGATATGCTTTGCGTGGTTCACCTCGGCGCATATGCCCACGTACGGACGCAGACTCATCACTGGTTGGACCTAAAGATAGAAAAGCTTAGTATAATTAGGTCTGTTCCCGTACTTTCAGTAACTGAATTTTACTGAATTTTCCTGAATCATGTAGTAGGGAATTTCATGAAAAGTACGGGAACGCTCTCATTGTATTTCCTGAAAAATGACAACCGAAAGTATCAGTTTTCGCTTTTTGGGAGAACAATAGGCGCGTTTTTTTGCTCCTCTATCCAGCGGAGAGTAGAATGAGAGTAGAGTAGACGCATTGAAAACAACAACAACACTCCTACACCAGTGAATTCACTGGTGTAGGAGTGTTGTTGTTTTCAATGCGTCTACTCTACTCTCATTCTACTCTCCGCTGGATAGAGGAGCAAAAAAACGCGCCTAATAGTGATTATAAAGTCATCCTAATATGCCGTTCACACTACACTCTAAATCAGGCGATTTCGATCAGCTGATCGCTTTAGAGCTAAATCAACTTAAATCTACCTGATTACCCATACATTTTTTTCGGCTTCTGACAGAGTTAATCAATTAGATTTAGAGTTAATCAAGTACAAATCAGGTACTATTGTGGCGAATTTTTCTCAGAGCGCGGCGAATTTCATCCGTAAGAGCGAGAATAGATTTGAATGAAACGTCATTCGAATTTCGTCCTAAAATAGCAAAAATTGAATTAAAGAGGAAAATGTGAGTTGCACAAAGTGAAAAGAAAATATTCTTGCATGTTCCTGCACCATTTTCAACAACTTTCACGCAAAAAAGATTGTACTCATAAATTCGAATGACATTGCTCTCTCTAAATCTCCTCATTCTAAATCACTTCGGGTAGTGCGAACGCTCACCTGATTAACTTTGACAGCTTCTAAATCTACTTGATTTAGAGTGTAGTGTGAACGGCTTATAAGCGGTAATAAATTATCGCCACAAAAATATTCCACCTTCATAACAACATTACGCAAAAAATATGTTGCTTGCCGCGCACATTTGAAAATATTTACTCCGTTTGACACTTCAGTATTTTTCAGTAGCTCAGACCCTACTGAAATTTACTGAAAGAGGGGAAATTTTCAGTTTTCAGTAAAACGGAGTACGCGATTAATCGCAATTAATCGTAGTATGGGAACAGACGTAATTACTTATATATGAAAATATACTCCAACCGCACGATACAACCAATGCCTTCTAGAAGTACGGGCCGTCAGGCTACGTAATCGTTCTCGCCGTGACGTAATGAGTTTAGGAAATCTGACAGTTCCACGAGGCAGTGCCGATGTACACGGAGATTTCACTTGCGGGTTTTCGGTTAAAATATGAATAAAACGTTAGTTTTTTGTGCGTGGACGCGTTTTAATAATAATATTTAGTCATAAGTTGCATTTTGTAGCAATTTATTGTATCGCGAAAGCAAATCGACACGAAGCATCGCATAACCTAACAACTGATAAACATTTTGCAGCGAATTTTTCCAATTAAACCGCACGCTCCGCATTAATTTGCGTTTTAGCTGTTCACTAGCACTGTTCCGCATATACCACTTTGTTTTCATTTCAGTCACTTTAGCACAACCCGTACAATTAACATTTTCCCGCGGACGTCCCAGAAGACTACGTGTGTTTTTCGCGACATTTTTCCCGATGCTCTGACGTCATCATTCTGCATTACGGCCCGCACTTCTAGGAGGCATTGATACAGCAATCTATTCTGTCATTTAGGTGTCATACTAATTAAGCGCAGCGAACCAGTGCTGCCATTCTAAATTTTGAAATGGTGCTAAATAACTCCGAGAAAAATTCTAAAAGCAATGCTAAACTGAATAAATCAATGCTAAAGTCCGTTTTATGTCAATAGACTTAAAAATCAAGTAAATTTTTCGTGTGCCTTTGTATGCATGCAACAAAAAACTCTAGCGCACCTGAACCGCTAGAAGCACTAATGTTCGAAGAACAGTAGAAGAATCGTCCAGATTTTGAGTCCAAACTGTTTCAAACGCCACGTTTTACTTTGGTCTTATAACTCATATGGTGGAAAGGTTTCAGATATTACCACTGGCATGAATTTCAAAGTTTATGAGAGCAAAACACTTGTTAATTATATTCGCTATCAGTTGCTTATTTCACAAAAATTTTCAAAGCATCATCTCATATAACATCAATGAAGAAAATGCTCAGAGCCTGCAGCACTGTAACTGAAGCTGGTGTTTGGGGCTGCTATCCGAAAAATTTGCAGAACTTTGGGAATTGAAACATTGGTTATTTATTTTCATTGTAAATGTTTCCGGTATGAATACTAACTGTAAGCATTTATTGATATAAAAATAGCACTACCGACCTTCGTATTGTATGCATACATGTATTTTCTATCGTTTGGATTGCGCTGCCTGTATCTTGGTTTTATTTGTGCACCGAGCACTTTCAATAAAACAGACATAGAGCTACAATTAGAAATAGCCTTTGAAATTGAGCTGCATGTAAGTGCTGGCAACCTTTTGCCAGTATCAAAACCAAAAATATATCACATCTGGTTCACGTTTAAATTATCCTACCCTGCGAATTTCGAAAACATTTACTGTTTACTGTCACTACAATATCATTACAATTCGAAAATTTTACGATAAAATTGCTTAATAAAGATATTGCAAATAAACACAAAACCAACAATAGCTGGCAACCCTATCGTGGCTTTTCAACCAGATTCGGTCTGAATAATGCCTATAGTAGGTTCCTTAATTGTATGAAATTTGTATTGATTTCATGACTGCACTGGAAGTTATAGGGCAAAAAGCTTTATTTTTCTGAGCGAATTTTCAAAACCAAGGACACAAAAATTATCATAGCTGGCAGCACCAATCGATTTTTTCAACAAAATTTTTACCAAATACGTCTTAGAGCCTAGACACACAGGCACTTAAATTACTAATTTACTAATGATCTTTTATGCCTAAATTAGTAATTTAAAAGTACCTGACACACAGCCCTTGCGTTAATGATGAATACTGTCACTGACTATCTGTCACTCAAAGAAACAAGTTTTTATATGTTGTCTATCTTATGTGCTAATTAATAAAGTTGCAATAGAAACCGGGCAAAAAACTACATTAAAATTGTGTAAATATTTTGAAATTTTTTGTATAGTGTTTCCTAGACAACTAATTTTTTGGTATCCGACAGCAAGAATGACAAGCGGTCCCCCATCTTAGTACTAACCGCGCAAACCACTGCTTAGCTTCGGTGATCTGACGAGAACCGGTCGTTCCAGTGTGGTATGGCCGTATTAAATCTGACGTTTCAAAAAAGTTGTGTTATTATTTTTCAATGGGAAAAGCGACTTTTTAAAAGGGAAATTTGTATTATATCGGGCAACTCTACTTCATTAAAGATTAAATTTCGAAAGTCTGATGACCATTAGCGATTTGCTAAATGATTGATAATTTGGTCATTTAGTGGTGATTAGTCCAACTTACCATATGACACACGGCACTTAAATGATGATTTACGGTAAATGATCATTTAGGCTGCGCTGTTTGTCTAGGCTCTTAGAGTAAGGTTCAGCTACTGTGTCAATTTCATGAAAATCTGGTAACTGAATCAGAATTCATAGGGCAAAAAGCAGTTTTTTTTTCTTTGTAATTTTTCAAGCTAGCACCACTGGCACAGAGTTTCCCACAATTCAAAATCGCTTCTATCAGACCTGGTCCTAATTAAGTCCAATGTATTCTGTAAATTTCAACTGCATCTGATTATTGGTTCGTGAGTTCCCGTGAACAGAAGTTTCTGATGCTAAAAATATAGGTAAATTGGGAAAGAGTTACCGTTCTTGTCCGACATGAAATTTCCAAAGTTTTACTTTGACTGCGTAAACAAAGCATAAGATTTGTGTATAAGTTAGTTTTAGTTGTAGGTTAGGTTAGGTTTGGTTAACGTGGCTGCCGATCTTCAGAGTCCTGACGACCAGCACACATAGGCACAGGAGAGGCCCGTTGTGATACCACAATATTTTAGTGACTCTCTTCTACTCACTAAAGTCAGGAAACCATTTGCTTCCTTTGAGAAACCGATTTATCCCCTTAAGCTTTACCAGGGACAATTACGTCAGGTTTGAGAGAAAGGGTGCACCAAGTGCCGCCAGTCTTCTCCTTGCCAAAGCCGGACACTGACACATGAGGTGAATGACGGTTTCCTCCTCATCCTCAGAGCCACAGCTCCGACAGAAGTAGTTAAACTCTACGCCCAAACGTTGTGCATGCCGTCCTATAAAGCAGTGGCCCGTTAGAACGCCCACAGTGCAACGAAGGGCGCTTTGAGTTAAGCCTAAAAGCTGCCTGGTGCGATGCGCATCCATGGATACCCAGGACTGCCTTGTTATCACACAGGAAGATTCATCTGCTCAGGACTTCTTAGCGTCCTCAAGATATTTTTGCCTTATGGCCAGTTTGACCGATGTCATCGGTATACCTATTGAAAAGGAGCAAGAGACCTCAGGTAGCAAAGTTCCAAGCCTTGCTAGCTCATCGGCCTCACAGTTGCCCTGAAAACCTCTATGTCCAGGTACCCAAATCAATTGAACAACCGAATGTCTCGACATCTCCCTAAGAGATGCACGGCATTCAGCAACAATCTTGCACATTGTACAAGGACCAGCAAGGAACTTAATAGCCGCTTGGCTATCTGTGAAAATACCAATATTGACCCCGAATATTCGATTACACAGAAGCCAGTCGACTGCCTGATAAATAGCCACCACCTCCACCTGAAAGACACTACAGTGGTCTGGTAGACGGAGGGACAGCTTGAGATTCAGCTCATCTGAGTATACACCACTCCCAACTCTATAATTTAGCTTTGAGCCGTCAGTGTACACATGGGTAAGCCCATTATCAAGGGTGATACCATCACACCATTCCTCCCTGCATGGAATGCGAGTTGTAAACTCCAAATCCAGTATGCATTGTGGGGCGTTGTAGTCAACAACCGCTGGTGCGGGTACTCCCTCGGCCAAGATCCTCGCATGACCGAAATCTGTCCTATTCCATGCTGAGATACAATTTAGTCTCACAGCAGCAAGATTAGCTTGCTGTGAGATCAGTAGGTTGGTTGGCAGCCAATGTAGCAGCACAAACAGTGCCTTAGTAGGAGTGGAGCGGAGCGCTCCAGTTACCTGTAGTGCAGCCATTCTTCGCACTTTTTCAAGCTGCCGTTTGCAGGTAGCCTTAAGAGCAGCCTGCCACCAGAACGCCACCCCAAACAACAGAATTGGTTCCACCACAGCAGTGTAAAGCCAAGCAACAGTACGAGGCTGCAATCCCCAACTCGCCCCTATGGCCCTTTTGCAACAGTAAAGTGCGTTGAAAGCCTTCCCAGCTCTTTCTGCCACATTGTACGTCCATAGTGACTTCGAGTCAAGGATCAGCCCTAAGTATTTGACCTTCTGGCTCAAGTTAATGGAGACCCCATTTAATTTGGGTAACTCAAAATCAGGAACTTTGTACCTCCTTGTAAACAGCACTAGTTCCGTTTTATTAGGATTCACATTCAAGCCGCACTCACGACTCCAATGCGAAATTATGGCAAGAGAGTGATTTAACCTCTCCGATAGCGTAGATAAATACTTTCACGACACTGAAACAGCTATGTCGTCTGCGTAAGCAATCACTTTGCAGCCGGCATGGTCCAGCTTCCTTAGAAGAGTATTCACCGTGATGTTCCACAGCAGGGGAGAGAGAACTCCACCCTGAGGTGTGCCCGTGCTGACTCTTCGTCTTACGCTGGCATTACCCAGCGTAGAGATTACAACTCTACTTTTGAGAAGCTGCACAATAAAAGCAACCAACCGTTCATCCACATGCATCACCGAGAGAGCCTCAACAATTGCGTTAGAATTAACGTTGTTTAAGGCCCCCTCGATGTCCAGGAAGACAGCAAGCGTATATTCCTTTAGAGCAAGAGATTTCTCAACTTGCTCAATAAGGACGTGAAGAGCGGTCTCAACAGACTTACCTTTGGTATAAGCATGCTGCGACTGCGAGATCAGCATAGGATCGATTGATCTTTTAATATGGTAATCAATTATCCTTTCCAAAATCTTTAGCAGGACGGAGTTAAGACTTATTGGACGATAATTCTTCGGCTTAACGTTCGTAACTTTTCCTGCTTTAGGAATAAACACCACTCTGGATTCCCACCAGCTGGTGGGAACATACGAGAAGCGTAGACAAGCGTTATAGATCTCTCTGAGCCAAGGTAGCGATACTTCCATGGACTTCTGAATGTCAGCCGCAAGGACGCCATCAAGGCCCGGGGACTTAAACGGCTCAAATGAGTTAATAGCCCACCTCAGTTGAGAATTTGATATTCTGAACGGCGGGATTGAACTGTAATTTTGCTCCGTCTGACCCGCCACTTCTAGAGGGCAATGATTGCCCGGAAAGTATGCGTCTGTCAGTACTTTGAGAGTATCTGCGCTCCAAATGTCCTCAGGATTCATGATGCACCCCATAGCTTTTGGTGTCGCGCTTAAGACCTTACGAAGGCGATTTGCCTCGCTGAGAGTCTCCACGTTACCACAGAAAGATCTCCATGAGGACCTCTTTGCCTTAAGTACGGCATACTTAAAAGCCTTAAGCTTCGTTTTATACATCGACCAGTGATTAGATCTTTCTGAGCAATTGAACTCCCTCCTACACTCTCTTCGCTAGGTACTGATCTCCTTATTCCACCAGAGGGGCTTGGGATTGCCCCTGCCCGTGGGTGGCTTACAAGTTTCCCTAGACGCGAAGTTGAGAGAACTAGTTCATGATAGCAGTCAATGCTCTTAGGAACAATTTCCAGTGAGGATCGAACTAGAGAATTAAATAGCTTCCAGTCCGTCCTCTTTCTGTTTATAAAAGCTACCTGCTCGGCAGAGCTGCGGCCAGCCACGTTGTACGATATGTACCTGTGATCAGAGTAAGAACACTCCTGTAGAACCCTCCAGTCACGGAGAAGTTGCAAGTGCCGCCCACTAATCAAGGTAACGTCAAGCACCTCCCTTGGGTTTAAGGTAAGGAAGGTCGGTTCGCTGCCAGTGTTGGCGATGAAGAGGTTTTAGTTGTAAGAAACGGAAATTTTTTTAGGGGATTCGATGGTTTAAATATTTTCACTTTCAGTGCCTGCTGTAGCTGCAGGGCTGCCAGCACGTTAATAAAAAACTATGCAAGAGTGCAACTTAACAACATTAATATGTCCTGTAAGTTTCATAATAATTTGATAATAAAGTAAAAAATTAGCGCAATTCAAAAACTTTCAAATTTTCCCAATTTCATTTTAGGCGCCTAGTGCACACATTGGGTTAAAAATTTCAAAAACATTTATATCGTATACCTGGAAGATTTAAACCGGCTTGAATCCGCATTCAAACTAAAAAGATTACATACAGACGCAGATTGGAATCAAATGCGATCAATTCGATCCGATCCAATAGCTGAGGCTGGATCGAATCGAAATATGTCATGTATACGCGAATCGAAAGATTGAAAGAAGAAACGACTTGTCATATGCAGCTGTCAACGTAGCGCACGTGTTACATTAGATAGTTTTTCATTCGTGTTTTGCGATGTGTTGTGGAAGGTTGTTGTGCTTTAATTAAGGAATATTAACGTCGACGGTTCGATTGAAAAGTTTGGTAAGATTTTTTTCGATTAAGTCTGCATAACACTTTTCACGGTTCATTAATTTTTACTAATGTTCGAAGAAGAACATTAGTATTAAAATCACTTTGGCCAAAAATTCATATTTCTATATATATATATATATATATATATATATATATATATATATATATATATATATATATATATATATATATATCTATATCTATATATATATATATATATATATATATATATATATATATATATATATATATATATATATATATATATATATATATCATCAAAAAATTTCAGTGAAAAACTCTCAGGAACGCGCCATCCGATTGAGCTGAAATTTTCAGGACACATTGGTGTATATGCAGAATAGTGCCAGGTCTCACAAAAAGTTAATAATCTTTAACTCTTTGGCGCCGGCGGCCATTTTAGTGATATTTTTAATATACCTATTATTCTGTACACAAATAAGTTTTGCAAAAATAAAGTTGACGAAATAAATTTTGAACGTGTTTTACATGCGAATCGGATAATGTTTTGGAATTTTTTAACCCCATGTGTGCGCTGGGTGCCTAAAAACAGAACGGGAAAACTTGAAAATTTTTAAATTGCGATAACTTTTGACAGAGTTTTTCAATCATTACGAAATTTTTAGAACATATTGGTATTATTTAGTTGTAGATTTGTGTAGCTTTTGATGAGCGTGCTGGCAACTCTGAAGGTAGGGCAGGCACTGAAAGTGAAAACCTTCAAATCATCGTCTCTCTTGAAAAACAGCCGCTTCTTCAAAAAAAAGCCACTCATATGTAAATCTTGTGCTTTGTTTACATAATCAAAAAAAAAAATTTGATATGGTATAACGGGCACGCCTGGTAACCCTTGCCCAATTTACCTATATTTTTAGCATCAAAAACTTCTGTTCACGGAAACTCACGATCCAATGAGCAGAATTAATTGAAATTTGCAGAATGTATTGGTCCTATATAGGACCAAATTTGATAGAAGTGATTTTGAAATGCGGGTGATTCTGTGCCAGTGGTGCCATCTTGAAAAATCACTAAAAGAGATAACTGCTTTTAGCCCTATAAATTCTGATTGAATCGTTCGATTTTGACGAAATTCACACAGTAGCTGAACCTTATTTAATACCACGTTTGGTAGAAGTTTGGTCGAAAAATTCGGTTGGAGCTGCCAGCTATGATAATTTTGGTGTCTTAAATTTGAAAAAATAAAAATTTGGAAGTGAAAACATTAAACCATCGAATTTCCAAAAACTGTCCGTTTCTTACAATAAAACCAATCTGTATACAAATCTTATGCTTTATCTACACGTTCAAAGTAAAACTTTGGAAATTTCATGTCGGGCAAGAACGTTAACCCTTTCCCAGTCAACCTATATTTTTAGCATCAAAAACTTCTGTTCACGGGAACTCACGAATCAATAATCAGATACCATTTAAAATTTACAGAATGCATTGGACTTTAGTAGGACCAGGTCTGATAGAAGCGATTTTGAATTGTGGGCAACTCTGTGCCAGTGGTGCCATCTTGAAAAATTACACAGAAAAAAAACTGCTTTTTGCCCTATGAAATGTGAATTAGTTACCAGATTTTCATGAAATTGACACAGTAGCTGAACCTTACTCTAAACTCTGTTTGATAGAAATTTGGTTGAAAAATTCGATTGGTGCTACCAGCTATGGTAATTTTTGTGTCTTTGAATTTGAAAATTCGCTCAGGGAAGTAAAACTTTTTGCCCTATAACTTCCAGTGCAGTCATGAAATCAATACGAATTTCATACAATTAATAGAACCTATTATAAGCATTATTCAGGCCAAATTTGGTTGAAAAGCCACGATAGGGTTGCCAGCTATTGTTGGTTTTGTGTTTGCTTGCAATATCTTTATTAAGCGGTTTTATCGTAGAATTTTCAATTGGTAATGATATTGTAGTAACAATAAACAGCAAATATTAAGCTTTCCATTATTTGAAAAAACTCGCTGCAGGTAATCCTAAATTTCTTTATACTCCTATAACTTCGAATGTAATATAACAACGTAAAGCAGATGTGATATATTTTTGGCTTTGATACTGGCGAAAGGTTGCCAGCACGAGTCGGTTGTGCTACTTTTGTATCAATAAATGCTTACAGTAAGTATTCATACCGGAAACATTTAAAATGAAAATAAATAACCGATATTTCAATTCCCAAAATTCTGCAAATTTTTCGGATCGCAGTCCCAAACACCAACTTCAGTTACAGTGCTGCAGGCACTGAACATTTTCTTCATTGATGTTATATGAGATGCTGCTTTCGAAATTTTGTGAAATAAGCAACTGATAACGAATATAATTAACCCGTGTTTTGCTCTCATAAACGTTGAAATTCATGCCAGTGGTAATATCTGAAACCTTCCACCATATGAGTTATAATGCATTCTTGAGACCAAAGTAGAACGTGGCGTTTGAAACAGTTTGGCCGTAATAAGCAGCTCATGTGGTGGATTATGCACTCAAAACCTGCACGATTCTTCTACTGTTCTTCGAATATTAGTGTTTCTAGCGGTTCAGGTGCGCTAGAGTTTTTTAATTCTAGATGGCGAAAAGAAATATTTGGAACAATGAAGAAATATTTGGGGCAGTGTTCTCTTTAGCTGTTTGACGGAAAACTGTTCCGCAATTCGGAAGTTTACGACAAAATCGAAAAAGAAATGTTGTTAAGAGGCTACATTTCGAAGAATGCGCAGCAAATAGAAATTAGATGGAAAAATTTCAAAAGGTCATACACGAATGTGAAAAAAAACCAGATAAGTGGAAATAATCGGCATTTTTGCCCATATTTTGAGATACTGCAGCGGTTACTTGGGCACAGACCATCAGCAGAAGTAAGTATAATTGTGATATTTGAGCATTTTTCTTTAATGCATAATGTAATTGTTTGGCAGATGAAAACCCATTTGTGGACGTAGCAATAGAGCCAGCAACAGACACTTCAACAACTGGTGACGGAGAAGACACTACGCTTGGAGATTTAACACCGAACCCAGCAAGTAAGATTGTTGTTACTTAATTTGATGTACTTATCAATTCTTATCAATTATCAGTTCCCCTTGTGTTAGGAAAAGTAGCAAGAAAACGAGCGAATATCGGAAACTGCAGCTATTCCAAATCAGTTGAAAAGTTGGGAGCCATAATAAAATCAACCCAAGAAGTGGCATCGAAAAAATATTTCGACGAACAAAAAAAATAATAGATTTGGAGTTCAAACGATACAAGGAATTGGAACCCGAAGCAGATGAAAAATTTAAGGCGACAGCAAAAGAGGTGTTGCAGGAAAGCACTGAATCATTTTTAAAGGGACTACGTGATATTTTTGTGGAGGCAAATCAACAATCTACCGCCAGTACCGCCTCAGAAAGCGTCATCAATAATTTCGCTGATGTAAGAACTTTCCTGCGCAACTTCAATGCAGCGAACCAACCCGAGGCTTAGTTTTAAGTTATAAGTTAGTAAAAATTGTGTGTACATATTGTTTTAAATATATTCTACAAGTACATATTGTTTGAAATGAATTTTTTATTTTTTCCCATAAATTTGTGTTGCATTTCGTTATTTCATTGGGAGTTTTAGCTAAGTTTTGTTCCTAGCAATTTTTTGATTAAAAGTGAATGTGCTCGAGTATAATTTTACCACATCTCATAAATTATCGCTGATAGATCATACAACTTCGAGGTAGTAATTGCTAAAACTTCGCCTTAGCAAGGAGTATTAATTGCAATTCGCAGATACAAAGCTGGTCTCGAATACGCCTAAAGGTCTCGAATACGCAAGTAGTTTTATTTTGCATGTAAGACAGTGTCCGAATTTGAAAAATTATCAATATTTTTTAAATAACATAAATATGCTGTCGAAGCCACAACAGTTAACTAAAAATGCTTCTTTGAAATGGGGAAAAAATGGATTACACGCATTCACTTATATGTAGAATAACGTAGAATAATATTGTCAACCACTTACAAAATTTTATTGAAACATGTACGTATGTAAAATTAAACATATATTACTTGGTTTTTAAACTTTTGATTAATGGATATTTCATAGCCATATAGTTTTTCAGATGATTTCTAATTTCTTCACCCTGTAAAGTAAACAGCTCGCTTTGATTGAATTAAGATATTAGGCGTGTTTTTTTGCTCCTCTATCCAGTAGAGAATAGGATATACGCATTGGAAACCACAACACTCCTGTACCAGTGAATTCACTAGTACAGAAATTGTATTCGTCATAGGTAGTTCACGTGCTGAAGTATAGAATGTGCTGATAGAAAAAAAAGCTCATACGAAGTTGTCTTTTTTTCTGTGAGATGGCTTTGGTTTTTTGAAGGTTAAGTTGAATGTTTTGGTAGTTAGTAAATTAAAAAAAGCTCGCATAATGTGTAGAAAGTTAAAAGAGATAATTTTCTGTTAGTCCTTTTGCTATTTTCTATCGATTGTTGTAGTGTATATTCATTATTTTCTTCCTTTATTTTGAGTTGCTGAGTGGTACCACAGCAAATACAGCAACCTATGCCAGTCTTAGCAAAAGCATCAGTTGTTTTGTGATGGACCGTTTTTTTGCGTCATTGTTCTATTCTGTTCTGTATCGGAGCAAAAAAAACACGCCTATTGTTGGTTGCGGTGACTTTTCATTCCACGCCTCCCTGCAAGGAAGTTTTCTTCTCTCTAAGATGTTGTGAAGAATGCAGCAAGTCGCAACAATTTTCGGTACAAAACGAACGTTGACATCTATTCCCTTCTGCAACATTCGCCATCTTCCCTTCAACCGCCCAAGAGCATTTTCCACTACGATTCGTGCTTTGTTTGTATACGCATCAAAGGAATCTAGTTCGGGCGTTAAAACCCCAGAATATCCTTTAATTAATCATTTGTGCAGCGGATATGCATTGTCACCAATGATAAATGCTGTTATATCTCTTCCTCCAATAGTTTTTGAAGGCTGTCAATAAATTGAAAAATTAGTGTGAAAATCAAAGACGAAGTATACTTAAACTTACAAAAGTCCTCTCTTCAATAGTAAGAGAAAGAAATGAATCCTTTAACACTGTGGCATCATGCGCACTTCCCGGATGCTTGCAGGTGATATCCATAAATCTGTTGTGAATATTTTTATCATGTAAATGCAGTGTCGTATCTAAAATATATAAACAATTTACCTGTAATTGCAGTCCACCAAACCTTGCAATACTAACGACGTCCATCCTTTTCTGTTAATATAATCGGGAGCTCCTGTTGATGGCGCCATCACTGGTATGTGAGTCCCGTCAATAGCCCCAATAATTTGCGGAACGCCACTTTTCTTTTCGAAACCTTGTATAATATTCTCAGCTTCTGTTCCAGACGGTATTTTTATCTCTTCCTTCAGGAACACTTTTATCATAGCATCACAAAATTTGTATAAACATTTCTGAACGGTGCTCTTATGCACTCCGAGCTCATTTGCTACGATTTTTTATTCGGCACATGAAGCCAGTTCGTAAATTCCAATGGCTACACACCGTACCATACTTGGGCCTTAGTTCTATAAACACCTCACTGCAAACATAATTCAATGTTTCGCGATCCATCCGGAAATTTTCTATAATTTATTCTTGAAACTCAGAGTTTTTCACAACCGAAAGCCACCAGTGTTTCCTTCGGCTTCTCATCCACATTTTTCTGACTCTTTTTTTTTTTTTGGATATTTATCAGTCTCATATAAAGTTTACATCCTCGTTATGTGGTTGTATCTGATTAATTTTATGCGCCGCGACAATCTTCTAATAAATTCACTTCTTCGTTTTTTAATCAATCTTCGACGTAAATTCATTAGCATTGAAAATTGATTTTGAAACAAATTCATGACGGCAACATTGAGTTTCATTTTCGTCATTGTTTCCGCACTTCACGACCATAGGAATAGAAATGAACTGAAGGTTATGTTACGTGTCATTTCAATCTCATTTCAATCTTTTGATGTTTTGATGTTTGTTTGAGTGTTGTCATATATGCGATTCAAATTTCAATCTTTCGATCTTTGGATCTTTGAATCATCCATGTATACGTACTAATTATCATATTCACATTTAGAACACGTTCAGAATTCATTATATAAACTTTATTTTTGGAAAAGTTATTTTTTGACAGAATAATAGCTATATTTAAAATATCACCAAAATGGCCACCGGCGCCAAAGGGTTAAAGATTATTAAATTTTCGTTATGTGGTTGTATCCGATTAATTTTATGCGCCGCGACAATCTTCTAATAAATTCACTTCTTCGTTTTTTAATCAATCTTCGACGTAAATTCATTAGCATTGAAAATTGATTTTGAAACAAATTCATGACAGCAACACTTTATACTTTCATTTTCGTCATTGTTTCCGCACTTCACGACCGTAGGAATAGAAATGAACTGAAGGTTATGTTACGTGTCATTTCAATCTCATTTCAATCTTTTGATGTTTGTTTGAGTGTTGTCATATATGCTATTCAAATTTCAATCTTTCGATCTTTGGATCTTTGAATCATCCATGTATACGTACTAATCATATTCACATTTGAAACACGTTCAGAATTCATTATATAAACTTTATTTTTGGAAAAGTTATTTTTTGATATAATAATAGGTATATTTAAAATATCACCAAAATGGCCACCGGTGCCAAAGGGTTAAAGATTATTAACTTTTTGTAAGACCTGATCCTATTTTGTATATACATCAATGTATCCTGAAAATTTCAATTCAATCGGATGGCGCGTTCCTGAGATTTTTTCACTGAAATTTTTTGATGATATATATATATATATATATATATATATATATATATATATATATATATATATATATATATATATATATATATATATATATATATATATATATATATATAAGTTAAGAAAACTCTCGACGTTTTCTTTTAAAAAAATAATTTTATTAGTTCAGCTCGAAGCTTGCTTAATTACTAACTACAAATTGTGAGCTTAAACCTAAGGTAACCTCGGATGCTGATGTCGGCAAACGTGACCAGGCTGAGGAATTCTGCTGCGGCGAGAGTTTATTGTCTCCGGTTCGTAGTTTCCAGACAGGTGTCGGGTTGCTTCGGACCGTGTGACCGCAATCCATGTGAATGGAATGTGGGAGCCGGTGATGTTAAGTCCTCCCCTCTTAAATTCTGGGTGTCCTCACTCAGAAAAGTGGAATTTTGTAGATGCTGTTTTCAAGTTTCTTGTTGGGGTGAACCGAAATGTTCTCCAAGAGGACATCTTGGGGTGGTCCTGTGTTCAAGGTTAGAGGTAATGTTATGGCGGTGGTTTTACCCGATTTTGGATTTTTTTGTTTTAAGCAGCATATGTAGGTTTTAAGTTTTTCCAAAGCTAGGAAGGTGAGTATCATCATGAGGATTCCGTAAATGGTCCAGGAGTTGGTTTCGTTTTTTGAATTTAGGCCGTCTAGCTGCTTTGTATTATTTAAGTGCAATTCTTTCAACATTTCGAGGGACAGAATTTCTTCTATATCCTGATTGTTGTCTTCTGGTTGTGTTAGGGGTGGTAATATTTGAACGCTGGTAATTTCGGAGGATATGAATTTTTTCCTCGTTAATCATGATGCTCGTGTTTTGAAATTTTACCAAATAGCTGCCATATAGTTGTTGGGTTGTGCCGTTGATGTTAATTGTGCCTTTGAAGTTGTTTAAGAAAATTAAGCCTGGCGCTAATTCCTCTAACGATGGAAGGTGGTGACTGTTTGTCCTTACACAACTACTAACCTTATTTCTAAATATTTCTTGTATACATGTAATGTTGCTTATGTCTCTAATGTTTTGTTTCTTACAGATAGAAATTTCGTTAATTGTTTCACAACGATTTAAAATGCCAAAAGTTGTTTCCTTATATTTTAAGATATTTTGATATTCGATTTTATTTACCAAATTATGTTTGTTTACCGGTTTTATTAAAAATCTATCGAAATTAATTTCAGAAGTAGTTGGTACGTTTATGATATAGAAAATATGAGTCGAATTCTGTGCAATCTTAATATCTGCAAATAATAGTGCATTTTCAACATTATTATATGGTACATGGTTTTTTGAAAGATTTTCTAAAATGTGTGATATTTCTTGTTTGGAAAGAATGTTTGAATTAATAATATTTACTTTAGCTAATTGGATGGCTTGAGCTACATTGACAAGATCTTCCTTCACGATTCTAATTTTGTATTGAGTGCTAAGTGCCAAAGTATTTTCGAAAATGCTATCTCTTTTTATAGTATTTAGAATTTCATTAGTTATATTGGTGATTTTGTTAATTCTGTCGTTTTGACTTTGGTTAATGAGAATTTGCTTGTTATTATTTTCAAGTAAGTCGTTAATCTTTCCTTTCATTAATACATAATCATCGTGATCGGGGTTACCCGCGATCCATTTGATTGCAGAACCAATGAAGTTTAGCGATCTTTTGGTTTTGTGTTGCTCGATGTTGCTAATAATATTTTCAATCTGTTTTATTTCGTGATCAAGGAGGGAATAAAAGGGATTGTTGGGTAAAATGTGTTTTAACAGGATTGATGAAACTTCTTTTGTAAAATTCTTATATTGGTCTAGCGGTATTATATGGGTAAGTTTAAGGTTTCCTGTTTGAATTTTAGCTATTCCGGTTTTTAATGCCAAAAATTGTGTGTTGGTATAATCAATAAAATTGGACGCTGACAGATGCAGCTGCGATGAGGTATCTGGAATAGAGATTAATTTCTTATGTCACTTTTGTGAATAACTCGTCCTGATTCGGTTGTTATTAGAGAGGGTTTGTCTTCTTTTACAATTTCCTTCTTGTACCTGGGTGAAAGTTTAGTACCACTGCGCTTATTGTTTTTTACATAAACGATTTCGCCTATCTCGTAAGTTTTTATTGGTTGCCTAATTTTATTATGATACTGTATGTCTTTTTCTTGTGTCTTTTTCAGTTGTTCGATGTTATCTTTGCGGGATTTTTCTAGTCCTTCCGGGTCAGTAGAAACGATTCTACCGTAGAAGAGTTCAATGGGTTTTTTCCCGTTGCTGAGTGAATACTGCAGTTGTATTCATATACAGATCTTTCTAGTAGCTCCTCAAATGATCTGTGAATCCCATCGGTTTTGAGGCATCGCATTATCTCAGTTAAGGTTGAATGAAACTTTTCTACTTGTCCATTAACCTCGCTTTTATAGGCTGGAGCTCGATAAATTTGGATACCGAGTTGGTCTTGCATCATGAAGGTAATTGATGCTGAATTGAGGGATTTTTCTCCGTTGATTACTACGCTTTTAGGGATTCCAAAGAATATAAGTGTTTCTCTAAGTGGCTGACGGACATCTTCTATAGCTCGAGATTTTAGCATTTTAGCTTGGGCGAATTTGGAAAATTTGTCTATTGCTGTGAGTACTATGCGTGATTTAGTTAGGTAGATATCTACATGAAGGATGTGGCCGGGATATTCTGGGATTGGCGTGTTTCCAAGAATTGGGTTATTTGGGTGTCTATCATATTTATTTTCTTTACAAACGACACACTGTTTTACTATTTTCTTGATTTTAGCGTTCATTTTTGGGAAATAGTATTTTTCTAAAATTTGTTGCATGTTTTCTTTTGCACTTCGATGTGCCCGTTTGTGAATTTTAAGAATGAGTTCGTCTTGTTCGGTTTCGCCACGAACGTTTTCTACTTCTCTTTGAGTGAATCTTATTTTGTAATTACTAAAATAGAGCCCATAAAGTTCTTGAATTATTCCCATTATATCTTCCGTGGTCATTATACCGTTAATGACGTTTGGGTTAAGATACCTTTTCAAAATTCCGATAAGGTTTTCGCGTGTACACTCTGGTTCGAAAAATACATGCTTCCAGTAGTTTGGAAAGGCTCTTTCCCAATTTTGAAGACGAGTTGCGTTCGAAATGCGTTAATAGGTGTCTCAACTGAAGGAATTAGATTTTGACCTGACGTGTCATCGCTATGAGTTGCGGTTGTTAAAGAGGTTATGTTGCTTCCTTGTGGAGGCCTTGACAGTGCATCGGCTACAATGTTTGCCTTCCCCGGTTTGTACTTCAATTCGTACTGATATTCTTCGAGGATGGCTTTCCATCTCTTCATTTTCGCATTCGTGTTTTTATTGCTAAGCGCGTAAGTTAGGGGTTGGTGGTCGGTAAATATGTGTACCTTTCTAGAGCCATATAAGTAATTGCGTAGTGATTTCAAAGCCCATATTATTGCTAGCATCTCTTTTTCGTTTACCGCGTAATTCTCTTCTTCTGCTCTGAATGTTCTGGACAGGAAAGCGATTGGTCTATCTTCCTGCGACAGGACTGCACCAATGGCGTGTTGAGAAGCGTCTGTTGTAAGGTCGAACGGTTTTTGGAAATCTGGGAAGCGAAGAGTTACATCACGAGAGATTAGGGAATCTTTGATTTTTTGAAAGGCGTTCATCGCATCTTGAGATAATTCGACGCGGATCTTGCTAGACTTCTGCTTAGAAATGCGTCCCTCCTCTCCTCTTGGGAGTGATGTTAATGGGTTGGCTAATTTGGCGAAGTCACGAATGAATCTTCGGTAATAGCCAGCCATTCCCAAGAAGGATCTTAGCTCCTTTAGTGTTTCAGGAGGGGGTAGTTTTGCAATAGCTTCGACTTTATTCGGATTAGTCCTTATTCCGTCTTCAGAGATGACAAAGCCCAAAAATTCTACGGGTTTTCTAAGGAATTAACATTTATCAAGTTGGACTTTGATATTGGCTTTTTCTAATGTTTGGAATACAAGAGCAATGTTGTTTATATGCTCGTTTTCATCGACACCAAATATTACGATATCATCGATATATACATAACATCTGACGCCGATATGTTCACGTAAGATATCGTCAAGTGCTCTTTGGAATATCGATGGAGCATTTTTCAATCCAAACGGGAGCCTTGTGAATTCGTATTTGCCGTTGTTTACTGAAAAGGCAGTTTTCTCGATATCAGATTCCTTCAGTGGTATCTGGTGGAAGCCGCTTTTCAGATCGATTACAGTGAACAACTTACTTTTGCCGAGATTTGCGAGAACCTCATTAATCTCGGGTATTGGATATCTGTCAGGTATTGTTACGGAGTTCAGCTTCCTGTAATCTATAACAATCCTGTATTTTTGCTCTCCGGAAGCGTCTAACTTTTTTTTCACGACCCACATTGGAGCATTATACGGCGATCTCGATGGTCGTATGATGCCATCATCTAGCAGTTTTTGTATCTCCATTTCGACCACTGGCTTGAGAGCGTGAGGGTATGGGTAGGATTTAGAGTAAACGGGGCTATTGTCGGATGTGCGTATTTCCGCTTTTACTGTCGTAACATAAGTTAATTTAGAATTGGGTTCTGAAAATAGGCTTTGATGCTGCTTTATTAAGGAGAGTAAGTTAATAGTTTGTTGTTGCGTTAAGTGTGAGGTACGGATATCAATGTTGTTTACAGATTCTGAAAGACTTTGTTTGATTGGAATTCGCATATTATTATTGAGCATAATGAAATTTTCAGCGGTGTATATTACAGCTCCTAGTTCTTTCAAACTGTCGTTCCCTAAAATTCCGTGGAACGATTTGAGTGTGGGTAGTATGAAGAATTTAAGACTGGGGGTTGATGGGCCGAACAGATTAATGAAGGAATGATGAGTTATCTCCACATTGCCTCCAACTGATTTTGCTGTGAAGGGTTTCTCGTTTGGGCATATGTGGCGGACGCAGGACTGTTGTATATAATTTTTATTTGAACCTGTATCTATCAGGAATTTGTATACATTGCCGCTCTTCACTACGAATTCAAAATAGGGCAGCGAAGAGCAAGTCATTCTAAAAAATGAATGTCTTGAAATTCGGCATACCCTTGACAAGCTTGGGTTCCCTCTCTGTCAGTGGCTTCGGCTTCGGGTTTTTGTTCTGATTGATCTTGGCCAATTTCTATATTCTGAATCCCAGTTCCTTCGGGAAACCATTGTTCTTCCCAGATGTTGTTGTCGTTAGGCTCCTTATCGTATTCGGGAACACTAGGATCTACTTCATAGCCCTCGGTAAGATTGATGCGTTGTTGCTTTCTAGGGAACTGCTGTTGGACAGGAAGAGGTCTCTTGGCAGCTGGAATCTGCTGAGGTCGATTTTGATAATTTACCATACGGGAGTGTATGGTCTGATCAATATCCATAGGCTCAGGTCGGGCCTGTGGTTTTGGAGGTAGTTGTTGTCAATTGAATTGAGGCCTTGGTGGCTGAGGGTTGTTTAAGAAAGGGAAGTTGGGGCGAAAATTATTGGGGATATAGTTTTGTGGGCAATATGGTTGCACAGGCTGTGGTTGCTGCCTAATTAGATCAGGATAAAATGTGTATCTGGGTGCTGGGACCGGTTTTTGTCTAGGAGTAACGGGTGGAGGTGCTTGTGTCTGAGAACGTCTAAAGTTATTGTTACTTGTATGTGCATGTTGTGACCGGTAATTAACGTTTTCCCATTTCATACACAAATGAAGGGCTTGCGGCAGGTCGGCCGGCTCTCTCATACTAAGAAGCCTCGGTAAATCTCCATTCAAACCTCGTATGAATGTGTCTAATGCCTTGTCCCTGTAAGTCCGAACTAGCAAGCTCATCGATTCGTTACTCAAGTCCATAACGGATATCTTATTTAAGATTATAGACAAGTGATGAAATATTGTCTGGTAAAAACCTTGGATTGTATCATTTCCTTGCACTAAGCAAGTTAACTGATACTCCAGAGTGCCGATGTCACGCTTATCAGCGTAGTGCATCGTCAGGCATTTTGAGATCCTCTCCCAGTCAAGAGGCGTATTAAACGATTCCAGGGCTGTGTCGGCATGCCCTGTAATCTTATTCCGGATCACGTTGAGAATCCCGTAGTAGCGTGGCGTGCCCTTCAGAGGCTCGTAAATTCGAAGGATCCTTTCCAAGCTCTTTTTCCAGGATCCAAATTCTCCCGCTTGGCCGGAAAATTCGCGAAGGCTCTTCACTACATCGGGGATGCGATTCATGTCCCCAATATTGCCCAAATGGTCTGCGTAAATGCACTGATCGGCCTCTTGGCTCAGATCAAATTGTGGGTTAAGGAATGATTCGATCATCCTAGGGCATTCTCTTGTGAGAAGATTCCTAACGAGTGCTTCGATGGCCTGAACGGTTGCAGCATTTATGATTTGCGCACTTTGGGCTGGCTGCGCAGCAGATTGTTGAGGTGGAGGCAAGGGATTAGAGTTATCTTGAAGGACTGGAGGTCTAATTAAGTTATTCTCGTTTCGAGACATGATCACGAATTAAAATTTCGATTGAATACTAAAGGCAAATTTTGTGGTATTTTAATAAGACGTTACAAAAAGGGAGGTCGTTGCAAACTAGACAACCAATATCACTTTTGTTTATTAAATTTTGAAACAAAACCGTTTGACATCAATTGTAAATGAATACAAATATCGTAAAATTTTTTGGTTCGCAATTGAAAAGAAAGATTAATTACATGAAAAAGAGGTTCATGTCTACCTCTGATTAAAGCTGGATGCGCTTTTTCAAAAACCTTTCTCACTCAACACTATTTTATATCGATTCTTATCGATCGATTTTGACACTGAGCTAAATTTCCTTAAATTAATACTTTTTCTTTTTCTTCTTATATCACTATTATTTTTTGCTTCACTTCACAATTATTGGAAATATAACTAAGCGTACACAATTTTCACAATTCTTAAACTAATATCCTCGCTTATTTCGGCCTCAAGGCGGCTGCCGGTGCTTGCCGACTCCTTTTTGCCAGTTGGCTACTAAGGGGCCTCTTTTCCTTGTAGGTCTGCGTTTGGATGGGTTTCAGGACCTGAGCTCGGCGTTGGTCGGTAGACTTGCGGTTCCGTACGCAATTATCGGTTTCTCGTTCCTCGCGGCATGTTTCGAATGAATTCGCGTATTCCGTTTCGTGCGCCGACTATGGTCGGTAGACTTTCCGTACTTTTACGCTTTAATCGAATACTAATGTTCTCGCGAATACTTTCGACCGATATCGCGTGTTCTGTTTTCGTACGCCGATTTGTTCAACCCGTTTCAGGTCCCTGCTCGGGCGCCAGTTAAGAAAACTCTCGACGTTTTCTTTTAAAAAAATAATTTTATTAGTTCAGCTCGAAGCTTGCTTAATTACTAACTACAAATTGTGAGCTTAAACCTAAGGTAGCCTCGGATGCTGATGTCGGCAAACGTGACCAGGCTGAGGAATTATGCTTTGGCGAGAGTTTATTGTCTCCGGTTCGTAGTTTCCAGACAGGTGTCGGGTTGCTTCGGACCGTGTGACCGCAATCCATGTGAATGGAATGTGGGAGCCGGTGATGTTAAGTTATATATATATATATATATATATATATATATATATATATATATATATATATATATATAAATATACATATATATATATATATATATATATATATATATATATATATATATATATATATATATATATATATATACAGTGGTGGTCATTAATACCCGGACAAACATGAATTTCCTCTGAAAGTCAAATATTTCTCCAAATTTGCTACAGAAAACACAAACGTTTATGAAATTATATCATTTTATTCATCTACTCTTTTATTGTGATAAAAGTTCTTAATTTGTAGTTAACAGTATTTAGAAAATTTCTGTATTCCCATGCACCGAGGGTTTGGGCAGTGGGAAATACGAAATTGTCTTTGCCAAAAAAAAAAGGGTAATTTAACAATAGTAAAATCTAACAATGTTTTTTAATAGCTGAATGAATATGTCAAGAATTTTATAAAATATTTTTTAGTATTTGTTTACTCCTCCTCGGGCTGCAATTACTGCTCTAATGTGGTCGGGCATTGAAGAGACTAGGTTGTGCAAAATTTCCATCTCAATTTCGTTATCCCAAACATCTTGAATAACGGAATCGAGTTGCATAGCATTCTTTGGGTTTTCCCTCGCCACTCGTCTCTTAATGATGTGCCAGAGGTTCTCGATTGGATTAAGATCCGGACTGTTGCCTGGCCAGTCTAAGCGGATCATATCCATCTCGTTCAAGAAAGTTTGAATCTGCAAAAAAACAAAAAGTGGTAAGTGGTTTTTAATGATGATATTTTATTGCCTATTTAACGAGACTAACAAAAAAATCCGTACGATTTATAGGATAGAGGTCTTTTACCTGCTAGTTTTACTACCCCGACTGCAAAACAACCCTTAGAAAATCCAAACAATCTTTGCCCGGGTATTAATGACCACCACTGTAGATATATATATATATATATATATATATATATAGATATATATATATATAAATATATATATATATATATATATATATATATATATATATATATATATAGATATATATATATATATATATATATATATATATATATATATATATATATATATATATATATATAGATATATATATAAATATAGATATATATATATATATATATATATATATATACTATATATATATATATATATATATATATATATATATATATATATATATATATATATATATATATATATATATATATATATATATATATATATATATATATATATATATATATATATATATATATATATATATATATATATATATATATATATATATATATATATATATATATATATATATATATATATAGAAATATGAATTTTAGGCCAAAGTGATTTTAACACTAATGTGTTCTTCGAACATTAGTAAAAAGGAGAACTTAAGCGTTTATTTCATCCATATATGATAAAAATAATTCATAATAAGAAGCACTTCAGTTTTTTACTTTAAAAGTTGACAATGTTCACAATTGGAAAACACCTCCAGTATCTGAATCGTTTGAATCTGACTCAGCGGATAAATAGCCATAGTTGGCATAAACCGAGCCAATACTTAATAATTGACTCTAATACTTCAAAGCTATGCCAGCATACTCCTAATGCTTCAAATACAAATTGGCCGAAGCCAGGCGAGCCGAAGTCAGACGAGACCGCCAACATGTGGACGGCATTTGACAGCTCGTCACGAATCGCCTTCACTCTTGCCCAAAACCCATTCCGATCGGAAGTCGGACGAGCGCCGGCGAGCCCTGTGAAAGTCGCTTGTCTGGACCGTCCACACACTCGGGCTGGCCAGATTTCGCTTGGGCTCGGCTTATATGTATTTCCCACATTAGGTTTTTAAACTAGATTGCGTCAAGGGAATTGAATTCAAATATGTTAAATTATATTGTTCGTATGCAATATTTAGAGCCATCGAAATTTCGCATAAAGCAGTGCTAGCCTAAAATTTGAATGAGGATAAAAAGTGTTCAATGCTAAATTTCCTTTTTCAATGCTAAATAGGTGAAATTGGTGCTAAACCTTGCATTGAAAATGCTAAATTGGCCACACTGCAGCGAACATTCGCTGGCAATAAACGAAATTCTCTGTAATGGATTGCGTAAAAGTCTCGGAGATATTCCTTTTACACGCCAAATAGTATCGAAAGTAGTATTCTGCGTTAAATATCTTATCACTTAACATTTTTATACTCAGAATAGGTTTTCAGAAAATCAATATTGCATAAATTGCTATTCGTTAAAATAGTCTCTCTGGCCAAGCACATGTATATTGCCTAGTGGGAATGAGTAACGTATCTGGTCGTATAAAGGGGGCGCGTCTTATCTTGGCGGGGTACTTTTTCCAACTAGAAGTTGGGCATTGCCAGGGGCCTGAAAGTACGTGATTTATTGATGGAAGAGATTGGCAGGGAGTGAAGGAATAACCATCAGCTGGCACGTAAAAAGAGATAAAACCAAAATAAGTTCACTTTATCACATGCGAAAAATAGAAAATATACTGTCAAACGACAGGTGAGAATGTGTATATCCGTGTAAGCTGATAGGTGAGAGTGTGTTGGCGTGCATATAATCCTATCAAGAAACAGTAAGCGCAGCGAACATTCACTCGCAACAAACGAAATTCCCTGTATTGGGTTGCATAAAAGTGTCGGAGATATTCCTTTTACTCGCCAAATGGTATCAAAAGTAGTATTCCGCACTAACTACCTTTTCGCTTACCATTTTAATACTGAGAAAATGTTTTGAGAAAATCGATATTGCATAGTGGCAATGAGAAACGTATTTGATTGTAGCAGGGTTGCTTGGCGGGGTACTTTGTGTCTTTTTCCAACTTGGACATTGCTATCTACTTCTCGCAATTGTATTGCAATTCACGTACTTTCCGAGCTATATATAGTTCTTAAGCTATGGTATTTCCATCTACTTCTCGTAATCAGTGGGGAAATATCGCAAATTGTATCGCAATTCTCGTACCCTCCGAGCTATATATAGTACTTAAGCTATGCATACACACACATACACACACACACACATACACCTGTTGTGCTTGTTGCGTGCACTTATGTCAATTCACTGAATTGATAAATAAGACGCACAGTTTCCAAATACACTAATTATTTATTAACAACACAACTTAACTTAAGACAAAGACAAACATTACACACGATGACTAAACTAGAACTTCGACTAACAAAGGATTCCGATTAACAAAGGATCATAATCACAATGTATGATGATGACAACTAGCGCTAATCATCTGTTGATGCGGTGAGTTCAGGAATCATCATTTGCTTGCAGCGGCGATCGTCTGAACGTATGACGGCTACAATATTCCCCCCCTGAGTGACATTGTCACGATAACGTTTAACTGCAGCCGGTGGATATGTTCGATTTATATGTGCTGGGCGAGCTATAATTGGATTCCAATTGTAGAACCATGAACCAAGAAGACAAGATCACGACATGCGCATGTCAACACCCTTTTTGTGACGTAAACTGCGCCAGCACGCCCACAAACCATTCCGAAATGACCTGTTTTGTAGGTGAATCAGGGTATTGTTTTTTGGTTGGCTACATTCGGCTAAAGACTTGAAAACATAATCGTCTTTATTTTATAATTCATTAACGGATTATTTATGACTGCAAAATATCGATAGATTTTTCATTCACGTATTACTGTAAGGAAATACAACACTCACATTTTTCAAATCATCATTAAAATTACCATACATACTACATATTCGCCACTATATGCTACATCATATATTACAACTTGAACGACGCTAAATTAAATCATTCGCAGAACAAGACGAGTTTGAAATTTGCCATACCATCATCTTCGGATGCATGTATTTTTTCTTTTCACCACATTTTTCTTGGTCCACCGCTCTCTGCTACGTGACGTAAACTGCGCCAGGCGGGATATGCGCAGAACTTGACGAGTTTTGAACTCGCATTGTCGTGATCTCTAGTATTTGGTTCATGTTGTAGAACTGTGTTTGCGGTTGGATGTCAACTTTGTTTGTTTTCGAAAACTTGCTGTGTTAGTTGTTTTCGGATGAAGGAAGATTCGTATGCTGTTTAGTTGATGGTGAATCGAACCGGGCATAGGAATGATCATGAAGCAAGGTTGCTTTCGATGCAGGTACAGGTGGTATTGCCAAATCTGATGATTCTGCAACAATAAACGCTGGTTTTAATCTTTCTGTAGAAACATTTGCATGTCGTCCGTTAATGTCGATGGCGAAAAGGACTTTAGAAAGTCGTTTAATTATGCGATGTGGACCAGTATAGGGTTGGCATAAAGATTTCTTTATTGCATCGACCCTTAGAAAAACATGAGTACAGTCGTTTAGGTCCTTGAAAACGAACGTTGATTTGTGATTGCGATGTGTTATTGGCTGAGGTCGAATTTTACGCATTTGCTCACGAAGAAAAGCAACAAGACGATGCGGGTCTGCAGTGGTGTCAGCATGATCAACGAAGAATTCACCAGGCAATCGTAATGTTGTTCCATACAACATTTCAGCACAGGATGCTCCTAGGTCTTCTTTGTAGCTGGTGCGGAGGCCGAGTAATACGGTCGGTAATATTTCGGTCCAATTGTTGTTTTGCTCGTGACACATAATCGAGGCTTTCAGTGTCCGATGCCATCGCTCAATCAATCCATTAGCAGCTGGGTGATACGGTGAAGTCCGAGTTCGTCTGCATCCAAGAAGTTTTGAAAGAGAGTTGAAAAACAACGATTCGAATTGGGCACCTTGATCAGTCGTAATAATATTTGGAGAACCATAACGCGAAATCCAATTTGTGTAGAATGCTTCTGCTGTTGATTTGGCAGTTTGATCAGGCATTGGAATGGCTTCTGGCCAACGAGAAAATCTGTCGATGATTGTAAGGCAGTATCGCTGGCCTCGTGAAGGTATAAATGGCCCAATAATGTCCAGTTGGACTTGTTCAAACCTCTTATCTGGCACTGGAAATGGTTGGAAATCATTTTTAACATGTCTTGCGAGTTTTGATTTTTGACAGGGAACACAAACGAACGAGCCCATGAAGTCACATCTTTGCGCATACTTGGCCAAACAAATTTATCCCGAATGGCTTTAAGTGTTGCTCGTGCTCCTGTGTGTGAACACCGATGAAAAACTTCGAAGATTTTCTTCCGGAGCTGAAGTGGCACAAAAGGTCTTACATGATTGAGTGATTTGTCACAATAAATTTCATGGCCTTGTATTTTCAGAAGTTCGAGCTGGAGCGAAGTTGAATTTTGTTTTAATAATTGTTGGAGCTCGTTATCAATTTGCTGCGCTGTTGATAATTCTTCAGCATCAATAAGCGTTGGCATAACAATACTTTCAATACGAGAAAGTGAATCGGCCACGATGTTGTCTTCGCCTGGCACATGCACAATGTTAGTGCTGAACTGGGAAATGTAGTTCAAGTGTCGTAATTGGCGAGGTGATGCCTTTTCCGCTTTTTGAAGAAATGCAAAAGTGAGCGGTTTGTGGTCTGTTTTAATAATGAACTTTGCACCTTCCAGCATGTGTCTAAAATGTCGGATACTACTGTAGATGGCAAGTAGCTCACGATCATAGGTGCTATAATTGGATTCAGGAGATGTTAATTTTCTGTGAAAAAATGCTAACGGCAACCAGCGATTAGCTTGATATTGCTCCAGAACAGCACCCAAGGCAATGTCCGATGCATCAGTTTTAAGGGCTGGTGGTGCTCCTGGCTTATAATGAACCAAAAGTGTAGCATCGGCTAAACTGTTTTTGCAATCTTCAAAGGATTTAATTGTATGTGGAGTCCAATTAATGGGTGTTTTATCTCCTTTTTTAGAATTATGAAGGAAGGAGTTCAATGGAGTTTGTATATTTGCCGCATTTTTGATAAATCTCCGGTAAAAATTAATCGTTCCTAAAAAACGGCGTAAATCTTTAACAGTATTGGGACGTTTGTAGTTACGTATAGCGTCTACTCTAGCTGTAGGTGGGGAGATTCCGTGTTTATTAATGACGTGCCCCAAATATTCAATTTCTTTAACGCCAAAGATGCACTTGGCAGCGTTAATTACTACTCCATAGTCATTTAGTCTTTGAAAAACCGAACGAAGGTGTTTAGTGTCTTCTTCGGGGGTGCATGATGCTATTAAAATGTCGTCCAAATAGCAATTGCAGAACTCCAGTCCTCGCAACACTTCGTCCATAAATCTTTGGAACGATTGTGCTGCGTTCCTTAACGCGAAAGTCATGACAGTAAATTCAAATAGTCCAAATGGCGTGATGACTGCGGTCTTTGGTATGTCATCTTCCGCCACTGGAATCTGATGGAAGGCTTTTAAGAGGTCTATTTTGGAAAAAATGGTTTTACCTTCTAGATTGGCGACTGTATCCTGTATGTGGCGCATCGGATACCTATCTGGTCTGGTCACAGAATTAAGACGGCGATAATCGCCACATGGGCGCCAGGTTCCTTCTTTTTTCGGCACCAGATGCAATGGGCTCGCCCAAGGGCTATCGGCTGGCCGACAGAACCCTTTTTCCATCATATATTCAAATTCAGTTTTAGCAATTTCTAATTTTTCGGGCGTTAATCTGCGAGCACGTTCCGCAATCGGCGGGCCATCTGTAATTATATGATGGCGAACGCCGTGCGATGCTTTCGCTTCACTTGCAGACGTGTTGGTAATTGAAGGAAATTCTTTCAAGAGACTCGTAAATTGAGAGTCATTTACCATAGTAGAAATCGTATTATGACTGATGGTAGTCAATAGGCATTTGGGCAAGAGCTTAGTAAGTGGATCGATTAATCGGCGATTCTTAATATCCACGATTATTCCAAATTTCTTGAGGAAATCTGCTCCAATAATGGCACGAGAAACATCGGCTACACAAAAATGCCATTTGAACGACCGCCTTAACCCAAGATTCAATGTCAAAATTTGACTGCCGAACGTTTTGATCGGAGTGCCGTTTGCAGCGAAAAGTTTGATCTGAGAAGGTTTGCAGGTCTTCGAACTTTGAGCTCGTGGCACAACAGAGATATCGGCTCCTGTGTCAATTAAATATTTGATTCGTGTGGCTTTATCAAATATGAAAAGGCGGCTTGTTTGTAGCTCGCTGTCGGGCGCCTGGTCTAACAGCGTCGCATTTAGTTTTCCGACGGCTTCATACTAGGTCTGTTCCCGGACTTTCAGTCACTGAATTTTCCTGAATTTTCCTGAATCATGTGGTGGGGGAAATTCATGAAAAGTACGGGAACGCTCTCATTGCATTTCCTGAAAATTGACAAACAAAAGTGTCAGTTTTCGGTTTTTGGAAGAACAATAGTGATTGTACGGTTATCCTGAGCGGTGATAAATTATCGCCACAAAAATATTCGACCTTCATAGCAAAATTACGCAAAAAATATGTTGCTTGCCGCGCACATTTGAAACTACTTACTCGCACCACACCATTTGACACTTTTCAGTATTTTTCAGTAGCTCAGACCCTACTGAATTTTACTGAGAGAGGGGAAATTTTCAGTTTTCAGTAAAACGGAGTACGGGAACAGCTTCATTGCAATTAATCGCGATTAATTGTAATTAATGGTGGTACGGGAACAGACCTACTATATGAACAAGGTTGTCGGCACTTTCGCGCAGATGCGCCATACTTAAAGTGATAAAAACATACCTTCTTTGACGAGTTCGATCGTGATGTTCGACGCTTGTTTGAGTGGCTGCGCTGTTGGCGGTTACGGCTTCTTCGGAGTTGAAAGCGATCAAGCCGCGATCGGATTTCAGCGAGTTCACTGCTAATCGACACAAGCGACGCGGAACTAGATTCCTTTGTAGTCGACACGCCATTAATTTGTTGAGGTTGATTTACTTCCAAAATTTTGTCCGCCATATCAGCTAACCGTGACAAGTCTGGCGTTTCGGAAATAGCCAGAATCGACTGAACTTGTCCAGGGAGTCTTTGAAGCCACAACGTTTTCAGAAACTTGTCTGACACTTTATTACCGGCTTTGAGTCTCATTTCGCGTAATAAATGTGACGGTTTTAGATCACCAAGTTCTAAATTGTTAAGCAATTCGCGGATTTCCGTTTCTTCCGAAACCGCGAAAACACTGATCACACGCGACTTTAAAGCGTTATACTTTCCACTTTCGGGCGGATTTTCTACGATGTCGGCAATGTGTGTTAGAATATCCGCGTCGAGCTCACTAAGAAGTTTATCAAATTTCAGGGCATCACTTGTTACTCGAAATGTTCGAAACTGTGCTTCAACGCGAGCAAACCATAGCGCGGGGCGAGTTTTCCAAAAAGGCGGCACTTTAAACGCACTTACACTGCTGATTTCTGTGTCCTTACCGACGCCATCGTCAGCGTCAACGAAGTGTTCTTCTTCCGACATCGTCGGGGTCACCACTTGTTGTGCTTGTTGCGTGCACTTATGTCAATTCACTGAATTGATAAATAAGACGCACAGTTTCCAAATACACTAATTATTTATTAACAACAAAACTTAACTTAAGACAAAGACAAACATTACACACGATGACTAAACTAGGACTTCGACTAACAAAGGATTCCGATTAACAAAGGATCATAATCACAAAGTATGATGATGACAACTAGCGCTAATCATCTGTTGATGCGGTGAGTTCAGGAATCATCATTTGCTTGCAGCGGCGAGCGTATGAACGTATGACGGCTACACACCCACCCACACACACTGCCATTTATATGACTTTTGAGTGAACATCAGTGAGATAGTAGAAGTGGAGATGACATCGACGGTATAACTTTCCACCATTAGCCACTTCGATTCTCTCGCGCACAAAACATGTTTAAGCAGCGATTCTGTTCAATGTGAAATTGGAGGAAAAGCTTGACCAGATTTGACATTAAGCGGGAAAAAATTACACCATCCCCTTCAATGTAAATTTTATGGGCATGTCCACTCCATTTCTACTATCTCACTGGTGAACATACACTAATATGCCGTTCACACTCAGTGAGATAGTAGAAATGGAGTGGACATGCGCATAAGATTTACATTGAAGGGGATGGTAGAAATTTTTTGTCTACTTATTGTCAAATCGGGTCAAATCCAAGTAGTTCCCCTCCAATTTGACAATGAGAGCGAAATGGCGTAAAGGCAGCTTTAACATGCTTTGTGCGCGAGGGGATTGGAGGGGCTAATGGTGGAAAGTTCTACCGCCCGTGTCCAGGGGCTGTTCACACTACACTCTAAATCAGGCGATTTCGATCAGCTGATCGCTTTAGAGCTAAATCAATTTAAATCTACCTGATTACACATACATTTTTTTCGGCTTCTGACAGAGTTAATCAAGTAGATTTAGAGTTAATCAAGTACAAATCAGGTACTTTTGTGAATTTTGTCCCTGGCGAATTTTTCTCAGAGCGCGGCGAATTCCATCCGTGAGAGCGAGAGTAGATTTGAATGAAATGTCATTCGAATTTCGTCCTAAAATAGCAAAAATTGAATAAAAAAGGAAAATGTGAGTTGTGCAAAGTGAAAAGAAAATGTTTTTGCATGTTCCTGCAATGTTTTCTACAACTTTCATGCAAAAAAGATTGTACACATAAATTCGAATGACATTTCTCTCTCTAAATCTCCTCATTCTAAATCACTTCGGGTAGTGTGAACGCTTACCTGATTAACTTTGACAACTTCTAAATATACTTGATTTAGAGTGTAGTGTGAACGGCTTATAAGGATCTTTCCGAATGGTCGTCTTCACCTTGGTCTTCAGCTTGTTATAGCAGAATGTGACGTCACATAAAGTTTAGCTTGTCCGAATAGTTTATCTTTGGCTTGACATTTCTTCCCTGTATAGCAGTTTAGGAGCAGTGAGGTAGTAGAAATGGAGCCGACATGCCCATAAGATTTACATTGAAGGGGATGGTAGTAATTTTTTGGCTGCTCATTGTCAAATCGGGTCAAATCCAAGTAGTTCCCCTCCAATTTCACAATTAGATCATAATCGCGGAAAGGCAACTTTAACATGCTTTGTGCGCGAGAGGATTGAAGGGGCTAATGGTGGAAAGTTATACCGTCTATGGCCACGGGCTGTTTAGGATAGTCATCTTGCCTTAGAAGGGGTCTCAAAATACGTGATTTATTGATGGAAGAGATTGTCAGTGAGTGAAGGATTTGTAGGGACAAGGTTGGACACACTGGCGCGGCAGTACCAATTGCCCGCACTGCACAGCCATCGTCAGTACGCAGAACTAATTTCATCTTCATCAGCCGACCGAGCAGGTCGTGCCGTGAACGCGTTCATTATTTCTATTCTGTCTTTTAGTTTTAAAGTAATAAATTGTTTCCTTAGTTACGCATTAATAATCTTGTTTCATTATCCATTAATCAGTAGCACATTTGTTACATTGGTGACCCAGACGGCCTGACGACCGGCCCGACGACAGCCCCGACGGTAATTATGACGCATCAGCTTGCTACAAAGAGGACCGACATTGTCGCCGCGGTAGCAATTTGCCATGAGATGCCGCACCAATTAGCTGCCACAAGGCCCGACATTGTCACCTCGGCGTTACATTGGTGCCTTCTGTGACGAACGAGAAAAGGACATCCTGGCAAGCGTCGCCTCGGCAGCCGCATCAACTCGCTGCCACGAGGAGCAACGCCGGCGTCTCAGCAACTGGCGTAGCAACAGATCGCCGCAACGGCGAGCTTTTTGCTGCGACAGCGTGATGTTTACATCGCAGCCCATCGAGCTGCCCACAGGGCCCCCTACGGCAGATCAGCCCCCATCGATACGGCAACATGCACCGCGCCAAATATCAGCGCAAGCACTTAAGGGGGAGTACTGTGGGGACAAGGTTGGACACACTGGCGCGGCAGTACCAATTGCCCGCACTGCACAACCATCGTCAGTACGCAGAACTAATTTCATTTTCATCAGCCGACCGAGCAGGTCGTGCCGTGAACGCGTTCATTATTTCTATTCTGTCTTTTAGTTTTATAGTTATAAATTGTTTCCTTAGTTACGCATTAATAATAGTGTTTCATTATCCGTTAATCAGTAGCGCATTTGCTACAGATTCGCTGAAAGAGAGAAAAGCATACGGTCAAACGACAGGTGAGAATGTATACATTCCATGAATCAAGGAAATAAGATTACGACAATAGGTTTTCGCTGTTCGGCGCTGCATCTTTTTTCGTCACGTACCGGAGACCGGCGAATCAGGGAAAAATAGTCGAGTGTCTGAATTTTATTGAATTTTTCTTTTCATTGTATAAGATATGTGAAAGACAAAGTTAGAGAACATTTTTTTTTTGTTTAATGATACTTTAGCTTTAGTTATGCATCCTTGAATGAGCTGTGAGCTCATTCAACTATGCAAAATTATAATAATTTCTTTGTAAAAAGTCATCTATTTCAATAATTTTCACGTCGATCTTGCTCCATTTGTGCTCAAATTTAATGAATTACAGCATAAAAGAGGCAACATACACTTCAAGCAGTTTCAATTGCTCCATCTCAGATCAGCAATTTAAGTGCCCGTCTGCATAGACTTGCAACATCCAATAAACTCATTAACAGAAACATTTGGACACAACCGAAAACAGTACTCTTCATTCACCTAAAAACCAGTTATTTCGGGATAATTTCTAGGCGTGTTTGCATTTTATTTCGTCATAAGTAGGCGTGGTCACGCCCATGTCGTAACCTTTAGTACTTGATCCATGTATACATCCGTGTTAGCTTATAGGTGAGAGTGTGTTGGCATGCGTATAATCTCATCAAGGGACAGTAAGCGCAGCGAACATTCACTGGCAACAAACGAAATTCTCTGCATTGGGTTGCATAAAAGTGTCGAAGATATTCCATTTACTCGCCAAATGGTATCGAAAGTAGTATTCCGCGTTAACTACTTTATCGCTTACCATTTTAATACTCAGAAAATGTTTTAAGAAAATCAAGATTGCATAAATCGCCATTCGTTAAAATAGTCTCTTTGGCAAAGCATACTGCCTAGTGGGAATGAAAAACGTATTTGATCGTAGCAGGGTGGCTTGGCGAGGTACTTTGTGTCTTTTTTCAACTTGGAGTTGGATATTGCTATTTACTTCCCGCAATCAGTGGGGAAATATTCTAATTGTATCGCAATTTACGTACTTTCCGAGCTATATAGGTTAATCACAATACAGCGTTTTCCGCTGCGGCCAACGCAGTGGGCTGCGGGAAGTGCTGTCAAAAAATCAGAATGCACTCTTTTGTATGCTAACGCGCATAATGGCTGCGGCGGAATTTGCCAAATTTCTAATTTTGCCGCACCGCTAGCGGTGATACCTACCATAGGTTGGCATCACCACTAGGTTGAATTAACTCTGTTTGAATTAGGTTGAATGGTCTGGTAGAATATACAAGCGATGGCTGATGAGTATTGTGATAAGCAAACCTAATCCTCGTACAACAGGATTTAGCAATACAAAAGAAAAAAAAATGATTTTGGTTGGTGCCTTGGTTGCATTGACAGCGACATTGTCGCTGCATTGTGATTCACCAAATTCAACTGCGGCATTCACGCCTCCCCCTGTGGAACGCTGCGTTTGCCGCAGCGGAAAACGCTGTATTGTGATTAACCTAATATATAGTTCTTAAGCTATGCCATAGCTTAAGAACTATATATAGCTCGGAAAGTACGTGAATTGCAATACAATTGCGAGAAGTAGATAGCAATATCCAAGTCCAAGTTGGAAAAAGACACAAAGGACCCTGCCAAGCAACCCTCATCATCATCATCGGGGCACTACAGCCCGAATCGAGCCTTAGCCTCCTTTATAATTCGCCTCCATTCGTCTCGGTTCAGTGACCGTGTCCTCCAGTTCGGTGCTCCCAAAAGTGACCTGCTGTCAGCATCTATCGAGTCCTCCCATCGCTTGCGCGGCTTACCGACTGGCCTGGCTCCGCTCGCTCGCCCCTTGAGAGATCTTTTGGGGATTCGATTGTCGCTCATTCGTTCGACGTAGCCAGCCCATTGAAGTTTTTGGAGTCGTATGACGGTAGAGACTTCCGTCTCGTCATACATGGTATACAGCTCGTTGTTGTATCGGATTCGCCATCCATCTTCTTCCCGTATTGGACCGATGATCCTTCGCAATACCCTTCTCTCAAACGTATTTAAGGCTTTTTCAGATGCCTGGGTCAGCGTCCAGGTTTCACTTCCGTAGCATAGCACAGGTCTAATAATTGTTTTATAGTTGCGGAGTTTCATATTTCTGTGTACGCATCGAGATTTTAAAGTGGGAAGCACCGAAAAGAATGTCTTATTGGCTAATTGAATCCGTCGTTTGATTTTGTCAAGCTCATTCCCATCCTTCGAGAGGTTCGTCCCTAGGTACACGAAGTTGTCTACATTTTCAAAGTTATAGTCCCCTATCGTTATGTTTTGTCTTATTGGCGTCCTTTTCCTTGATTGTGTCATAACTTTAGTTTTTTGTTCGTTAATTTGAAGACCAACTTCCTTGGCGGTTTCGTCTAGAGCTACAAATACTTCCTTGGCGTCGTTGAACGAATGTCCCGTTATATGTCCCTTTCTTATGAATGGCACGTATAACGCTTTTTCGCCACTCACTCGGCATCGTTTCTTGTTGCCAGATGCTTGTCACCAATCCATGGATAGCCCTTAAAACGGAAATCCCGCCTGTCTTCAGGAGCTCTGCGGGGATACCATCGATACCCGGTGCTTTGTTGGGTTTCAAGCGGTCCATGGCCTGTCGGACTTCATCCAGTGTAGGGGGGTGAGATGAGGCACTGTCAAGTTATGTACCAATTAATGATGGTGATTCGTCGGGCGCGGGGACATTTCCGTTCAGTAATTGCTGAAAATAGGACGCCCATCTTTCCTTCACCTGTTCTGAGCCACTTATGATGCTTCCATCGGCAGCCCTACATAGGCTAGTTCGTGGTTTAAAGCCTTGCTTTAAGTGTCTCACTACTTTGTACGCTTGTCGAGTGTTGTTAGTCATAAAGTTGTCATTCATGTTATTCAGCATGGTGTCAAAATGGTTTCGTTTCTTACGTCTAATTATTCTATTAGCTACTCTCCGAAGATCGTCATATTTTCCTTTCTTGGCTCTAGTCGGTCGTTCAATGTGGATTTTGTAGGCCGCATTCTTTTCATCCAACGCGGCTTGACATTCCTCGTCGAACCATTCATTTCTGCGCTGCCCGGCTGTATATCCCACTACTTTTTCGGCTGCTGCGTTCACTGCGCTGTTGATAATAGTCCAAACATCGTTGATAGACGTGGTGTTAGGCGTGGAAGCTAGTTCCATTTCCAGAGCAGATCTATATTCGGCTTCCATCGTCTTGTTTCGAAGCTTGTCGACATCGAACTTGTGTCTTGAGCTTGCTCTGGCTTCATACGATAGTGATATTCGACATCGATATCGAGTCTTCACTAAGTAGTGGTCGGAGTCGCAGTTGGCTCCACGGAAGGTTCGCACATCTAAAATACTGGAGGCCCACCTTTTCTGAATCAGAATATGATCAATCTGATTAAAGGTGTGGCCGTCGGGGGATGCCGATGTCCTTTTATGGATGTCACGATGCGGGAAGCACGTGGAGCTTACGACGAGATTTCTGCTACTCGCAAAGTCGACCAGTCGTTGTCCATTGTCGTTGCATAGGTCGTGAAGACTAAATTGGCCGGTGGTTCCGCGGTGTGTTTCCTCCTTTCCAACCTTTGCGTTGAAGTCGCCCAGCAGGATTTTAACATCATTTGATGGGAGAGAATCATATAACCTTTCCAGAAGGTTATAAAAATTATCTTTCACTGCCTCATCCTTATCTTCAGGAGGGGCATGAACGTTAATGAGCCAAACGTTAAAAAACTTTGCACGAATGCGGATCGCACACAATCTTTCGTTGACAGGCTTGAAGTCGATTACTAGCGGTTTCAGTTTTTTGTCCACGATGAAGGCCACTCCAAATTCGTGACTTCCCGATGACTTCCCGCTTTTGAAGATTGCGTACGATCTCATGTTCATAATCTCGCCACCAAACAGTTTCATTTCCTGGACAGCGAGAATGTTTATTTTGTAGTGAGTGACCTGTTCCAGGAGGGCTTCGATGGCCCCCGGTCTGTACAGGGTTCGCACGTTCCAGGTTCCAATAGAGTAGTCCATATTTCGTTTGCGTGGTCGTTTCCGTTGATACAATCCAAGTATCCGAGGCGAAGTATCAGGTTCCTGAATAAGTGAAGTTTCACGGGAATGGGTTATTGGCCCATTGCCCAACCCCCAACCTGGAGGGCCAGTCTGGTTAATGTTCCCGATTTAAGGCACGGGAAACTCGCCCTCACCCTCCTTCGTTGGCAACATTCATGATCTGAAATGTCATGAAGGCTCCCGGCAGCCACCCGATGTGAAATTGTAAAATTACATCTTCGGGGAGGTCGAAGGTAGGATTCAGTAGCAGAGCTGTAGATGTTGTTTCCAGCAGGCATTTCTTGGGATTTCAATTGCTTCTTCGGTAACCAACACCCGATGACGCCCCCGTGGCCTATGCTACCATTTGACTGCTACCCTGTTACGATCAAATACGTTTCTCATTCCCACTAGGCAATATACATGTGCTTTGCCAAAGAGACTATTTTAACGAATGGCGATTTATGCAATATTGGTTTTCTCAAAACATTTTCTCAGTATTAAAATGGTAAGCGAAAAGGTAGTTAGTGTGGAATACTACTTTCGATACCATTTGGCGAGTAAAAGGAATATCTTCGGCACTTTTATGCAACCCAATACAGGGAATTTCGTTTGTTGCCAGTGAATGTTCGCTGCGCTTACTGTTAGTCCGGGAGCCAGCGACATATTTTGGCGACTCATTTCATCGTCGATCAAAGTATGTAATTATCCTCAATAAGGTCTAGTTAGTAACGAAAATCGACCACTTACAACCAGTTAGCGGGACAACGTTTACTGAGAGCATCAACAATATGTAATAAACAATAGAAAAAAAACCTCATATCATCGCCATTGATATTTTGAGGGGCTACCAATTGACATCAGACGATGTCAAAAAACGACCACTTACATTTGTTTGGCGGGACAATTAACCACTTACAAGCGCGCAAACATGCAAAAAAATTTCAAAAATTGACTTATTTCATCGTTGCTCAAATTGGACATGGTTACTGAGGATCATGTTGTACATGTAAAAATACTGTGCTTACAGTCGATTCGCGGGACAAACCTACTTTAAGCGATCATCAAAGTCGCCGCTGCAAGAGTCACTCACTTGCAGTTTGAACGTTCAAATGCGCGCACGTGCTGTTAAATATATTTGGATGGTCTCAAACGCGCTTGTCGTGTCCACCACACGAGGAATCTGACACAAAAATCATTTTTCACGCGTGTAAAATCAAGGACAAATCTAACATCGTCATTCGATGCTCAGATACCAATATTTTGGTTATAATGCTCGGTAACATGCAACGCGTCAGCGAGAACGTTAAAATCTGGTTTCACGTTGGCGCAAAGAAATAATGAAAGGTTCATCAACGTAACTGAAATGTACACGAAATTAGGTCCAGAGTTGTGTTCGGCATTTCCACCGTTTCATGCCTTCACAGGATGCGACTTTAATCCTTCTTTGTACTGAAAAGGGAAAGTGAAACCATTAACTATTTTGCGGAGCAGCGAAGAGTACTTGAGACCTTTTTCATATATGTCAAAGTACCCCGATTGCGACTTTGCGGCGATATTGTCGATTGTAGAGAAATATGTTTGTCATTTGTACGACAGGAAAAAACAACGGAAGTTAATAAGGTGCGAGTAAAAACGTTTTTAAAGGCCTACAAATGCAAAGAAAACGAGCAAACACTCAACATCAATGTTAGAAACTTCGATGGATCGAGCCTTCCTCCATGCCAATCGGAAATCGTTCAGCATACCCCAAGGTCCGCTTATATCGGGAAAATGTGGAGCAACTCCTACTCACAAAACATCACGGATTTGGCACCAGAGGACTGTGGATGGCAAATAAAAGGGGACAAATTTGACTTCAAATGGTTTCATTGTGAACAGTTGCCAAACATCGTCGAAGACATTGTACTCAAGAAAGAAGGTGAAGAAAAAAAAACCAGACGGCGAAACTTTGCCAGGTACACAATAGCAACTACAATAATAGTAAAATATTCAAGGTGCACACAATATTTTATCTGCCAGTGGTAGAAAACGCGAGTTTTCTGTCTGCCGGACCTTAGAAATTCCGAGTACGATCAAGATTCTTCCGATGAAAGCGATGAAAATTAGTATATGAAAATTTTATTAAGTCACGAATAAATTTGGTAAATATCTACTTTTTTACCGATTTCATACTCATTTTCTCAAATTTTGTTTTCGTGTATAAATTTATGGTTGAAGTAATGTTCTGCTTCACAAAACATGGCATGATCGCTTAAAGTAGGTTTGTCCCGCGAATCGACTGTAAGCACAGTATTTTTACATGCGCAATATGGTCGTCTGTAAACATGTAGAATTTGAGCAACGATGAAAAAAGTCAATTTTTGAAAAGAATGTTGCACGTTTGCGCGCTTGTAAGTGGTTGATTGTCCCGGCAAACAAATGTAAGTGGTCGTTTTTTGACATCGTCTGATATCAATTGGTAGCCCCTCAAAATATCAATGGCGATTATAAGAGTTATTTTACGTACTGTTTCTTACATGTTGTCAACGCTCCTGACACCAAAAGGTCTCGAGGTGCGATGTAAGTGGTCAGTTTCTGTGATAAGCACAAACAAATTGAAGACCCTGATATACTTTCATTGACGATGAAATCGGCATATTTTTACTGTCGCTGGCTCCCGGACTATGTGTCTTGATGGGATTGTACGCAGGCCAGCACAAGCTAAAGGCTGGTACTGAGGTAATCGTGAAGCTAAATTTTGACATGTCTCCATTATCTGGTCATTCTTTCGAGCGCAAATTTTGGGCAATGGAGAAAAGCAGGGACACTGCTCATTTCTGACGGATAAACTTCAAAGCAATTTTTCATGCTAAGAACAGAGTACAACTCTTGCTTATTTTCAAGCTAAATTTCCGCCGAAACAGATATGGAAGAGATTAAATCGAACTCAGTACTATGCTTAACACGGATATATACATTCTCACCTGTCGTTTGACAGTATACTTTCTCACTTTCGCATGTGACAAAGTGATCTTATTTTGGTTTTATCTGGTTTTGTTACGTGCCAGCTGATGGTAATTCCTTCACTCCCTGCCAATCTCTTCCATCAATAAATCACGTACTTTCAGGCCCCTGGCTATGCCTTAGACGTCATGATACCCTGTTTGATCCAGAGAAATGATAGCACATATTTTGCTAAACTAGTATCTTGTGCCGTTATTGATCAAATGCCTTCGAAAAATCACGTCGAATTCACGAAAAACATTGATGTGACTTCTCGTGAAAATGGTAAGTAATTGATTTGAAATAGATATATATTTGTTCCATGAAAGCATTGTGCCCTAGCTTGGTGAATTATTTGCATTTTAGGTGTTCGAAAGACTCTCAACTCGGATGGGCGAGCCATACCCTCTACCATTTGGCCGTTCTACGAGGATGGCTGCAACATTCGACAATTGAGCCCACAAACATTCCTCTAATCCATTTATGTAATGAATGCAGCGCTCCTAGAGTTTTCCACTGTATGGTTGGCACTAATGCCTATTTAACGCCTCCGAATAGTCAAGGATTTGCGCCTTATTACGGAAGCGTTTATTCTTCAAATTGAAGGTGAGAAACCCTGGAAACTTTACAATCATAGGTAATTTCGCTAGATTCTCATGAGATAATTCTATGAGTATTTTTTGCAGATCTGAGAATTTGAAGCTTGCACGAGGTTCATCCTTAAATTTTCCTCAAGAAGAAATCGGCGAATCTATTCTGGATAAAGTATGAAACCCGGTGATGTATTGTACTTTCCTCGCGTGCACAGAACCCGGTCATCATTCACTGCACATTACTATTAGTGTGTATCAAAAGCATTCATTTCCCGATCTTTTCGAAATCCTCAAGCAAAAATGGTATCGCGAGCGATTGAAGACAAAGTTGATCTTCGACGATGCCTGCCTTTAGATATTTGGTATAAGTTCGGGAAATGGTCCGATGGTGACGACAATGTTGACAAGGAACGTGAGGAAATACTAAGCACCATTAGAAAATTAATGACTAAAGTCCTACACCAGTCCGACATGCATGAGGCTGTTGCTTTGATGGCGAAAAAATTTCAACATGATGCACTACCAGCAGCGCCCATATGCGAAGAGAAGAATAGTCCGATCTTTGCGTTGAAAACTTTGATTGATAGAAACGTTAAAGTGAGATATGGTTACGAGATTACATTAGACACACACGTCCGATTGCTAAGGGTGAGTATCCTGCGAATTGTTGAAGAGAACGATACAATACGAGTTTATTATTATGTTGATAATTAGAGCTTGCTCGGTTACTAAAGTCGAATATATTTGTTGGTGTTTGTTTGTTTGAATTTGAAGCTAATAAGAATACAAATTGTTAGCAAATTGTCTTTCATGTAGCGTTACTTCTCATGGGGAGTAAATGGATATAAAAATAAAAATGGATATAAATACTAAACACTCTCATCGCAACACTATAATATCCAACATTTTCTTCTGCTTATTAAAAGTTTAGCAAATGTAAAGATATTTAGTGGGAAATATAAAACAAATATTTTAATTTAAATACCGATAATTTTTAAAAACTGTTAATATTTCAATTTTTTCACATATTTCGAATTTTGAAGGTATTCTGTCCTCTTTTTCAGTGCTTATAGGAAGTTTTTACTAATGTTCGAAGAAGAACATAAGTATTAAAATCACTGTTTTTATATAGCGACCAAGGCTTTTCTTGAATCGCTCTTGATAGGTGTCGTTATTGTATTTTGAGCACCTGATGTCGGTCCTTTTTCTGTTGGTCAGGCGTAGACTAAGTACAGCACTTGTTCTAGCCTTCAGAAAGGAGTCTTTTGGACACTGCCTTCTAGTGCAATACTAGAAACCAGGTGGTTCAGTTGAAATGCTGAATTCAAGTACAGTACAAGAACTCAAACTTCAACTAGTATCAGGTGATGTAGAATACGTTCAGTACGTATTCTCACCTTTGAACAATTCTATTTTAGCGCTAACCTCTAGTACAATACCAGAAATTAGGAATTCTAATAGAAATGTTGAATGATTCTATTTTAGCGCTAACTTCTAGTACAATACCAGAAATTAGGAATTCTAATAGAATCGTTGAATTCAAGCTCAGTGCCAGAACTCAACTAACCTTAGCGCCCCTAGCAGCCTCACCAAGAATAAATAAAGAGCTTTGTCCACGCTAAGATTGATTTTATTCACATTGATTCGTTCTTTATATAGCATAATTTTGCTTACAATACATTTGCTTACGACTAATTATTCATAACATATTTTACAATTGTATCGAGAATGAACTTTGATCATTCCTCATACTGCTTATAATTTTTATTGAATACCAATAGTTCAATATTTAATTTGCTGACGCGTATAAAACTGTAGATCAATACTTCGCGAAGCATAAGCAGTATGAGAAATAACTTTAAAGTTTAACATGAATGGTATAATAAAAACAAGTATCGAAACGTATCGAACAGATATCGAACATCCTCCCCCTCCTTTGAACGGACTGTTCAAAGATTAATTTCTGCGTCTATCTTGAAGGCGTCAGGAGGAAGTTGCTGTGGAGCTGGTACTGGTGGCCTTGAACTTTTCGGTTGAGCGTGTCTTCTAAAAATCCGCCATAGAAGACATGAAAGGCAGATGATCGCGATCGCCAAGCTTGAGTAACCAATACTATAATGATGAATATGATGATGCGCATTCGTTGCACTATTCGCTTCGGCTGTCTTCAATAACGCAACCTTGTCATGTAGGGCCTTCAATTTGGGTTCTAGCGTATCCCATGCAGACGATAAATGTTTTACTGAAAACTCCACAATAGGGACGACATCAGGAACATTTTTCGATGGTATAAAAGAATCCTTTATCATGCTGGAATATACAGTGTTGGCTTGCAGTATTGTCGATTCGTCTTTAATTATGCATCCGTTAGTCGTGTTGATGATGCCTGATCCAGTTAAGGTTTTACTTTGCATTCTGTTGTCACATACAATGTTGATGCTGGTCGGTTGTTGTACGACGTACATCCAATGATTTGGACTTGATAACTGCGTCCATCGATTTATTTCGTTAGTTCTAATGAAGTTGCATGAAGTATCTGGACCGGATTCCGTCAAGATGGTGAACTCGCAACGACTAGAAATCGAACCCTTTCGATAAAGAGGATGATTTTGCCTGCAAAGATACTCAGAATGATTGATGATGGCACACCGGGATAATTCCAGTTCCGATATCGGATAATATAAATCTCGATGGAGATTGACGATGATGAACGACGTTGAAACACTCATCGAATAGAACCCGTCGCTCATTGCAATAGGCACTGGAACTATATGCAGAAGTTCAAAAGACTCGTGAGAAATAAGCGGAAGCTTTATTCTGAAGATTAGCTGATCCCCTAGCATTCTTCCTTCTATCGACATTGTCCCATATAAGTTGAGTAGATTTTTGCGGGCTTCAATTAGGCGCAAATTCGCAGGAAGATTTTCTTTTATGATAATTAACTGTCGCCGCAGCTGGTCTGGTGTTAAGAGTTGTGGACTCACCTTTCCGTGATGCGTATCTGTCATGGTTTTCAATAACGCATTTTGTATGTTTCGATATTTTGTGATCGATTTTTTTGATAGAGTGTTAAAATATTCAATTAACTTTTCTTGATGGAACTCGTAATTTATACTCTTTATGCTATAGATGGTTTGATTAAGGTATTCATCGAACTCCTTTAGTCGACCTTCCATCCTTCCGTATGTATCATTCATGATGTTTATTGTTGAGTCAATCACAGACGTCTGATTTTGTAAGAGATTCAGCAGGTGTTGGTCGGTTTTGTCGAGGGAATTTATGATGTCTGCCATTTGTTCTGCGTATGAAGAGTCCAAAACACCGAATAAGGAGTTTGCAACGTTACCAATTATATTCAACGGAGCTCTTCTTTTCCTGAAATGCTCATGTTGTCGCAGCAATTTGTTTCCTTCTTCTATCTCATTTATCATATCTAGGAAATGAGACAATGCAGGTTCACATGATACCTTAACTATTATGTCCTTGCATATATGATTTAAGTTACTGAGTCCCTTCCTTATGACAGTTGCTTCTCTCCAATAGTTTGTGGTATTATAAAATACCACCACATTCCATTCATCAGATGACAGGAACGTATGACCTAGTCGTTCGTAATAAATTCCTGGGTTTGATTTGAATGGTGTCACGCAAATTTGTTCAAGTCCAAATATCGGCAATATCAAGCATGTTAGAAGTACCAAACTGATTGGAGAATGGCTCCCGCGGGATTTTTTGGACTTTAATGGTACTTCTCTTCGATCAGCGGTTCGTTTGGTCTTCCTGGCCTCTGATGCAACCTCGTTACTGTCTTGCGACTGGACTTCCACTTCGGTACTTATGCTACTGCTTGACTCTATAGGCAGAGGGGCGAGATTGTGGATAGGCCTTTTAATGACCCCGCCTGCTGTCTTAACGATTGCAACTCGTACTAGATCATCGTCGCCTTTTATGGTTTCAATAATTCGGCCAAGTGACCATTGCATCGGAGGTACGTTGTTTTCTTTTATAACTACCATCATCCCAGGTTCTGCGTTATTACACCGCTGTTTCCATTTTCCCCTGTACTGGAGCTCACTGAGGTATTCTTTTACCCAGCGCTGCCAAAATTCAGTCTTTAAGTGAACAATACGTTTCCATTGTGTATGGAGATCAGCGCGCGAAGGTTGTTCTACGGGCTCGGCGATACTTGTAAGAGGTTCCCCCGTCAAAAAATGTCCTGGTGTTAGTGCTGTCAGGTCATTTGGGTCAGAAGACATTGGTGTTATGGGCCGTGAATTCAGTATTGCCTCTACTTGCGTAATTACTGTCTCAAGCTCTTCATAAGTGAGTGAATGATTATTCATACTGCTTGGTAGTAATGTTTTCACGGATTTTACAGCAGCCTCCCACAACCCGCCGAAATGGGGTGCTCTGGGGGGAATAAAATGAAATTCGGTTCCTCTGCTGGTACAGAACTTATCAATTTGTTCCTCTGCAGCTTTAGAATATATTGTTAATCGAAGTTCTTCTAATTGATTTCGGGCCCCCACAAAATTGGTTGCGTTGTCGCAGTACAAGTGTCTGCAATTACCTCTTCTGCTCACAAAGCGTTTTAATGCTCCAATGAATGCGTTTGTTGTAAGATCACTTACTACTTCCAAATGCTTTGCCTTAGTGGCAAAACATACAAATACGGCCACATAAGTTTTCTGCGGTTTTTTGCCACGAATTTTGAAATGAGTCCAGAATGGGCCACAGAAGTCGACACCGGTGGTCCAGAATGGACGACTAGGTTGGACTCTCTTTTCTGGCAGAGTACCCATCATTTGAGTCAGCAGCTTCGGTTTTGTTTTGCTGCAATGAACACAATTTAGTACAATTGATCGTGCTATGGTTTTCCCTTTGATAGGCCAGAAACGCTGTCGGGTGATTGCTAATAGGCCTTGTGGACCGATGTGAGAGTTTTTCACGTGATATTCTGTCATTATCAGCCGGGTTATCTGATCACTATACGGCAGGAGCATTGGATGCTTGGCATCGTACGCAATGTTCGCTTCTTGCAGGCGTCCTCCGACTCTAATTATGCCATTTTGATCTAAGAATGGCGTTAGTGCACTTAAATTACTTTGCTTGTCAACCATTTTGCTTTTCTTTAGCAATGCTAAATCTCCTGGGAATCCTCGCCGTTGAGATTCTTGAATGATTAACCTTGTAGCGACTTCTAATTCATCGATACAAAGATACTTCTTCCGTCTTTGTGAGCTTTCGCTGTTTCGTGCATTGTTGATGAAACGAAGCATGTATGCAACCACTCTTCTTAGATGCTGAAACGAGTTTCGGTGATCAATAGTAGCCAAGAAATTATCTGTGTCCTCTGCTACTGACAGTACCACTTTTGCCGGCTTCATCTCAAGTGTCGTCTCGAATTTAGGATTAACTGGCCAATTTTGTTCTGCCCCATTCAGGAATATTGGTCCATAAAACCAACATAAAGTTTCACTTAATTTTTCTGGCGAGATTCCTCTTGAAACTACATCTGCTGGGTTTTCTTTTGTTGGTACATGTCACCATTGATCTACTGATGTCAACTCCTGTATAGCTGCAACACGATTAGCTATGAACGTTACATATGATGAAGATGGTTTTCTTAACCAAGCAAGGACAATTTCTGAATCAGTCCAAAATGTACAAGGTATTTCTTCCCAATGTAAGTCCTTCTTTACTCGTATGGCGAGCCTTGCTGTAAGTGTAGCAGCTTGAAGCTCTAATCGAGGCAGAGATACGATCTTTGTTGGAGCAACCTTTGATTTTGCACACAAGAGTCTTACTGCGATAGTACCATCTTTATGTTTTGATCGAATGTAGATCGCTGATCCATATGCCTTTTCCGATGCATCACTGAATGCATGAATCTGAATACTATGCGGCGTTCCTCGAGAAAATAAATGCCTTGGAAACTGAATGTTCTCTAAAGTTTTCAATTGTTGACGGAAATTCACCCACTGAGTATGCATTTCCATCGGTACTGCCGCGTCCCATTCAAGATTCAACTTCCATAATTTTTGTAAGAAGATTTTGGCCTTAATCACAACTGGGCTCATTATCCCAAGTGGGTCGAAAATGTGGGCAATGTCTGAAGATACGGTCCTTTTTGTCACTCTAGTTTCGTTTGACTGCAAGACTTGTACCCGGAAATTGTCAGAATTGGGTAGCCAATTTACGCCTAGCGTTTTTATGTGCTCATCGTGTTTTCCGTTGACTGTGAATTGAATTGCACGATTATCATTAGAGATGCCTTCTAGCAGCTGAGTGTGGTTTGCACACCATTTTCTTAGTTTAAATCCACCAGAAAGAAGAACTTGGCGTAATTGGTTTTTCATTTCGATCGTTTGTCTTAGACTATTTGATCCAGCCATGACATCGTCAACATAAATATTACTGGTTATAGCTTCCGCGGCTAGAGGACTTGAAATTTCATTCTCAGATGCTAACCGCCTCAGGCATTTTATCGCTAAGTAAGGGGCGGTTGTAACCCCATAAGTGACTGTGGAAAGTTGGTAGCACCTGACACTTTCATTTGGGTCATCTCTCCACAATATTAGTTGATATTTCTGATCCTCTTTTCTCACCCTCACTTGGCGATACATTTTTTCAATGTCCGCCGTGAATACAAACTTTGGAAGGCGGAAGCGCAAAAGTATAGTGAAAACATCTTCTTGGAGTGATGGACCTGTATACAGTATATCGTTGAGCGAAATATTTGTCGATGTTTTAGCCGAAGCATCGAATACCACTCTCAACTTAGTCGTTGTGCTATCAGGCCTTAAGACACAATGGTGTGGCAAGAAATAATGTGGTTTAGGAATATCGTTCATGTTTACTTCCTCCATGTGTCCTAGACGCAAATACTCTTCTATGAAATTTGTATATTGATTTTTCAATGATTGATCTTTGTTTAATTTGCGCTCCAAAGACAAGAAACGTTGTAATGCTCTCTTCTTTGAATCTCCTAATAATAGTGGATCTTTTGCAAATGGCAATTTCACAACAAATCTTCCATCCTTTTCATGGACGGTGTGGGCATTAAAATGTTCTTCGCATATTCTTTCTTGGTGAGTTAACTGAGCTGCCGGTTCTACATCGTCTAATTTCCAGAAGTTTTGGACTTTATTTTCAAGTTCGTTGGAGTCGTGGCTACAGATTCCGCAGCATACTTCAGACGGGGATTTTTCGACTACCTTGCCCGACAGTATCCATCCGAACACAGTGTTTTGGAGTATTGGTAGCTTTGGTCCAAGTCGTATCTGCCCAACTGATAAGAGCTCTAGATAGTTTTCTGCTCCAATAAGGAGATCTATTCTGGCTGGATAATTGTATTCGGGATCAGCCAATTTAATGTTCTTTGGAATTGGCCATGCTGAGACATCGATAAAACGTGATGGCTGGTCGGTAGTAATTTGTGTTAACGTGAAAGCTTCAATTCTCGTTGAATGTCCGGTAGTTCTAGAATGCAACAACACGTTAACTTTTGACTCTGCTGTTTGCTTTCCTTGACCAATGCCTCGAATATTCAATTTTTCAGGGGTTACATTCAATCCAAGTTTGTTTACTAGTTGCTTTGTGATGAAATTCAACTGAGATCCTGAATCTAAAATTGCTCGGCACTCATACTGTTGGCCATCCGGTGCAGAGATATTTACCACAATTGTGCTTAGCATCACATATTTATTTTTGTCAGTATTCTCTTGAGCGACCAGAGTGGTTGAGCTTGGTTTATTTTGAATTGAACCTAGATTGTTTTGTGACTTTACTGTGGTTGTATTGTGTGTGGTGGTATTTTGCTGGCGTGTTTTCACTACCAATGCATCTAAATGAAGCAATGAATTATGCTTCTTCTCGCAGCTTTTGCAGCTTCTTGATGAACACTGTTTACTGCGATGACCTTGCTTTAAACAATTCAAACATAAGTTGTGCCTTTTTGCGACTTCCAATCGAACCTCAGGTGTCAATGCCAGAAATGCTTTGCAAGCATATAGAGGATGGAATTCTTGGCATACAACACATTTTACAGCATTGGATGCAGTTAAAAGAGAAGACGGTTTGGATTGTCGATGATTACTTCCGCCTGTAACTTCGAGGCTTTGAAAGCGATATTCCAAGAACCTTAAAAATTCATTGACTGTGCTCAATTCTCTAGGTTCAGCTAGTGATTGCTCATATAATGCGTGTGTAGAGCGATCTAACTTCTTTATGAGCAAGTATAATAATATTGGATCCCATGTATCAATCGATAAGCCTAAATTCTTCAGAGCCATCAAACATTCATTTGTAGTGTCATGCAATGATTTAATAGCCGTCGCGGACTCTGTTACACATGATGACTGTGAAAGAAGCTTAGTCAGAAGATGATTTACCAGCAGTTTTTTGTTGTTGTAACGATTCTTGATTATAGTCCAAGCGTCGTCGTAATTTTCTGCTGACACCGGTAAATGTTTGATTAATCGTTTCGCTTCCCCAGTCAGGTTGCTTATTAAGTAATGCATTTTCTGCGCTTTCCCAATAGAGCGACTATGAATAAGCTGCGTATACAAATCATAAAACTCAGGCCAACCCAAATAGTTTCCGTCGAAACAGGGTAGTGTAATTTGAGGTAATTTAATGTTGGAGGAGATTTCAGTGCTAGATTCCACTGAATCTGTTGCCTCTTGAAGCTGCTGTTGCAATATTATGACTGTATCATGCAACCAGCTCATCAGCTCGTTATAGTATTCAGCTGTGTAGCCCTCCGAATTCTCGACTACCGTGTTTTCCCAAATCAATTGGTCATTTTGTGATAATTGTAGCTCGTATTCTTGCAGTCGAGTTTTCTTGAACTCGTAATATGCTCGTACTTGCCTTTCCTCAAGTTTGCTTTCTATATCTTTGATGAAGAGAGCGATGCTCTTCATCAATGCCTTTTGTCTTCGTATTAGCTTGACGAGTAGCTCCTCATCTTGTGATACTAGGTCTCTTGCTACTTTGAATTTGCTGGGCTCTTCGCCCTCTTTATCAAAACTGGCTGTTGTAATCTCGTTCGAAGTTTTAGCTGCAAGTTTGTCTTCAGCTTTTCGTATCCATAGTTTGATGTCCCTACACACGACAGTAATTGCATCGTAGTAGCCGAGCTTAAAATATGGATGCTCGGTGTTTTCATCTTTCATGAGCTGCAGATTGGCGTGATTTGCCTGGAACTTCTTCCAGTAAGAATCTAAATCTGCCATCATTGTATCGAGGTACTCTCTCGTTTTGCGTTCATATGAATCTTTTGTGATTCTCTTATGGAGCTTCTGAATATCTGCTCCCAGAACAGATTGCTCTTCTGCAATCATCTCCATGGTCACGAACTAAGGTGTGCTAATTAATCAATGCAAACGTTCTTGATCTTACTTCTGAATATCACGTCGGGGTCACCAATGTTTTTATATAGCGACCAAGGCTTTTCTTGAATCGCTCTTGATAGGTGTCGTTATTGTATTTTGAGCACCTGATGTCGGTCCTTTTTCTGTTGGTCAGGCGTAGACTAAGTACAGCACTTGTTCTAGCCTTCAGAAAGGAGTCCTTTGGACACTGCCTTCTAGTGCAATACTAGAAACCAGGTGGTTCAGTTGAAATGCTGAATTCAAGTACAGTACAAGAACTCAAACTTCAACTAGTATCAGGTGATGTAGAATACGTTCAGTACGTATTCTCACCTTTGAACAATTCTATTTTAGCGCTAACCTCTAGTACAATACCAGAAATTAGGAATTCTAATAGAAATGTTGAATGATTCTATTTTAGCGCTAACTTCTAGTACAATACCAGAAATTAGGAATTCTAATAGAATCGTTGAATTCAAGCTCAGTGCCAGAACTCAACTAACCTTAGCGCCCCTAGCAGCCTCACCAAGGATAAATAAAGAGCTTTGTCCACGCTAAGATTGATTTTATTCACATTGATTCGTTCTTTATATAGCATAATTTTGCTTACAATACATTTGCTTACGACTAATTATTCATAACATATTTTACAATTGTATCGAGAATGAACTTTGATCATTCCTCATACTGCTTATAATTTTTATTGAATACCAATAGTTCAATATTTAATTTGCTGACGCGTATAAAACTGTAGATCAATACTTCGCGAAGCATAAGCAGTATGAGAAATAACTTTAAAGTTTAACATGAATGGTATAATAAAAACAAGTATCGAAACGTATCGAACAGATATCGAACAATCACTTTGGCCAAAAATTTATATATATATATATATATATATATATATATATATATATATATATATATATATATATATATATATATATATGTATATATATATATATATATATATATATATATATATATATATATATATATATATATATATATATATATGTATATATATATATATATATATATATATATATATATATAATCTCAGGAACGCGCCATCCGATTGAACAGAAATTTTCAGGATACATTGGTGTATATGCAGAATAATGCCAGGTCTCACAAAAAATTAATAATCTTTAGTCCTTTGGTGCCGCCGGCCATTTTAGTGATATTTTAAATATACCTATTTTTCCGTCAAAAAATAGCTTTTGCAAAAATAAAGTTGTAATGAATTGTATGTAATGAATTCTGAACGTGTTTCAAATGTGAATATGATAATGTTTTTGAAATTTTTAACCCTATGTGTGCGCTAGGCGTCTAAAATGAGATTGGCAAAATTTGAAATTTTTTGAATTGTGATAACTTTTTATTAGATTATCAGATCATAATGAAACTTACAGGACATACAAATGTTGTTAAGTTGCACACTTGCGTAGTTTTTCATGAACGTGCTGGCAACCCTGTAGCTACGGCAGGCACTGAAATTGAAAACATTCAAACCATCGAATCTGCTAAAATATGTCCGTTTCTTAGAATGAAAACAAACTTGTAAACTTTGGAATTTTCATGTCAGTCAAGAACGGTAACCCTTTCCCAACTTACCTATATTTTTAGCATCAAAAACTTCTGTTCACGGGAACTCACGAACCAATAATCAAATGCAGTTGAAATTTACAGAATAAATTGGACTTAAGTAGGACCCGGTCTGATAGAAGCGATTTTGAAATGTGGGCAACCCTGTGCCAGTGGTGCCATCTTGAAAAATTACAAAGAAAAAAACTGCTTTTTGCCCTATGAATTCTGATCCAGTAAACAGATTTTCATGAAATTGACACAGTAGCTGAACTTTACTCTAAGCCGTGTTTGATACAAATTTGGTTGAAAAATTCGATTGGTGCTGCCAGCTATGGTAATTTTTGTGTCTTTGGTTTTGAAAATTCGCTCAGGAAAATAAAGCTTTTTGCCCCATAACTTCCAGTGCAGTCATGAAATCAATACGAATTTCATACATTTGATGGAACCTATTATAGGCATTATTCAAGTCAAATTTGGTTGAAAAGCCACGATAGAGTTGACAGCTATTGTTGGTTTTGTGTTTATTTCCAATATCTTTCTTAAGCGATTTGACCGTAAAATTTTCAAATGGTAATGATATTGTAGTGATAATATACAGCAAATATTAAGTTTTCGATTATTTGAAAAATGCCGCGGCTGGTAACCCTATATTTCCTTATTCTCCTATAACTTCGAATGCAGTCATCAGATCGAGACGAAATTCGTAGGGTAGGTTAATTTCAACGTGATGCAGCACGAGTCTGTAGTGCTATTTCTGTATCAATAAATGTTTACAGTTAGTATTCCTACCGAAAACATTTACAATGAAATATAAATAACCAATGTTTCAATTCCCAAAGTTCTGCAAAAATTTTCGGATCGCAGCCCCAAACACCAACTTCAGTTACAGTGCTGCAGGCACTAAGCATTTTCTTCGTTGATGTTATATGAGATGCTGCTTTCAAAGTTTTGTGAAATAAGCAACTGATAACGAATAAAGTTAACAAGTGTTTTGCTCTCATAAACTTTGAAATTCATGCCAGTGGTAATATCTGAAACCTTTCCATCATATGTATTATAATGCATTCTTGAGACCAAAGTAAAACGTCGTGTTTGAAACAGTTTGGCTGTAATAAGCAGCTCGTGTGGTAGAATATGCACTCAAAATCTGTACGATTCTTCTACTGTTCTTCGAACATTAGTGTTTTTAGCGATACATGTGTGCTAGAGTTTTTTTATGCTAGGTACATTCGTTTTCCAAGAAACTTGGTTGGCTTTTAGTGTAAGCTATCGGATTCGGATAGTAATATATGCTTCTTATCCACTTTCATTTCATTGTTTTTTAACGGAATTATCCCTCCACTGATTTTACACTAATATATTTTAATTTATGTTATTCCACTTAGCCCTTTTGTATGGTAATAGCTCCGTTCATATATCCAATTACCATATATTTGGTGCAGTTAGGGCAATGAATATTCGGGATTTGGACATACGCGAGAAGAGTGTACTGCATGTTTTATGTAACTTTATCTTCCATTTAGGTACAGTAACTTAAAACTAGTACTAATTACCGCTAAAAGTACGAAACTAGGTCTAATTTTAATATCTGAATTTAAATGTTTGAATTTAACTGGTCACTGTTTCTTATTTGCGTATCACTAACGATTTCAACACAAGGATTCTTCCTCATACTAAAATCATTAGTATGGAGGGTATCATCTGACCACCGGGGCAGTTGGGTTGTAGATGAGGCTAAACCTAATTCAAAAAAGGATAGGTTTCGATCCGGAGAATGACTTTTACCTGAAGACAGATAGCAACCAATAGCAGCACAATTATTTTCGTAGTTCCATTGCCATCTTATGGAGATCGTATAGTCACTTACCGAACATCTGCTTTCCTCACCTAAGAGTGTATATAATTTCAAGAGCAAATTACAATTATGCAAATATATCTAACCTTACCATCGAAACGGTCGTTGTGCATGTGAGCCCAGACTTGCCATTCGACGAGCGCTTCGCGTGGTAAAGCAGGAACGACAATGTAATCGATTATTTCATTTGTCGTACAACGTTCCCATTGCCGACAAGTTTCGGAAATTCAATTCGTATGTGCTATGAAGCAGATTCCCTGTACTACATCTCGTAGCTGACCGTTGGCATTCATTGCTTTCGCTATGCATGCAATATGTCTCAACGCTAATTTATATTGGGATCGTATTCCACTCTCAATCAGTTTCATGCTGCCAGGTACAAGAGCACAGTCTTTCAGTCACCCAACAGTCGCCAGAGAATCCGGACAGTCTATCTTGATCTCCTACAACTGTTATAATAGGTCAGCTAAAACGCTGGCGTCATAATCTGTTATACGGAGATCAAGATCAAGTCGGAGAAACGAATTCGGAAAGACCCCGAATAGTTTATCTTCGGCTTGACATTTCTCCCCTGTATAACAGTTTACGATAGTCATCTCGCCTTAAGGCTGGTACTGAGTTAATTGTGAAGCTAAATTTTGACATGTCTCCATTATCTGGTCATTCTTTCGAGCGAATATTTTGGCAATGGAGAAAAGCAGAGACACTGCTCATTTCTCACGCATAAAATGTCAAGAATTTCACTTTCACAGGAACGACAATGTAATCGATTATTTCATTTGTCGTACAACGTTCCCATTGCCGACAAGTTTCGGAAATTCAATTCGTATGTGCTATGAAGCAGATTCCTTGTACTACATCTCGTAGCTGACCGTTGTCATTCATTGCTTTCGCTATGCATGCAATATGTCTCAACGCTAATTTATATTGGGATCGTATTCCACCTTCAATCAGTTTCATGCTGCCAGGTACAAGAGCACAGTCTTTCAGTCACCCAACAGTCGCCAAAGAATCCGGACAGTCTATCTTGATCTCCTATAACTGTTATAATAGGTCAGCTAAAACGCTGACGTCATAGTCTGTTATACGGAGATCAAGATCAAGTCGGAGAAACGAATTCGGAAAGGCCCCGAAATCGCTCGAGATACGAGTACAACCCGTATTGAACCAGCAAGCCATCGACCTACTAGCAATATACATGTGCCGGCTCAAATTCAATAATTGCAATTTCATAATTGCAAGCCATCGACCTAGTGGCAACATACACATACATGTGCCAGCTCAATTCAATCTTGTCAGCATTTAAATGTAAATTCAGTAATATCAATTAAAATCATTCACCTGAATATATCCGGCACATGTCACCAGATCAGCATTAAATTTCCGATAAATTGAGAAAGTGTAATTAGATTAAGTCAGTGTTTTGTAAGTTGGAGTAGAATCAAAATAAACTTATAGGAAAATATACTTATCTTTTATTTCTTTTTACTTGAGACTCGGCGTAGCTCATAATTGGCGCAATCGGAAACTTAACGGATGGTCTTTAACTACACGTAAAGTTTTCTAAAATCACGTTAGATTTTCGCGAATAGTTAGGAATATTCTGGCAGTCACCCCAATATTGCATTGGATTTTTTCGAATAAATTCGGAAAATTGTGTTCTTTAATAGCAAGTTCAACGAGTGAAAATTGTTGTGCAGTGAAGAGGGTAGAATAAAAACCCTAAAAAATAAAAGATAAAAGGGCCTTTGAAAAATCGAGTGAAAATCGATCAAGTTAAGTGAAGTGCCAGTGTGGTGTAAAAAGGACCGGAGAATATTTATTCTTTACCGTTATGAGAACCATAACGTTGAGTCTCATGTGAGTACTGAATGTTTTCTTTATCTTAATTTTCTCCCGATATATTAATATCCTCCCCATATGCCAAAAGTTAGGCCATATCCCAAGTGTAAAAGTAGAAAATTTTTAAACCAATTAGCCCCAATACCTGAAAGCGAGAGCGAGGTTGATTCATTTACAGACTCAATTGATTCGATTGTTTATTCTAACATGTCTCTCCCAAATACAAACACAGATATATTTCAATCGTTAAGAATTCCTGATGCAATCAAAGATCTTCCAAAATTTGACGGTAACCCGAGATTGCTTCACGAATTCATTAATAATGTGGAAGAAATTCTTTCATACATTAGAGACATTGATGGGACTCCTCACTCTAGAATTCTCCTCAGAGCTATTCGCAATAAAATCGAGGGGCAAGCAAACGAAGTGCTTAACGTTTACGGTACCCCACACAGTAAAAAATATGAAGTGCTTTTTAACCCCACTTAGCGGATAAGCTAACATTTTACACCATCTGATGCTTTTGATGCCCTTGAATACAACATCGTTGTGGTGTTAAAATCACAAATGTCTATTCGGTGCGAAAGAAATCATCCCACACCGTAAAATGTTTTCAGAAACTCCAAAGATATGAAAAATCATATATGACACCATTGGGATAAATGATACGCAGAATTTATCCCCGATTGGGCATCGATGAAAACATGTTCATTCTTGAACGGCAAAATTTCCCTTTGAGTGTAAATATACACCAAACGGATAAAATTATATTGCGTCTTTATTCATGAGTCACTTGTGAGGTAGTTTCATTGTTTTTCAATCGTCTCGTGGTTTCACAGTGATCGAAATGAAGAAATTATTTAAAGTGAAATTTGGGAGTGAACAGAAGTTTGTTCTTGTTGAAAGTGATGGCGAGATAAGCTTTATGGAATTTCTTGCAGCAAGTAAGTGGGAAAAATCAGCTTCGTAGTCTTAAGCAATATTTAGAAATATAAATTTAGAATAGAAATAGAAACCTTCATGGTACTCAACCAGAAATCACGTAATAATATCGGAAAAAATTGTGCATATTATGTTGTTATGTGTGTGCAAATTGTTTTATTTGTGGGAAAATTAGGAAAATTAAATAAAATTTAATTTTCAAACATCTAGGTTTTCTGAAATTGGACATTGAACTGAGCGAAAATACATGCGTGTCTGTGTGTTGTGATGACTCAACATTGGACGATGAATCATTTTCGTTTTTAATTAGTAATTCTATGCAGGTCGTAGATTACGTATTTGTTGTTAGAGTCGAAAAAAATCACGGTAAAATGTGTAGCATTGTCGCAAAATGTTAGAAATCGAAAAAAAATATTACAGAAAAAAGTGCATCAGTAGGCTGCCAAACTGATGAAAGTGAAAGTGACGAATCAGTTCCAGGGAAACTTCGTAGGTGTAATGCGTTTGTAGGAGAATTTCCATCAGCAAAAGTCGATTTGGAAAACGTAACTACGGTAAGCAAATATTTTTGAGACTAAGAAAAGTAACATAGTGGTTTTGTAGGAATTAAATAACTACCTTGCTCGTGTCGCTCCGGAAGTGCTTCAGGCTTACGAAGATAGTGTTACATTAGACGACCGTTCTCGCAGAATTGCTGTCAACATGATTGTGAACAAACTGACAGATACTTGTGGATTTTATCCATCCCGGCAAGAAAAAATCATATATGCGAAAGCAACGGCTTCGTTATTTCCGAATTTGTGTGTGGGGCAAGATTCCCAAAACTATGTATGGAATTTGTTAAAAATTTATTATATTTCTCTAAGCGTAGGATTTATTTCAGCAAATATTTTATGACGATGAAAATCGTGGTGGCTACTTTGGCCATCGCTTAAGAACAGTGAACAGAGTGGCAGGGAATTCATCTCGTCTGGAAAAAGATAAAAAAAATGAAACCTCTACGACATTAACATCAGCTGTAGACGTTGATTCAGTAAGCAGTGATGTTCAGTGGCTTCGAAATGCATGTGTCAAGCAGAACAAAATTTGAAATTCTACAACGAATGAAAAGAACGTTTCAGCACCGAAGGACAATCGACTCATTAAATCGAATTTATGAATATCCTCGTTTTTTAGACACCCCTGGCCTGGTAAGTACCCAAATAAATATAGAAATTTACTGGATATACATTGAATATTGCAATAAATTTCGTGAAACTAAAAACAAATGCAGAAAAGAAGATAATTTGCTGAATTATATTTAAATATTGTGTTGTTTTGCCCTCAAAATTTAATTCAATTTACATATGTAAAAATTTTTTCGAAGTTAATAAAAAAATTATAGCTAGCTGAAGAAAATAATATTCTATTAATCATCGAATATTGCCTACACGTTTCAGATCGAGTTAGATTTTGATTTGCTGTTTGAAGGAAAAGGGGATTTATTAATGCAAAGCTGGAGTAGTTTGCAATCAAAAATAGCAGATGTTGCTTCGTTTAAAAAAACCAAATTATGTGATAACGATTTTAATGATGATGACCGTATGGTATATTAAAAATTTATACATGTCTATGTTTTTAATTTTATTTTCATAGGATGGGATGAGACAACATCTCAATTTTTAACTCTTCACAGCCTGTTTCCCTCGATTGGTCGCACTCGCAATAAGGAAAATCAGGAGGAGTATAAACTAATCAAATTCCGAAAAGTATGTTTTCTGAAGCAAAATTACATAAAGACCAAATTCATGAACTTTTGTTTCAGCTTGGTACGTCAATTTCAAATCGTGTCACCGGTGCTCCCCATATAATTGCTTACGGTAGCAATAAAGCTGCAATCTCCTACTACTACATTGCGCTGGACACTTACGAGCTTCCTGTACTAAACAATACATCGCTGTCAGCTTGGGACACTCTTTTAAAGACATACTTTGTTTTTAATTGTGAATATCCGCAGAAAGCATCAACTTTCTTTTTATTCATCCAAGAAGCTATTTTTAAACTTGGGCTGGCTAGGATGTCAGCGAAAATGCGGGATTTGCAGACAAAATTAAATTTATAAGAAATTATAAGTTGCTAGCTTGCTAAAAATTCTCGCATATTAATTTGTTGACCATTTAAAATGACTTTTTCCTGCTTTGTATGTAAAAATGAATGTTTATCTCCTTCAATGTATATTAGATACTTGCGAGTTGTTCATAACGCTCCTACGAGTGTTTCGTCTCTACTTTGTGGCATTGAAAAGTGTAAAAAAAAATTCAAAACTTTCAGTGGACTAAGGCGACATTTGATAACTTCTCACAGGGACGCTAAAACTAATGAAACTTCTAACGAAATTTCTGACGGGTGTGATGATTTATCTAATTTCCAATCAGTTTATAACTCCACTGAATCGACACCAGCTTGCTTTCTCGATGAAACGCAATCAATGAATTCAATTGACCAATTAAAACATAATTTTATATATCATTTAGCATCACTTAAACTACCTTATCGAACTCATAATTCTATTCTTAGTGAAATATCTAGTTTTACTAAACACATTGGGATTTCAATTGAAAGCAAACTTGCTAGTGTTAATACTATAAAAGATGAAATTGCCTGCCTGAAAGAGCCATTTCTTAAATTCAACTCAGCCTATAAAATGGGGAAATTCTTAAAGAAATATGTTCCTCATCCAAAGGAATATGCATGAATGGGATCCGAATAGTAATAAAAACTGAATGGGATCCGAATAGTAATACTTACTATGTAAAAACAAAAACAAATACTTTTATGTATATTTCCATCAAAGAAACTTTACAATATTTATTTTGCAATGAGGACTTCAAACATTGTATATTAAGTTGCTGTTCTGACTACAATTCAAATGTATTAAATAGCTTTAGAGATGGGACGTATTACAAAATACACCCTGTTTTAAATTCACGGCAAAGCGCTATTATTCTTCAAATATATGTAGATGATTTTGAAACGGCGAATGCATTAGGATCAAAAACAGGCATATACAAAATTTCTGCTTTCTATTTCAGAGTGTTGAACTTACCTCTTGAATTAAATTCATTGCTAGAAAACATACATTTGCTAATATTAAGTCAATCATCAGATGTCAAATTGTATGGGTACGCTGATATTCTTGCTCCTTTAGTTAACGACTTAAAGTATTTAGAAGAACATGGTATAAATCTTGAAGAAAACGGAAGTATAATCAACGTAAAAGTTATATTATTTTCTTTATGTCATGATAACTTAGGTGCTAACTCTCTTTATGGGCTTGCAGCATCATTTAATTCTGCATATCCATGTAGGTTTTGTATTTTACCAAAATCAAAATTTCAAGATGTTTTCAATCATGATTACACAGAACTGAGACACAGAAACAATACCACTATGGCTGACATTTCAGTTGGTATAAAGTCTATGTGTCAGTCATTTAATGATCTGATGTATTTTAATTGTTTCGAATCGAAGTCGGTAGATTTGATGCACGATTTGTTAGAAGGCATAGCACAGTATGAAATAAAAGTATTTCTTACATATCTAGTGAAGTATTTAAAAGTACTTGATATAAATAATCTAAATAATAGAATGCATTGTTTCAGTTACGGTATTTTAAATCAGAAAAATAAACCAAGCTCAATACATATTGACAAAAAAGGAAACAGTTTATCACAAAATGCAAGCCAAACTCTATGTCTCATTCGTTACTTGCCATTTATTATTTACGATATCGTTGAGTTGCATTTAAATGAATTTCGACAACAATATGAATTATTTATTTCGTTATCAAAAATAATAAGGATTGCCATATCATCCATTCTTCCTTTTACTTATATTACTGAACTGAAAAACATAATCGAGAACCATCTCCAACTGTTCAAAGTAGTTTATAGTCCAAAAAAGTTAATCCCTAAGCATCATATTCTAATCCATTATCCTTACATAATTCAAGAGATGGGACCACTTCCAATGTTTAGCACTATGTGCTATGAAAGTAAACATAAACTATTCAAAAGAATCGCGCGAAATAGCAATAATTTTATTAACATATGTAAAACACTAGCAGCATTTCATCAAAACACTTTTTATATTGGATATGAAAACCGAACATTTAAAAAACCAGTTGTGTGTAAGAATTCTAAACACGTGGAACAAAAAAGTTTTTATAAACCTTTTATCAGCTAATTTGAACTTAGCGAAGGATGATATCATAATCACTATCAAGTCAATCAATTGTGGAAAAAAATTTCGCAGGGGATTTTGAATTTTTAATGGGATTCGAAATGACATGCCACAATTTACAATGATAAGGGAAATTATAAAAATAAAGACTTCTATATATTTCATTCTTCAAGAATATGAATCACTAAAATTTAATGAAAATCTTCAAGCATATCAGTTAAAAGTTTTGAATAATTATTTCGTCAAATTAATAGAAGATTTTGAAAATATATGCACTTATGAAATAACCTACTGCAATCAAGATAAATCTTTTTTATATTATATCAGAAGTAGTTTTAGTTTAGTATTTAAATGTATATTTATACATTTGCGCTAATAAATGAATTTAAAGGATGTTATGCTTTTTCTACTAATTTTAAAAATATTTTTAATTTCTTTCTGATAATTTCTTTCTTTTAATTTGTTTCTTTCTGAAAATATTTTCCGAAATAGTTAATACTGTGGAAGTGCATATACAAATTTCCCTTATTACATTATCCCGAACAAGGTTATAACTGAAATTTTAGGAGTTTTTTTGCAACATGGAACGAGGAAAAAAATATCCGTTTACGTTATATTTACACCGGTAAAGAATATTTCTAAGTTACCCTGTCGATGTTTATTATATTATCCACCATTTTGGTGTCAAAATACTCCGTAAAATGCTGGACTCCATGGAACACCGGCCGGTGTTTTTTTTTGAGCCATTTTTGTTACAGTGCAGTAATATGGGAAAGTATAAAAGCAAATTTAATTCTACATTCTTCGAACAGAGACATCGCTTGTAAAAGATTTACATACCCTCAAACAACTAAATAAAACAATTGAAAACTTTTATAGCGAAATTGTCGAGATCCAATCAGCATTAAATAATAATGTACAAATACATGAACATGATGCCAATGTGATTAAAGCCCAAAGAAACCTGTTTGCCGAAATGTGCTTAAACGCATTTCTAACAAGCCTTAAAGAGCCAATGGGCTCAATCATCCGGGCTATGAGACCCGAATCACTACCAATTGCTCTATACTTTTGCCTCAAAGAACAAAACGTATTTTATGTTAAATCTCAAACAAATTATAGATATCAACATCAACATTTTAAACAATTACCAAATAGTCCTACATTTTATCCTAATAATCAGAAACAACCATACACATTTGGACATATGCAAAGCAGGAAACCATTTTATAATCAACAAAGTACACCTAATAATATACAGCCTCAAAGACAAATCAATAATCAACGACTACCCCCACCCAAACCGATGGACGTTAGTTCGGGATACACACACTTAAAATCTCCATCTGGAAGACTACATAATATTAATAACAGTAACAGATTTCCTCCAAATCAACAGACCAACACCAACTTTACACGACTGACAAGACCACCTAAATTTACGGTTGAAGAACTTTTTACCATAAACGAAGCCAGTCAATTCGATCCCCCTCAGAACCACCTTTACCGATAGAATTTGGATCAATATTATGATCAAAGCGTTTTCCAAGAAAAGCAAACATATCCGACTATAGACGATACACAGAATTTTCAGCCAGAAGCCTCGAAAACCCTACAGGATACATATACATTAATAAACACGGATCAATTCTACCATATATTAATATATCATCCCCATTTGGTCGTCCATTACGATTCCTTATTGACACAGGAGCATCATCCTCATTTCTTAATCCGGAATTCGCGCAGCCTGATAATATAATAGAAATAAGCCCAATTACAATTAACACCATAGTCAATAAACACGCAATAAATAGGGCAACATACTTACCAAATTTTCATGAGTTCAAACAACCTGGGGAAATGAAATTTCTTCTCTTCAAATTTCATGGCTACTTCGACGGTCTCCTTGGACTCGACATTCTTACAACATTAGGTGCAAAAGTAGACCTATCAAATAGAACACTCATTACAAATAACTCTGTAATCCCTTTAAACTTTAAACCTAACTTCTCATAAAATAAATACACCGTCCCTCCCCATTCAAAAATAACAGCCAAGCTATCAGTAGATGTCAAGAATGGAGATATAAACATAAACACAACTTCGCTTTGTCCTAACTTGACAATACCTGAAGGATTATATCTTGCCAATAATTGGTTTAGCCACGTTGAAGTTATCAACACCTCCGACGAAGATATAGACTTGCTAGTCGAACAACCGATTAAAGTTTCGATATTCAACAATGACAACTTCGCCGAAGTTTACAATTTCGACATTAGCTATGATCTTAACTTACAAACCCAGGAAAAGACCCCAAAAAGTATTGAACACCTACTTCGAACCTCTCATATGAATGAAGAAGAACGCAAGGCTCTTTTTAAAGTCTGTAGAAAGTACGACGACATTTTCTTTAGAGAAGGAGAAAAACTCACTTTCTCTAGTAGCATAAAACATCGAATAAAAACATCAGACGAGGTACCAATTTATACAAAATCCTACAGGTACCCACATATCCATAAATGCGAAGTCCGTAGACAAATAGGGGAAATGCTAGACCAAGGTATTATCCGTCCCAGCTACTCACCTTGGAGCGCCCCAATCTGGATTGTTTCAAAAAAACTAAATTCAAGCGGCAAGCAAAATTGTCATCGATTATAGGAAGCTTAATGAAAAAACCAATCCCAAATATAGCGGAAATTCTAGATAAACTCGGAAAGTGCTTATATTTTTCTACTCTCGATCTGGCATCCGGATTCCACCAAATCGAGATGCACCACAAGGATATACAAAACTGCATTTTGCGAGTCATGGATAACGTCCTCAAAGAATTACAAGGTATAATATGTCTCGTCTATTTGGACAAAATTATCATCTTTTCAACTTCTTTGCAGAAGTACATTGAAAACTTAGAGAAAATATTCCAAAGACTCCGTGAAGCGAATTTGAAAGTTCAACTAGAAAAATCCGAATTTCTAAGAAAAGAAATTGAATTCATAGGTCATATTGTTCAAACTGAAGGCGTAAAACCCAACCCCAAGAAGATTCAAACAATTAAAGAATTCCCAATCCCTAAAACAAGAAAAGAAATAAAATCATTTTTGGGCTTTTTAGGGTATTATCGTAAATTCATAAAAGATTTTTCCAAAATTACTAAACCTTTCACAGAATGCCTTAAAAAGGGCAAAGAAATTATTATTGACGATTATTATTGACTACATCAAAACTTTTGAACCATGTAAACAGCTCCTCATGAACAACCCCATCCTCCAGTACCCCGATTTTGAAAAACCTTTTATCTTGACCACTGATGCCAGCAATTACGCTCTTGGTGCTGTTTTATCACAGGGTAATATCGACAAACCAATATGTTTTGCGAGTAGAACGCTGCAAACGTCAGAAATAAATTATTCAACCATCGAAAAAGAGCTACTTGCTATAGCATGGGCAAAAAAATACTTCCGCCCATATCTGTTTGGCAGAAAGTTTAAAATCATAACAAATCATAAACCTCTTACTTGGATTATGAGCCTAAAAGACCCGAATTCACGTTTAGTCCGTTGGCGATTGAAATTAGAAGAATTTGAATACGAAGTACACTATAAAAAAGGAACGCAAAACTCCAATGCCGACGCTTTAAGCAGAATTAAACCTGAAACAGGAATATCCGAAAAAATCGAAGCACATGTCAACGAAAGTACCGAGCAAATCTTACAAGAAGGAACCCCAATATCAACAAGACATTCAGCTTCTGAAAACCTCAACGACGGAATACCAATTTCCGAAAAACCTCTTAATGATTTTAATCTACAGATCATTTTCAAAAAAACAGATAACAACACCTCCACATCAGTCGAAGTGCCGGTTAAAAATAAGCAACGCCGCATCATTAAAATGACCGATTTTACCGAGGAAAACGTGACACAATTACTTAAACGATTTTTGGTTCCAAACAAACTTTCAGCTATTTACACAGATGATGAAACATTTCGGATCATACAAGACACTTATTCAAAATATTTTGCAAGAGGCAAAACGTACAGATTAGTCAGATGCAAGGAAATCTTAACAGAAATTACAAGTAATGATGATCAAGACAAAGCTATAAATGAATACCACGAAAACACTAACCATAGAGGTATAACTGAAACACTATTAAATTTAAAACGTACATATTATTTCCCTTATATGAAGAACAAAATCACTCAAATAATAAACAATTGTGAAACATGCCAAACCCTCAAATATGACAGACAACCACCGAAACCAAAATTCGAAAAAACTGAAATTCCAACCAAACCATTAGACATCATTCATATCGGTATCTATACGATTAACAACAAATCAATCTTAACTATAGTAGACAAATTTTCAATATTTCTGGCCGCATACACTTTGGAAACAAAAAATAGTATTAATATAAGGTCTGTTTCCGTACTTTCAGAAAACTGCAGCAGTAACAGAATTTGGCAGCTGGCTTCTTTTTGTTGCAAAATTTGGCTTGCATTTGGCTTGCAGCAAAAGTACGGAAACGACTTGCTGCGAATCTATTTGAATATATTATAATAGATTCAAGTACGGAAACAGACCTATAATAAAACAACTCCGCAACTTCATGAGACAACATGGTATTCCTAAGAAACTAGTGGCAGACCAAGGAACCCAATTAACCGCAAGTATATTGAAAGACTTTTGCAAACAATATGCTATAAATCTACATTTCACATCCTTCGTACAAACCTCAAGCAATTCTACCGTAGAACGAGCACACTCCACATTGAAAGAAGCCTTTTGAATAATTGTAAAAAAATTCAGAGAGAAAAATCTCGAAATCGATCATGACGATATTTTGGCAGAAGCTGTAATCACATACAATAATACCATACACTCAACAACAAAATTAACCCCTTATGAATTATTTTTCGGCCGAACCTACAAATTCGATAAAAACGTAAAATTTAATAATGAGAATGAGTATTTGAAAAAACTTAATGAATTCCAGACTGAACTTTACCCCTCTATTAAAACCCAAATCGAAAGAGTTATGGATAAGAATTTAGCGAAAGCAAATGCCAATAGGAAAGATCCTAAAGACTTCAAAGAAAATGAACTAGTTTATAGGAAAGAATCTAGACGAAACAAACTAACCCCTAGATTTAGTAAGCATTACGTAGGTAAGAACAGGAAAATAACCATCCTCACTAAAAACAATCGTAAAATCCACAAAGCTAGAATGAAGAAAAAATTTCATTACAGGCTACTGATAACCCACCACATAACGCAAACTCTTGGACACAAAATGGAAATACACCACCTGACTGAAGGACAAGGAATACTCCCATTTCAACTTGGACCCGCAAGAACAATACTTAACTACCACAACTTATTGCACATTGTTAAGCTAGATACGTACAAACAAACCATAGACAGAATTACAGAAACACTTAATACTCTAGACACATAAGTTCTCAACAGAAGAATATCGAAAATTATTTAGCTCGCTTTCAGGAATCCATTCAAAACAGTATCGTAAGGAAAGACCACTTCATACATTTTCAAATTTTGAATCAAATCAATTCTAATATAGATCTTTTAATGAACCATATCAATAACATAGCGGAATCAGTACTACTAACTTAATTCCCAGACACATTCTCAATCCAAAAGAACTCACAGATATAAATAAAATCTTATTCGATCAACATTTAAAAGTAAAATCTGATGAATACATTTATGAACTCCTTGGGTTACAGGCCTACTACAACCACTCCAATATCATTTTCAACATCCAAATCCCCATTCTATCCAATCAAAATTATTCCTTTTATCACCTTATCCCAATTCCAATCAATAAAACATATGAAATTTCCATACCACCCTACATACTCCTCAACTCTAAAAACATTCAGTATTTCAACGAACAATGCCCAAATATAGAAGGCATATACTATTGTAAAGAGTCCTTACACCAAGAAAACAGAGAAAAATCACTGTGCACCGGCCCATTGATGGATAACCAAAATGCGAACTGCACCATGAAGAAAACACTCGTATCTACGTCAATTTCCGAGCCACAACCCAATTTCATCTTACTGATTAATACCCCGGAAACGATTATAGAATCTACATGCGAAATACGGAATCAAACTCTACAAGGAACTAACCTTATCCATTTTAGCGGCTGTGACGTAAAAATTAACGACATCATCTACCAAGGAAGAGCCAAAATTTATTGGGACACCGTTCACGTTCACCCATCTACAATTAGCAAAATTTTCCACACACCACAAACTGAACAACTAAATCTAGAAAAATTACAAATATATCATTTCGAAAATAAGAAGAACTTGGAAATCATGAGCATCGAAGTAAAAAAACGAGATTTTATTACGTACATTCCTTTGGCAATCATTGGAGCATCAGTGATCATCATAACAACCTATCTTCTCCGGAAAGCGCAAACTAATTCTACTTACATCATATCTAAAAAGGATTCTTCCGTTCCGTCCACAACATGCTCCGAAATCCAGCTGTTATGGCCATCACTTCATACCAGAGCGGGAGGAGTTACGAGTACAACCCGTATTGAACCAGCAAGCCATCGACCTACTAGCAATATACATGTGCTGGCTCAAATTCAATATCTGCAATTTCATAATTGCAAGCCATCGACCTAGTGGCAACATACATGTGCCAGTTCAATTCAATCTTGTCAGCATTTAAATGTAAATTCAGTAATAGCAATTAAAATCATTCACCTGAATATATCCGGCACATGTCACCAGATCAGCATTAAATTTCCGATAAATTGAGAAAGTGTAATTAGATTAAGTCAGTCTTTTGTAAGTTGGAGTAGAATCAAAATAAACTTATAGGAAAATATAAGCTTCTCATTCTCAGATCTGCAAAAAATACTCATAGAATTATCTCATGAGAATCCAGCGAAATTACCCATGATTGTAAAGTTTCCAGCGTTTTTCACCTTCAATTTGAAGAATAAACGCTTCGATGACGTCGTAATTAGGCGCAAATCTTTGACTATTCGGAGGCGTTAAATAGGCATTAGTGCCAACCATACAGTGGAAAACTCTAGGAGCGCTGCATTCATTACATAAATGGATTGGAGGAATCCGGGTTGGGAGTCTTTCGAACACCTAAAATGCAAATAATTCACGAAGCTAGGGCAGGGGCCTGAAAGTACGTGATTTATTGATGGAAGAGATTAACAGGGAGTGAAGGATTTACCATCAGCTGGCACGTTACAAGAAACAAAACCAAAATAGGTTCATTTTATCACAAGCGAAAGTGAGAAATGCATACTGACAAACGACAGGTGAGAATGTTGTATCCGTGTTAGCTGATAGGTGAGAGTGTGCTGGCGTACATATAATCCCATCAAGAAACAGTAAGTGCAGCGAACATTCACTGGCAGCAAACGAAATTCTCTGTATTGGGTTGCATAAAAGTGTCGGAGATATTCCTTTTACTTGCCAAATGGTATCAAAAGTAATACCTGAACTACCTTATCGCTTACCATTTTAATACTCAGAAAATGTTTTAAGAAAATCAATTTTGCATAAATCGCCATTCGTTAAAATAGTCTGTTTGGCAAAGCACATGTATATTGCCTATTGGGAATGAGAAATGTATTTGATCGTAGCAGCGTTGGTTGGCGGGGTTTCTTGTGTCTTTTTTCAACTTGGAGTTGGATATTGCTATTTACTTCTCGCAATCATTGGGGAAATATTCTAATTGTATCGCAATTCACGTACTTTCCGAGCTATATATAAGGTGTGTTGCCGTACTTTCAGTAACTGAATTTTACTGGGTTTTCCTGAATCATGTGGTGGGGAATTTCATGAAGAGTACGGGAACGCTCTCATTGTATTTCCTGAAAATTGGCAACCGAAAGTGTCAGTTTTCGGTTTTTGGGAGAGCAATAGTGATTATAAAGTCATCCTAAGCGGTGATAAATCATCGCCACAAAAATCTTCCACCTTCATAACAACATTACGCAAAAAATATGTTGCTTGCCGCACACATTTGAAAATATTTACTCGCGCCACATCGTTTGACACTTTTCAGTATTTTTCAGTAGCTCAGACCCTACTGAAATTTACTGAAAGAGGGGAAATTGTCAGTTTTGAGTAAAACGGAGTACGGGAACAGCTTCATTGCAATTAATCGCGATTCATCGCAATTAATCGTAGTACGGGAACAGACCTATAGTTCTTAAGCTATAGGCCTGTCCCCGTACTTTCAGTAACTGAATTTTACTAAATTTTCCTGAATCATGTGGTGGGGAATTTCACGAAAAGTACGGGAACGCTCTCATTGTATTTCCTGAAAATTGACAACCGAAAGTGTCAATTTTCGGTTTTTGAGAGAACAATAGTGATTATAAAGTCATCCTAAGTGGTAATAAATTATCGCCACAAAAATATTCGACCTTCATAGCAACATTCCGCAAAAAATATGTTGCTTGCCGCGCACATTTGAAAATATTTACTCCGTTTGACACTTTTCAGTATTTTTCAGTAGCTCAGACCCTACTGAAATTTACTGAAAGAGGGGAAATTTTCAGTTTTCAGTAAAACGGAGTACAGGAGTAGCTTCATTGCAATTAATCGCGATTAATAGCAGTTAATCGTAGTACGGGAACATACCTTATGGCTAGGGCTCAATACTTTCATGGAACAACTATATAGCTATTTCAAATCAATTACTTACCATTTTCATAGGAAGTCACATCAATGTTTTTCGTGAATTCGCCGTGATTTTTCGAAGGCATTTGATCAATAGCTGCACAAGATACTAGTTTAGCAAAATATGTGCTATCATTTCTCTGGATCAAACACGGTATCATGACGTCTAAAGCATAGTACTGAGTTCGATTTCACATGAAATTTTCATACAAAGTTTCAAGTGAAATCTGTTTCGGCGAAAATTTAGCTTGAAAATAAGCAAGAGTGGTACTCTGTTCTTAGCACGAAAAGTTGCTTCGAAGTTGCTTTCGCTTTGAAAATATAGATGGCATTGACACATGTCTCCAATCATTTCACGCCAATTTAGTTTGTGCAGTTCATTCTTTCGAGCTAAAAAGTGACATTTGGTGTTTCAATTTGAAAATGGAGCAGTGCAAATGTCTTTCCAATAAGAAAATCGATCGAAAAGTGAAATTCTTGGCATTTTATCCGTCAGAAATGAGCAGTGTCTCTGCTTTTCTCCACTGCCAAAATTTTCGCTCGAAAGAATGACCAGATAATGGAGACATGTGAAAATTTAGCTTTACGATTAGCTCAGTACCAGCCTTAAGGCGAGATGACTATCGTAAACTGTTATACAGGGGAGAAATGTTAAGCCGAAGATAAACTATTCGGACAAGCTAAACTTGATGTGAGGTCACAACAAGTTATAACAAGCTGAAGACCAGGGGGCCTATTATGAATCAAAATCCGAAATCGGAATTCATACGATATCGTATTTTCGTATTATGGTTTGCTATTTGCACGGGAATCCGCCAACTTCGGATTGTAAATTCCGAAGGCGAGTTGTCTAATCCGACAGCTCATTTGTGGTCGGATTTTTTGGCGGATTCTGGCGGATTTTTAATTTTCGAATTTCTTTTTTTTCACAGTTCGATTGATATAAGTAAGTAAAACCTGGAATTCGGGTAACTGGTAGACACCGTGTGTTATAAATCGTAATTTTGCCACCAATTTTAGAATTCGTGATATTACATTCTTATAAGATTCTCCTTAGCTACTGGACTTATTTCGACTTATTAAATTTCAATCCTTATTTTTTGTTATTTTCGACTGACCATACTTAGGCAAAGCAAAATAAATTGCCATATAGTCAATGTTAGCAAGAAATATTGAAACTCCGTGCCACTTTTTTAAATTTAAATAGCTGTTTTGACACTTGATTGGAAATATATTGGAAATCTGGAAACGATTTAGCCCATTCGAGTGAAGCTGTCTGCAGTTTAAAACAGGTATAAAATTCCGATTTCGAAATAGATCATAATACGAAATTCCGATCATGGGCGAGTCGGAAAATTTTACGAATTCCGATTTCGGAATTTGAATCATAATAGGGCCCCAGGGTGGAGACGACAATTCGGAAAGGCCCCGTGTTTGATCCAGAGAAATGATAGCACATATATTGCTTAACTAGTATCTTGCGCCTAGGGACACGATATCGAAAGAAAGTAACGATACTTTTACTTTCAAGTAGTATCACAACCAAGTATTGATATAAGTACCGTACTCATTGAGACAGTACTGATATGAGTAAGTATCATATGATACTTAACATGCCTATTTTCATTCGCAAGAGTCAGTTTAGACTTTGAACGAAGCCAGAGATTCCAATTATAATGATAGGGCCGGGAACTGGTCTGGTGCCATTCCGTGGCTTTGTTCAAGAAAGGCATTTCTCCAAGAATGAAGGCAAAGAAGTATGCGATACTACTCTGCATTTTGGCTGCCGGAAGAAGAGTGAAGATTTCATTTATCAGGAGGCAGGCTTGTATTCATTAACTTGTATTTTTTACTCACAGCCACTATGCGGCATTTCCTATGAACTGGAAGAATTCGTTGGTGAGGGTGTTTTGACATTGAAAACGGCATTCTCTCGGGATTAAGCACACAAAATTTACGCCACACATTCAGATTTAATTTGGAAGGTTATTTATTGGTGAGAACAAAGGTCACTTGTACATGTGCGGGTACGTTTGCTTCATTTGATTATCCCTTTCCATTACTCATTAATTCCGTTCTCACAGCGACTCCAAAAATATGGCAACCGGTGTAAGAACTATTCTGCTCAAATTGATATCATCCAGCAAAGGAAATAAGTCAGAGACCGAAGAACAACAGTTTATAAAGAAAATGGAGGCCCAAAAGCGCAACTCAGCCGACGTGCGGAGCTAATCGCAACTATTCCATCAGATTCCGTTTTGCTTGCTCGCTCAAGACGGGAGCAGGCAAACAGCATTCCTTGAGTGGATTAGAAACGTTAAAATAATAAATTTATTAAACTAAATTAAAGTAGATAAAAGTTAATTTTGAAGAGGAGATAAGCGATGATAAAAAACAGGATGTGTACAGAAGACCAGATATTGTTCACGAGGATTGTTGCACTCTCACGTAAAAAATGTGTTTTTTTTTTTACATATATATCACTTTTGAAACTAATTTAATCACATTGTTATTCGTGCATTGAGAGGACATTAGGATGTGAAAGTCGATACTTATAATTAAGCAAGAATGTTTAATTTGAATGTTGTTAAAATTTGAATGCTGATAAAAAGTGCTTAATGCAAAATTTCCTTTTTCAGTGCTAAATAGGTGAAATTGGTGCTAAATTTAGCATTGATAATGTTAAATTGGCCACACTGCAGAAATTGGCTGGAAACAATCGAAATTCTCTCTAATGGATTGCGTAAAAGTCTCGGAGATATTCCTTTTATTCGCCAAATGGTATCGAAAGTAGTATTAGAAGTATCACTTAACATTTTTATGCTCAGAATAGGTTTTCAGAAAATCAATATTGCATAAATTGCTATTCGTTAAAATAGTTTCTTTGGCAAAGCACATGTATATTGCCTAGTTGGAATGAGAAACGTATCTGGTCGTATAAAGGGGGCGTGTCTTATATTGGCGGGGTACTTTGTCCAACTCGAAGTTGGGTATTGCCATCTACTTCTCGTAATCAGTGGAGAAATATCGCAAATTGTGTCGCAATTCTCGTACTTTCCGAGATATATTTAGTACTTAAGCTATGCACACACACACCCACATACACACACCCTCGCACTCAGCTATTTATATGACTTGTGAGTGAACATCAGTGAGGTAGTAGAAGTGGAGATGACATCGACGGTATAACTTTCCACCATTAGCCACTTCGATTCTCTCGCGCACAAAACATATTTAAGTAGCAATTCTGTTCAATGTGAAATTGGAGGGGAACTGAGTGGATTTAACCAGATTTGATATTAAGCGGGGAAAAAATTACTACCATCCTCTTCAATGTAAATTTTATGGGCATGTCCACTCCATTTCTACTATCTCACTGGTGAACATACACTTAGGGCCTTTCCGAATTGTCGTCCTCACCTTGGTCACAGCGTAATAACAACCAGCGTACCAACTTATTCCACTTTCCCGAAAAAACACTTTGACCTTGAAATTGCGCCTCCATTTACGCAAAGCATTATCTGTCAAAGCAGCCTGAGATTATGTTGGTATATTTTGCGAGAGTGGGCTGTATGTGAGCAGCGAAAAATCTAGCTTGAGTATGTAGTTGCCGAATTGTATGATGCATCTCTTTCTGTTCCATGCGATTTCTTCCAACTTTCCAGGCTGACCAACAATACAATCTCAGGTTAGATCACTGGATTTTTGGGCCGTATACATATACGGAGTTGGTACGCTGGTAGGAACTACTCATTACGCTGTGCCTTGGTCCTCAGCTTGTTATAACAGAATTTGACGTCACATCGAGTTTGGCTTGTCCGAGGGCCTTTCCGAATTGTCGTCTTCACCTTGGTCTTCAGCTTGTTATAACAGAATGTGACGTCACATAAAGTTTAGCTTGTCCGAATAGTTTATCTTCGGCTTGACATTTCTGCCCTGTATAACAGTTTAGGATCAGTGCGGTAGTAGAAATGGAGTCGACATGCCCATAAGATTCACATTGAAGGGGATGGTAGTAATTTTTTGGCTGCTCATTGTCAAATCGGGTCAAATCCAAGTAGTTTCCGTCCAATTTGACAATTAGATCATAATGGCGGTAAGGCAACTTTAACATGCTTTGGGCGCGAGAGGATTAAAGGGGCTTATGGTCGAAAGTTATACCGTCCATGTCCACGGGCTGTTTAGGATAGTCATCTTGTTTAGGATAGTCATCTCAAAATACGTAATTTATTGATGGAAGAGATTGGCAGTGAGTGAAGGATTTACCATCAGATTTACATTGAAGGGGATGGTAGTAATAAATAAGGGGATGGTAATTGAAGGGGATGGTATTACTGGCGCGTAACAAGAAACAAAACGTAAATAAGTTCACTTTATCACGCGCGAAAGTGAGAAAAGCGTACTGTCAAACGACAGGTGGGAATGTATATATCCGTGTTAGCTGATAGGTGAGAGTGTGCTGGCGTGCGTATAATCTCATCAAGGGACAGTAAGCGCATCGAACATTCACTGGCAACAAACGAAATTCTCTGTATTGGGTTGCATAAAAGTGTCGAAGATATTCCTTTTACTTGCCAAATGGTATCGAAAGTAGTATTCCGCGTTAACTACCTTATCGCTTAACTACCGCTTAACAATTAACTAACGCTTAACAATTAACTACCTTATCGCTTACCTACCTTATCGCTTACCAGAGAAATGATAGCACATATTTTGCTAAACTAGTATCTTGTGCCGCTATTGATCAAATGCCTTCGAAAAATCACGTCGAATTCACGAAAAATATTGATGTTACTTCTCATGAAAATGATAAGTAATTGATTTGAAATAGATATATATATATATATATATATATATATATATATATATATATATATATATATATATATATATATATATATATATATATATATATATATATATATATATATATATATATATATATATATATATATATATATATATATATATATATTTGTTCCATGAAAGCATTGGCCCTAGCTTGGTGAATTATTCGCATTTTAGGTTTTTCGAAAGACTCTCAACCCGGATGGGCGAGCCATATCCTCTACTATTTGGCCGTTCTACGAGGATGGCTGCATCATTCAACAGTTGAGCCCATAAACATTCCTCTAATCCATTTATGTAATGAATGCAGCGCTCCAAGATTTTTCCACTGTATGGTTGGCACTAATGCCTATTTAACGCCTCCAAATTGTCAAGGATTTGCGCCTTATTACGGAAGCGTTTATTCTTCAAATTGAAGGTGAGAAACACTGGAAACTTTACAATCATAAGTAATTTTGCTAGATTCTCATGAGATAATTCTATGAGTATTTTTCGCAGATCTGAGAATGAGAAGCTTGCACGAGGTTCATCCTTAAATTTTTCTCAAGAAAAAATCGGCGAACCTATTCTGGATAAAGTATGAAACCCGGTGATGTATTGTACTTTCCTCGAGGAACGATTCACCAGGCGTACACAGAACCCGGTCATCATTCACTGCACATTACTATTAGTGTGTATTAAAAGCATTCATTTGCCGATCTTTTCGAAATCCTCAAGCGAAAATGGTATCGACAACGAAGTTGATCTTTGACGAGGCCTGCCTTTAGATATGTAGTACAAGTTCGGGAAATGGTCCGATGGTGACGACAATGTTGACAAGGAACGTGAGGAAAGACTAGGCACCATCAAAAAATTAATGACTTAAGTCCTACACCAGTCCGATATGCATGAAGCTGTTGATTTGATGGCGAAAAAATTTCAACATGATGCACTACCACCAGCGCTCATATGCGAAGAGAAGAATAGTCCGATCTTTGCGTTGAAAACTTTGATTGATGGAAACGTTAAAGTGAGATATGGTTGCGAGATTACATTAGACACACACGTCCGGCCACTAAAGCTTGCTCGGTTACTAAAGTCGAATATATTTGGTGGTGTTTGTTTGTTTGAATTTGAAGCTAATAAGAAAACAAATTGTTAGCAAATTGTCTTTCATGCAGCGTTACTTCTCATGGAGAGTAAATGGATTTAAAATACTAAACACTCTCATCGCAACACTATAACATCCAACATTTTCTTCTACTTATTAAAAGTTTAGCAAATGTGAAGATATTTAGTGGGAAATATAAAACAAATATTTTAATTTAAGTACCGATTCTTTTTAAAACTGTTAATATTTCAATTTTTTCACATATTTCGAATATTGAAGGTATTCTGTCCTCTTTTTCAGTGCTTATAAGACGTTTTTACTAATGTTCGAAGAATAACATAAGTATTAAAATCACTTTGGCCAAAAATTTATATGTATGTATATATATATATATATATATATATATATATATATATATATATATATATATATATATATATATATATATATATATATAGTAGAACACCGATTATCCGAACGCCGATTAACCGAATCGCCAATTATCCGAATCGGTCCTAAGCTTGTAAAACCAAGTAATTTTTCTTTTGTTTTGTTGTAACAAGTTGGAACTCGCTGGAGTCCGGCGCCTGCGTGACCTTGCCGCACGGAAACGAGCTCCAACGTCGAGGCAACTTACTCTGATCAAGATGTTCAAGTGACAAGATATTGTAGAACTGTGTTTGTTAAACATAATAAAGTTTATTCTATGTGTGACAGTTCGTTTTTCTTTATTACCAGTCTATGTCCGATTATCCGAATTTTCGATTATCCGAATCGACCCCGGTCCCAATTAATTCGGATAATCGGCGTTCTACTGTATATATATATATATATATATATATATATATATATATATATATATATATATATATATATATATATATATATATATATATATATATATATATATATATATATATATATATAAAATCCCAGGAACGCGCCATCCGATTGAACAGAAATTTTCAGGATGCATTGGTTTATATGCAGAATAGTGCCAAGTCACAAAAAATTAATAATCTTTAACCCTTTGGTTCCGCTGGCTATATTAGTGATATTTTAAATATACCTATTTTTCTGTCAAAAAATAACTTTTGCAAAAATAAAGTTTATGTAATGAATTCTGAACGTGTTTCAAATATGAATATGATAATGTTTTTGAAATTATTAACCCTATGTGTGCGCTAGGCGCATAAAATGAGATTGACAAAATTTGAAAATTTTTGAATTGTGATAACTTTTTATTAGATTATCAGATATATTTTAAATATATTTTATTATATCGTTGGTGATTGAAATTAAAAGAATTTGAATACGAAGTACACTATAAAAAAGGAACGCAAAACTCCAATGCCGACGCTTTAAGCAGAATTAAACCTGAAACAGGAATATCCGAAAAAATCGAGGCACATGTCAACGAAAGTACCGAGCAAACCTTACAAGAAGGAACCCCAATATCAACAATACATTCAGCTTCTGAAAACCTCAACGATGGAATACCAATGTCCGAAAAACCTCTTAATGATTTTAATCTACAGATCATTTTCGAAAAAACAGACCACAACCCTTCCACATCAGTCGAAGTGCCGTTTAAAAATAAGCAACGCCGCATCATTAAAATGACCGATTTTACCGAGGAAAACGTGACACAATTACTTAAACGATTTTTGGTTCCAAACAAACTTTCAGCTATTTACACAGATGATGAAACATTTCGGATCATACAAGACACTTATTCAAAATATTATGCAAGAGGCAAAACGTACAGATTAGTCAGATGCAAGGAAATCTTAACAGAAATTACAAGTAATGATGATCAAGACAAAGCTATAAATGAATACCACGAAAACACTAACCATAGAGGTATAACTGAAACACTATTAAATTTAAAACGTACATATTATTTCCCTTATATGAAGAACAAAATCACTCAAATAATAAACAATTGTGAAACATGCCAAACCCTCAAATATGACAGACAACCACTGAAACCTAAATTCGAAAAAACTGAAATACCAACCAAACCATTAGACATCATTCATATCGGTATCTATACGATTAACAACAAATCAATCTTAACTATAGTAGACAAATTTTCAAAATTTCTGGCCGCATACACTTTGGAAACAAAAAATAGTATTAATATAAGGTCTGTTTCCGTACTTTCAGAAAACTGCAGCAGTAACAGAATTTGGCAGCTGGCTTCTTTTTGCTGCAAAATTTGGCTTGCATTTGGCTTGCAGCAAAAGTACGGAAACGACTTGCTGCGAATCTATTTTAATATATTATAATAGATTTAAGTACGGAAACAGACCTATAATAAAACAACTCCGCAACTTCATGAGACAACATGGTATTCCTAAGAAACTAGTGGCAGACCAAGGAACCCAATTAACCGCAAGTATATTGAAAGACTTTTGCAAACAATATGCTATAAATCTACATTTCACATCCTTCCAACAAACCTCAAGCAATTCTACCGTAGAACGAGCACACTCCACATTGACAGAAGCCTTTAGAATAATTGTAAAAAAATTTAAAGAGAAAAATCTCGAAATCGATCATGACGATATTTTGGCAGAAGCTGTAATCACATACAATGATGCCATACACTCAACAACAAAATTAGCCCCTTATGAATTATTTTTCGGCCGAACCTACAAATTCGATAAAAACGTAAAATTTAATAATGAGCATGAGTATTTGAAAAAACTTAATGAATTCCAGACTGAACTTTACCCCTCTATTAAAACCCAGATCGAAAGAGTTATGGATAAGAATTTAGCGAAAGCAAATGCCAATAGGAAAGATCCTAAAGACTTCAAAGAAAATGAACTAGTTTATAGGAAAGAATCTAGACGAAACAAACTAACCCCTAGATTTAGTAAGCATTACTAAGGTAAGAACAGGAAAATAACCATCCTCACTAAAAACAATCGTAAAATCCACAAAGCTAGAATTAAGAAAAAATTTCATTACAGGCTACTGATAACCCACCACATAACGCAAACTCTTGGACACAAAATGGAAATACACCACCTGACTGAAGGACAAGGAATACTCCCATTTCAAATTGGACCCGCAAGAACAATACTTAACTACCACAACTTATTGCACATTGTTAAGCTAGATACGTACAAACAAACCATAGACAGAATTACAGAAACACTTAATACTCTAGACAAAACAGATGCAATATCAGATTCAGTTAAAATTACAAGAATTAAAATTGTAGAATTAAATGAAAAACTTTCCATATTAACCCCCAAAATTCGTAATAGAAGAGGTCTCATCAATGGTCTAGGAACAATAATTAAAACAATAACTGGAAACATGGATTCAAACGACGCAAAACTCTTGAATGAACAAATCGAACAATTGGCAGATAATCAATCGAATCTGAAATCAACATTAGACTCACAGACAATACTCAATAATCAAATGATGTCCCGTTTCCAAAATATTACAAATCACATAAGTTCTCAACAGAAGAATATCGAAAATTATTTAGCTCGCTTTCAGGAATCCATTCAAAACAGTATCGTAAGGAAAGACCACTTCATACATTTTCAAATTTTGAATCAAATCAATTCTAATATAGATCTTTTAATGAACCATATCAATAACATAGCGGAATCAGTACTATTAACTTAATTCCCAGACACATTCTCAATCCAAAAGAACTCACAGATATAAATAAAATCTTATTCGATCAACATTTAAAAGTAAAATCTGATGAATACATTTATGAACTCCTTGGGTTACAGGCCTACTACAACCACTCCAATATCATTTTCAACATCCAAATCCCCATTCTATCCAATCAAAATTATTCCTTTTATCACCTTATCCCAATTCCAATCAATAAAACATATGAAATTTCCATACCACCCTACATACTCCTCAACTCTAAAAACATTCAGTATTTCAACGAACAATGCCCAAAAATAGAAGGCATATACTATTGTAAAGAGTCCTTACACCAAGAAAACAGAGAAAAATCACTGTGCACCGGCCCATTGATGGATAACCAAAATGCGAACTGCACCATGAAGAAAACACTCGTATCTACGTCAATTTCCGAGCCACAACCCAATTTCATCTTACTGATTAATACCCCGGAAACGATTATAGAATCTACATGCGAAATACGGAATCAAACTCTACAAGGAACTAACCTTATCCATTTTAGCGGCTGTGACGTAAAAATTAACGACATCATCTACCAAGGAAGAGCCAAAATTTATTGGGACACCGTTCACGTCCACCCATCTACAATTAGCAAAATTTTCCACACACCACAAATTGAACAACTAAATCTAGAAAAATTACAAATATATCATTTCGAAAATAAGAAGAACTTGGAAATCATGAGCATCGAAGTAAAAAAACGAGATTTTATTACGTACATTCCTTTGGCAATCATTGGAGCATCAGTGATCATCATAACAACCTATCTTCTCCGGAAAGCGCAAACTAATTCTACTTACATCATATCTAAAAAGGATTCTTCCGTTCCGTCCACAACATGCTCCGAAATCCAGCTGTTATGGCCATCACTTCATACCAGGGCGGGAGGAGTTACGAGTACAACCCGTATTGAACCAGCAAGCCATCGACCTACTAGCAATATACATGTGCTGGCTCAAATTCAATATCTGCAATTTCATAATTGCAAGCCATCGACCTAGTGGCAACATACATGTGCCAGTTCAATTCAATCTTGTCAGCATTTAAATGTAAATTCAGTAATAGCAATTAAAATCATTCACCTGAATATATCCGGCACATGTCACCAGATCAGCATTAAATTTCCGATAAATTGAGAAAGTGTAATTAGATTAAGTCAGTCTTTTGTAAGTTGGAATCAAAATAAACTTATAGGAAAATATAAGCTTCTCATTCTCAGATCTGCAAAAAATACTCATAGAATTATCTCATGAGAATCCAGCGAAATTACCCATGATTGTAAAGTTTCCAGCGTTTTTCACCTTCAATTTGAAGAATAAACGCTTCGATGACGTCGTAATTAGGCGCAAATCTTTGACTATTCGGAGGCGTTAAATAGGCATTAGTGCCAACCATACAGTGGAAAACTCTAGGAGCGCTGCATTCATTACATAAATGGATTGGAGGAATCCGGGTTGGGAGTCTTTCGAACACCTAAAATGCAAATAATTCACGAAGCTAGGGCAGGGGCCTGAAAGTACGTGATTTATTGATGGAAGAGATTAACAGGGAGTGAAGGATTTACCATCAGCTGGCACGTTACAAGAAACAAAACCAAAATAGGTTCATTTTATCACAAGCGAAAGTGAGAAATGCATACTGACAAACGACAGGTGAGAATGTTGTATCCGTGTTAGCTGATAGGTGAGAGTGTGCTGGCGTACATATAATCCCATCAAGAAACAGTAAGTGCAGCGAACATTCACTGGCAGCAAACGAAATTCTCTGTATTGGGTTGCATAAAAGTGTCGGAGATATTCCTTTTACTTGCCAAATGGTATCGAAAGTAATATTCCGCGTTAACTACCTTATCGCTTACCATTTTAATACTCAGAAAATGTTTTAAGAAAATCAATTTTGCATAAATCGCCATTCGTTAAAATAGTCTGTTTGGCAAAGCACATGTATATTGCCTATTGGGAATGAGAAATGTATTTGATCGTAGCAGCGTTGGTTGGCGGGGTTTTTTGTGTCTTTTTTCAACTTGGAGTTGGATATTGCTATTTACTTCTCGCAATCATTGGGGAAATATTCTAATTGTATCGCAATTCACGTACTTTCCGAGCTATATATAAGGTGTGTTGCCGTACTTTCAGTAACTGAATTTTACTGGGTTTTCCTGAATCATGTGGTGGGGAATTTCATGAAGAGTACGGGAACGCTCTCATTGTATTTCCTGAAAATTGGCAACCGAAAGTGTCAGTTTTCGGTTTTTGGGAGAGCAATAGTGATTATAAAGTCATCCTAAGCGGTGATAAATCATCGCCACAAAAATCTTCCACCTTCATAACAACATTACGCAAAAAATATGTTGCTTGCCGCACACATTTGAAAATATTTACTCGCGCCACATCGTTTGACACTTTTCAGTATTTTTCAGTAGCTCAGACCCTACTGAAATTTACTGAAAGAGGGGAAATTGTCAGTTTTGAGTAAAACGGAGTACGGGAACAGCTTCATTGCAATTAATCGCGATTCATCGCAATTAATCGTAGTACGGGAACAGACCTATAGTTCTTAAGCTATAGGCCTGTCCCCGTACTTTCAGTAACTGAATTTTACTAAATTTTCCTGAATCATGTGGTGGGGAATTTCACGAAAAGTACGGGAACGCTCTCATTGTATTTCCTGAAAATTGACAACCGAAAGTGTCAATTTTCGGTTTTTGAGAGAACAATAGTGATTATAAAGTCATCCTAAGTGGTAATAAATTATCGCCACAAAAATATTCGACCTTCATAGCAACATTCCGCAAAAAATATGTTGCTTGCCGCGCACATTTGAAAATATTTACTCCGTTTGACACTTTTCAGTATTTTTCAGTAGCTCAGACCCTACTGAAATTTACTGAAAGAGGGGAAATTTTCAGTTTTCAGTAAAACGGAGTACAGGAGTAGCTTCATTGCAATTAATCGCGATTAATAGCAGTTAATCGTAGTACGGGAACATACCTTATGGCTAGGGCTCAATACTTTCATGGAACAAATATATAGCTATTTCAAATCAATTACTTACCATTTTCATAGGAAGTCACATCAATGTTTTTCGTGAATTCGCCGTGATTTTTCGAAGGCATTTGATCAATAGCAGCACAAGATACTAGTTTAGCAAAATATGTGCTATCATTTCTCTGGATCAAACACGGTATCATGACGTCTAAAGCATAGTACTGAGTTCGATTTCACATGAAATTTTCATACAAAGTTTCAAGTGAAATCTGTTTCGGCGAAAATTTAGCTTGAAAATAAGCAAGAGTGGTACTCTGTTCTTAGCACGAAAAGTTGCTTCGAAGTTGCTTTCGCTTTGAAAATATAGATGGCATTGACACATGTCTCCAATCATTTCACGCCAATTTAGTTTGTGCAGTTCATTCTTTCGAGCTAAAAAGTGACATTTGGTGTTTCAATTTGAAAATGGAGTAGTGCAAATGTCTTTCCAATAAGAAAATCGATCGAAAAGTGAAATTCTTGGCATTTTATCCGTCAGAAATGAGCAGTGTCTCTGCTTTTCTCCACTGCCAAAATTTTCGCTCGAAAGAATGACCAGATAATGGAGACATGTGAAAATTTAGCTTTACGATTAGCTCAGTACCAGCCTTAAGGCGAGATGACTATCGTAAACTGTTATACAGGGGAGAAATGTTAAGCCGAAGATAAACTATTCGGACAAGCTAAACTTGATGTGAGGTCACAACAAGTTATAACAAGCTGAAGACCAGGGTGGAGACGACAATTCGGAAAGGCCCCGTGTTTGATCCAGAGAAATGATAGCACATATATTGCTTAACTAGTATCTTGCGCCTAGGGACACGATATCGAAAGAAAGTAACGATACTTTTACTTTCAAGTAGTATCACAACCAAGTATTGATATAAGTACCGTACTCATTGAGACAGTACTGATATGAGTAAGTATCATATGATACTTAACATGCCTATTTTCATTCGCAAGAGTCAGTTTAGACTTTGAACGAAGCCAGAGATTCCAATTATAATGATAGGGCCGGGAACTGGTCTGGTGCCATTCCGTGGCTTTGTTCAAGAAAGGCATTTCTCCAAGAATGAAGGCAAAGAAGTATGCGATACTATTCTGCATTTTGGCTGCCGGAAGAAGAGTGAAGATTTCATTTATCAGGAGGCAGGCTTGTATTCATTAACTTGTATTTTTTACTCACAGCCACTATGCGGCATTTCCTATGAACTAGAAGAATTCGTTGGTGAGGGTGTTTTGACATTGAAAACGGCATTCTCTCGGGATTAAGCACACAAAATTTACGCCACACATTCAGATTTAATTTGGAAGGTTATTTATTGGTGAGAACAAAGGTCACTTGTACATGTGCGGGTACGTTTGCTTCATTTGATTATCCCTTTCCATTACTCATTAATTCCGTTCTCACAGCGACTCCAAAAATATGGCAACCGGTGTAAGAACTATTCTGCTCAAATTGATATCATCCAGCAAAGGAAATAAGTCAGAGACCGAAGAACAACAGTTTATAAAGAAAATGGAGGCCCAAAAGCGCAACTCAGCCGACGTGCGGAGCTAATCGCAACTATTCCATCAGATTTCGTTTTGCTTGCTCGCTCAAGACGGGAGCAGGCAAACAGCATTCCTTGAGTGGATTAGAAACGTTAAAATAATAAATTTATTAAACTAAATTAAAGTAGATAAAAGTTAATTTTGAAGAGGAGATAAGCGATGATAAAAAACAGGATGTGTACAGAAGACCAGATATTGTTCACGAGGATTGTTGCACTCTCACGTAAAAAATGTGTTTTTTTTTACGTACACTGAGAAAAATTTTCTTGGTTAATATTCCTATAGTTTTATGACACTGAGTTTGGGGAAAAAGTGCATTATTTCGCCGTAAAAGTTCGCATATTTATGTTCAACCAAACTATACTCAAATGTATTTTTCATAGCAACTTAGTAAAAGCAACATTAAGAAAATCTTACTATGTATAATGGCTTCCAACTACATATTAAAATGTTCTGTTTGCAGAAAAGTGTATGGTCGCTTGCCTCATAAATAGCAACAAACTTTACTTTTCTTTATATGCATTGTTCAAATTATAAAAATAATTTCAACCATACAATATGGTATCCATTGCAAAAGGTATCGTAATGATTCTGATCTAATGTTGTATCCACGTTCGAAGTGTTTTCTCCTATTCTATCATAGAAGTTTCATATGCTACATAGCAAAATTGTGTTCGGTTCGCTGTTCGATATAATTCATATTCATGTTATGCTGTGAAGTCTATATATTACGTTGCAAGTTAAAATATGAAGCCCAAAACGCACTACGATGCACTTCAGTGCCGAAGAAGTGTGCATATTGAAAAGCACATTGAAAAAGATCATGTCATGTGTTTTTCTTTTATTTTGTTCTCTCTTGCCATGTAAAAATGATTTTTCTCGCACTTGCTCGAGAATTTTTCGTCCATTTTCACTTTGATAATACGAACTACATTATCACCCAAATTTAAATTGCTATTGCCCGGTAAGCTACTGTTAAACAAATGCCATCTAATGCACTGTGCAGTGTTTTTAGAAATTAGTCTAATTGTTTAGACATATGACGAACGTTTCGTCGACGAACTTATGAAAAAACAGGCGAGAATAGACAAGGTGATCATTTACACACTCAGCTCGCCGACATTTGCCATACGTGTAAACGCGGCATAAACGATGCAGTGCAGTGGCTACTTATTGGCAATTGATGCTATGCTTACTGGCAATTTGTTCAAGAAAACATGGGAAAGTTTAACATGTTTTAGTTATTAGAATCTAAATAATTTTGTATGTTATCCAATAAGTTATTGTAAGAAATACTATCGTGTATCTCTACGTTCGCTAAGATTCTCAAACGAAAGTCCTATAGCTTATGGCAACTTAAGTCATAAAAATATATTAAAATATCTCATAGCGTTCTACTATGCAACTATGTCTCAATATACTATAAATGGTCACTGTCCATATATACCCTATACACTATAGGAGAAGAGATACATAAAATTGGGTAAAATATCCTAAAATTTTTTTCCGTGTATATATCACTTTTGAAACTAATTTAATCACATTGTTATTCGTGCATTGAGAGGACATTAGGATGTGAAAGTCGATACTTATAATTAAGCAAGAATGTTTAATTTGAATGTTGTTAAAATTTGAATGCTGATAAAAAGTGCTTAATGCAAAATTTCCTTTTTCAGTGCTAAATAGGTGAAATTGGTGCTAAATTTAGCATTGATAATGTTAAATTGGCCACACTGCAGCGAACATTCGCTGGAAACAATCGAAATTCTCTCTAATGGATTGCGTAAAAGTCTCGGAGATATTTTTTATTCGCCAAATGGTATCGAAAGTAGTATTAGAAGTATCACTTAACATTTTTATGCTCAGAATAGGTTTTCAGAAAATCAATATTGCATAAATTGCTATTCGTTAAAATAGTTTCTTTGGCAAAGCACATGTATATTGCCTAGTTGGAATGAGAAACGTATCTGGTCGTATAAAGGGGGCGTGTCTTATATTGGCGGGGTACTTTGTCCAACTCGAAGTTGGGTATTGCCATCTACTTCTCGTAATCAGTGGAGAAATATCGCAAATTGTGTCGCAATTCTCGTACTTTCCGAGATATATTTAGTACTTAAGCTATGCACACACACACCCACATACACACACCCACACACTCAGCTATTTATATGACTTGTGAGTGAACATCAGTGAGGTAGTAGAAGTGGAGATGACATCGACGGTATAACTTTCCACCATTAGCCACTTCGATTCTCTCGCGCACAAAACATGTTTAAGTAGCAATTCTGTTCAATGTGAAATTGGAGGGGAACTGAGTGGATTTAACCAGATTTGATATTAAGCGGGAAAAAAATTACTACCATCCTCTTCAATGTAAATTTTATGGGCATGTCCACTCCATTTCTACTATCTCACTGGTGAACATACACTTAGGGCCTTTCCGAATTGTCGTCTTCACCTTGGTCCTCAGCTTGTTATAACAGAATTTGACGTCACATCGAGTTTGGCTTGTCCGAGGGCCTTTCCGAATTGTCGTCTTCACCTTGGTCTTCAGCTTGTTATAACAGAATGTGACGTCACATAAAGTTTAGCTTGTCCGAATAGTTTATCTTCGGCTTGACATTTCTGCCCTGTTTAACAGTTTAGGATCAGTGCGGTAGTAGAAATGGAGTCGACATGCCCATAAGATTCACATTGAAGGGGATGGTAGTAATTTTTTGGCTGCTCATTGTCAAATCGGGTCAAATCCAAGTAGTTTCCGTCCAATTTGACAATTAGATCATAATGGCGGTAAGGCAACTTTAACATGCTTTGGGCGCGAGAGGATTAAAGGGGCTTATGGTCGAAAGTTATACCGTCCATGTCCACGGGCTGTTTAGGATAGTCATCTTGTTTAGGATAGTCATCTCAAAATACGTGATTTATTGATGGAAGAGATTGGCAGTGAGTGAAGGATTTACCATCAGATTTACATTGAAGGGGATGGTAGTAATAAATAAGGGGATGGTAATTGAAGGGGATGGTATTACTGGCGCGTAACAAGAAACAAAACGTAAATAAGTTCACTTTATCACGCGCGAAAGTGAGAAAAGCGTACTGTCAAACGACAGGTGGGAATGTATATATCCGTGTTAGCTGATAGGTGAGAGTGTGCTGGCGTGCGTATAATCTCATCAAGGGACAGTAAGCGCATCGAACATTCACTGGCAACAAACGAAATTCTCTGTATTGGGTTGCATAAAAGTGTCGAAGATATTCCTTTTACTTGCCAAATGGTATCGAAAGTAGTATTCCGCGTTAACTACCTTATCGCTTAACTACCGCTTAACAATTAACTAACGCTTAACAATTAACTACCTAATCGCTTACCTACCTCATCGCTTACCAGAGAAATGATAGCACATATTTTGCTAAACTAGTATCTTGTGCCGCTATTGATCAAATGCCTTCGAAAAATCACGTCGAATTCACGAAAAATATTGATGTTACTTCTCATGAAAATGATAAGTAATTGATTTGAAATAGATATATATATATATATATATATATATATATATATATATATATATATATATATATATATATATATATATATATATATATTTGTTCCATGAAAGCATTGGCCCTAGCTTGGTGAATTATTCGCATTTTAGGTTTTTCGAAAGACTCTCAACCCGGATGGGCGAGCCATATCCTCTACTATTTGGCCGTTCTACGAGGATGGCTGCATCATTCAACTATTGAGCCCATAAACATTCCTCTAATCCATTTATGTAATGAATGCAGCGCTCCAAGAATTTTCCACTGTATGGTTGGCACTAATGCCTATTTAACGCCTCCGAATTGTCAAGGATTTGTGCCTTATTACGGAAGCGTTTATTCTTCAAATTGAAGGTGAGAAACACTGGAAACTTTACAATCATAAGTAATTTTGCTAGATTCTCATGAGATAATTCTATGAGTATTTTTTGCAGATCTGAGAATGAGAAGCTTGCACGAGGTTCATCCTTAAATTTTTCTCAAGAAAAAATCGGCGAACCTATTCTGGATAAAGTATGAAACCCGGTGATGTATTGTACTTTCCTCGAGGAACGATTCACCAGGCGTACACAGAACCCGGTCATCATTCACTGCACATTACTATTAGTGTGTATTAAAAGCATTCATTTGCCGATCTTTTCGAAATCCTCAAGCGAAAATGGTATCGACAACGAAGTTGATCTTTGACGAGGCCTGCCTTTAGATATGTGGTACAAGTTCGGGAAATGGTCCGATGGTGACGACAATGTTGACAAGGAACGTGAGGAAAGACTAGGCACCATCAAAAAATTAATGACTCAAGTCCTACACCAGTCCGATATGCATGAAGCTGTTGATTTGATGGCGAAAAAATTTCAACATGATGCACTACCACCAGCGCTCATATGCGAAGAGAAGAATAGTCCGATCTTTGCGTTGAAAACTTTGATTGATGGAAACGTTAAAGTGAGATATGGTTGCGAGATTACATTAGACACACACGTCCGGCCACTAAAGCTTGCTCGGTTACTAAAGTCGAATATATTTGGTGGTGTTTGTTTGTTTGAATTTGAAGCTAATAAGAAAACAAATTGTTAGCAAATTGTCTTTCATGCAGCGTTACTTCTCATGGGGAGTAAATGGATTTAAAATACTAAACACTCTCATCGCAACACTATAACATCCAACATTTTCTTCTACTTATTAAAAGTTTAGCAAATGTGAAGATATTTAGTGGGAAATATAAAACAAATATTTTAATTTAAGTACCGATTCTTTTTAAAAACTGTTAATATTTCAATTTTTTCACATATTTCGAATATTGAAGGTATTCTGTCCTCTTTTTCAGGGCTTATAAGACGTTTTTACTAATGTTCGAAGAATAACATAAGTATTAAAATCACTTTGGCCAAAAATTTATATGTATATATATATATATATATATATATATATATATATATATATATATATATATATATATATATATATATATATATATATATATATGTATATATATATATATATATATATATATATATATATATATATATATATATATATATATATATATACAGTAGAACACCGATTATCCGAACGCCGATTAACCGAATCGCCAATTATCCGAATCGGTCCTAAGCTTGTAAAACCAAGTAATTTTTCTTTTGTTTTGTTGTAACAAGTTGGAACTCGCTGGAGTCCGGCGCCTGCGTGACCTTGCCGCACGGAAACGAGCTCCAACGTCGAGGCAACTTACTCTGATCAAGATGTTCAAGTGACAAGATATTGTAGAACTGTGTTTGTTAAACATAATAAAGTTTATTCTATGTGTGACAGTTCGTTTTTCTTTATTACCAGTCTATGTCCGATTACCCGAATTTTCGATTATCCGAATCGACCCCGGTCCCAATTAATGTGGATAATCGGCGTTTTACTGTATATATATATATATATATATATATATATATATATATATATATATAAAATCCCAGGAACGCGCCATCCGATTGAACAGAAATTTTCAGGATGCATTGGTATATATGCAGAATAGTGCCAAGTCACAAAAAATTAATAATCTTTAACCCTTTGGTGCCGCTGGCCATATTAGTGATATTTTAAATATACCTATTTTTCTGTCAAAATATAACTTTTGCAAAAATAAAGTTTATGTAATGAATTCTGAACGTGTTTCAAATATGAATATGATAATGTTTTTGAAATTATTAACCCTATGTGTGCGCTAGGCGCATAAAATGAGATTGGCAAAATTTGAAAATTTTTGAATTGTGATAACTTTTTATTAGATTATCAGATATATTTTAAATATATTTTATTATATCGTTGGTGATTGAAATTAAAAGAATTTGAATACGAAGTACACCATAAAAAAGGAACGCAAAACTCCAATGCCGACGCTTTAAGCAGAATTAAACCTGAAACAGGAATATCCGAAAAAATCGAGGCACATGTCAACGAAAGTACCGAGCAAACCTTACAAGAAGGAACCCCAATATCAACAATACATTCAGCTTCTGAGAACCTCAACGATGGAATGCCAATTTCCGAAAAACCTCTTAATGATTTTAATCTACAGATCATTTTCGAAAAAACAGACCACAACCCTTCCACATCAGTCGAAGTGCCGTTTAAAAATAAGCAACGCCGCATCATTAAAATGACCGATTTTACCGAGGAAAACGTCACACAATTACTTAAACGATTTTTGGTTCCAAACAAACTTTCAGCTATTTACACGGATGATGAAACATTTCGGATCATACAAGACACTTATTCAAAATATTTTGCAAGAGGCAAAACGTACAGATTAGTCAGATGCAAGGAAATCTTAACAGAAATTACAAGTAATGATGATCAAGACAAAGCTATAAATGAATACCACGAAAACACTAACCATAGAGGTATAACTGAAACACTAGTACATTTAAAACGTACATATTATTTCCCTTATATGAAGAACAAAATCACTCAAATAATAAACAATTGTGAAACATGCCAAACCCTCAAATATGACAGACAACCACCGAAACCAAAATTCGAAAAAACTGAAATACCAACCAAACCATTAGACATCATTCATATCGGTATCTATACGATTAACAACAAATCAATCTTAACTATAGTAGACAAATTTTCAAAATTTCTGGCCGCATACACTTTGGAAACAAAAAATAGTATTAATATAAGGTCTGTTTCCGTACTTTCAGAAAACTGCAGCAGTAACAGAATTTGGCAGCTGGCTTCTTTTTGCTGCAAAATTTGGCTTGCATTTGGCTTGCAGCAAAAGTACGGAAACGACTTGCTGCGAATCTATTTTAATATATTATAATAGATTCAAGTACGGAAACAGACCTATAATAAAACAACTCCGCAACTTCATGAGACAACATGGTATTCCTAAGAAACTAGTGGCAGACCAAGGAACCCAATTAACCGCAAGTATATTGAAAGACTTTTGCAAACAATATGCTATAAATCTACATTTCACATCCTTCCAACAAACCTCAAGCAATTCTACCGTAGAACGAGCACACTCCACATTGACAGAAGCCTTTAGAATAATTGTAAAAAAATTTAAAGAGAAAAATCTCGAAATCGATCATGACGATATTTTGGCAGAAGCTGTAATCACATACAATAATGCCATACACTCAACAACAAAATTAGCCCCTTATGAATTATTTTTCGGCCGAACCTACAAATTCGATAAAAACGTAAAATTTAATAATGAGCATGATTATTTGAAAAAACTTAATGAATTCCAGACTGAACTTTACCCCTCTATTAAAACCCAGATCGAAAGAGTTATGGATAAGAATTTAGCGAAAGCAAATGCCAATAGGAAAGATCCTAAAGACTTCAAAGAAAATGAACTAGTTTATAGGAAAGAATCTAGACGAAACAAACTAACCCCTAGATTTAGTAAGCATTACTAAGGTAAGAACAGGAAAATAACCATCCTCACTAAAAACAATCGTAAAATCCACAAAGCTAGAATTAAGAAAAAATTTCATTACAGGCTACTGATAACCCACCACATAACGCAAACTCTTGGACACAAAATGGAAATACACCACCTGACTGAAGGACAAGGAATACTCCCATTTCAACTTGGACCCGCAAGAACAATACTTAACTACCACAACTTATTGCACATTGTTAAGCTAGATACGTACAAACAAACCATAGACAGAATTACAGAAACACTTAATACTCTAGACAAAACAGATGCAATATCAGATTCAGTTAAAATTACAAGAATTAAAATTGTAGAATTAAATGAAAAACTTTCCATATTAACCCCCAAAATTCGTAATAGAAGAGGTCTCATCAATGGTCTAGGAACAATAATTAAAACAATAACTGGAAACATGGATTCAAACGACGCAAAACTCTTGAATGAACAAATCGAACAATTGGCAGATAATCAATCGAATCTGAAATCAACATTAGACTCACAGACAATACTCAATAATCAAATGATGTCCCGTTTCCAAAATATTACAAATCACATAAGTTCTCAACAGAAGAATATCGAAAATTATTTAGCTCGCTTTCAGGAATCCATTCAAAACAGTATCGTAAGGAAAGACCACTTCATACATTTTCAAATTTTGAATCAAATCAATTCTAATATAGATCTTTTAATGAACCATATCAATAACATAGCGGAATCAGTACTACTAACTTAATTCCCAGACACATTCTCAATCCAAAAGAACTCACAGATATAAATAAAATCTTATTCGATCAACATTTAAAAGTAAAATCTGATGAATACATTTATGAACTCCTTGGGTTACAGGCCTACTACAACCACTCCAATATCATTTTCAACATCCAAATCCCCATTCTATCCAATCAAAATTATTCCTTTTATCACCTTATCCCAATTCCAATCAATAAAACATATGAAATTTCCATACCACCCTACATACTCCTCAACTCTAAAAACATTCAGTATTTCAACGAACAATGCCCAAATATAGAAGGCATATACTATTGTAAAGAGTCCTTACACCAAGAAAACAGAGAAAAATCACTGTGCACCGGCCCATTGATGGATAACCAAAATGCGAACTGCACCATGAAGAAAACACTCGTATCTACGTCAATTTCCGAGCCACAACCCAATTTCATCTTACTGATTAATACCCCAGAAACGATTATAGAATCTACATGCGAAATACGGAATCAAACTCTACAAGGAACTAACCTTATCCATTTTAGCGGCTGTGACGTAAAAATTAACGACATCATCTACCAAGGAAGAGCCAAAATTTATTGGGACACCGTTCACGTCCACCCATCTACAATTAGCAAAATTTTCCACACACCACAAATTGAACAACTAAATCTAGAAAAATTACAAATATATCATTTCGAAAATAAGAAGAACTTGGAAATCATGAGCATCGAAGTAAAAAAACGAGATTTTATTACGTACATTCCTTTGGCAATCATTGGAGCATCAGTGATCATCATAACAACCTATCTTCTCCGGAAAGCGCAAACTAATTCTACTTACATCATATCTAAAAAGGATTCTTCCGTTCCGTCCACAACATGCTCCGAAATCCAGCTGTTATGGCCATCACTTCATACCAGGGCTGGAGGAGTTACGAGTACAACCCGTATTGAACCAGCAAGCCATCGACCTACTAGCAATATACATGTGCTGGCTCAAATTCAATATCTGCAATTTCATAATTGCAAGCCATCGACCTAGTGGCAACATACATGTGCCAGTTCAATTCAATCTTGTCAGCATTTAAATGTAAATTCAGTAATAGCAATTAAAATCATTCACCTGAATATATCCGGCACATGTCACCAGATCAGCATTAAATTTCCGATAAATTGAGAAAGTGTAATTAGATTAAGTCAGTCTTTTGTAAGTTGGAGTAGAATCAAAATAAACTTATAGGAAAATATAAGCTTCTCATTCTCAGATCTGAAAAAAATACTCATAGAATTATCTCATGAGAATCCAGCGAAATTACCCATGATTGTAAAGTTTCCAGCGTTTTTCACCTTCAATTTGAAGAATAAACGCTTCGATGACGTCGTAATTAGGCGCAAATCTTTGACTATTCGGAGGCGTTAAATAGGCATTAGTGCCAACCATACAGTGGAAAACTCTAGGAGCGCTTCCCTCATTACATAAATGGATTGGAGGAATCCGGGTTGGGAGTCTTTCGAACACCTAAAATGCAAATAATTCACGAAGCTAGGGCAGGGGCCTGAAAGTACGTGATTTATTGATGGAAGAGATTAACAGGGAGTGAAGGATTTACCATCAGCTGGCACGTTACAAGAAACAAAACCAAAATAGGTTCATTTTATCACAAGCGAAAGTGAGAAATGCATACTGACAAACGACAGGTGAGAATGTTGTATCCGTGTTAGCTGATAGGTGAGAGTGTGCTGGCGTACATATAATCCCATCAAGAAACAGTAAGTGCAGCGAACATTCACTGGCAGCAAACGAAATTCTCTGTATTGGGTTGCATAAAAGTGTCGGAGATATTCCTTTTACTTGCCAAATGGTATCAAAAGTAATACCTGAACTACCTTATCGCTTACCATTTTAATACTCAGCAAATGTTTTAAGAAAATCAATTTTGCATAAATCGCCATTCGTTAAAATAGTCTGTTTGGCAAAGCACATGTATATTGCCTATTGGGAATGAGAAATGTATTTGATCGTAGCAGCGTTGGTTGGCGGGGTTTTTTGTGTCTTTTTTCAACTTGGAGTTGGATATTGCTATTTACTTCTCGCAATCATTGGGGAAATATTCTAATTGTATCGCAATTCACGTACTTTCCGAGCTATATATAAGGTGTGTTGCCGTACTTTCAGTAACTGAATTTTACTAAATTTTCCTGAATCATGTGGTGGGGAATTTCACGAAAAGTACGGGAACGCTCTCATTGTATTTCCTGAAAATTGACAACCGAAAGTGTCAATTTTCGGTTTTTGAGAGAACAATAGTGATTATAAAGTCATCCTAAGTGGTAATAAATTATCGCCACAAAAATATTCGACCTTCATAGCAACATTCCGCAAAAAATATGTTGCTTGCCGCGCACATTTGAAAATATTTACTCCGTTTGACACTTTTCAGTATTTTTCAGTAGCTCAGACCCTACTGAAATTTACTGAAAGAGGGGAAATTTTCAGTTTTCAGTAAAACGGAGTACAGGAGTAGCTTCATTGCAATTAATCGCGATTAATAGCAGTTAATCGTAGTACGGGAACATACCTTATGGCTAGGGCTCAATACTTTCATGGAACAAATATATAGCTATTTCAAATCAATTACTTACCATTTTCATAGGAAGTCACATCAATGTTTTTCGTGAATTCGCCGTGATTTTTCGAAGGCATTTGATCAATAGCAGCACAAGATACTAGTTTAGCAAAATATGTGCTATCATTTCTCTGGATCAAACACGGTATCATGACGTCTAAAGCATAGTACTGAGTTCGATTTCACATGAAATTTTCATACAAAGTTTCAAGTGAAATCTGTTTCGGCGAAAATTTAGCTTGAAAATAAGCAAGAGTGGTACTCTGTTCTTAGCACGAAAAGTTGCTTCGAAGTTGCTTTCGCTTTGAAAATATAGATGGCATTGACACATGTCTCCAATCATTTCACGCCAATTTAGTTTGTGCAGTTCATTCTTTCGAGCTAAAAAGTGACATTTGGTGTTTCAATTTGAAAATGGAGTAGTGCAAATGTCTTTCCAATAAGAAAATCGATCGAAAAGTGAAATTCTTGGCATTTTATCCGTCAGAAATGAGCAGTGTCTCTGCTTTTCTCCACTGCCAAAATTTTCGCTCGAAAGAATGACCAGATAATGGAGACATGTGAAAATTTAGCTTTACGATTAGCTCAGTACCAGCCTTAAGGCGAGATGACTATCGTAAACTGTTATACAGGGGAGAAATGTTAAGCCGAAGATAAACTATTCGGACAAGCTAAACTTGATGTGAGGTCACAACAAGTTATAACAAGCTGAAGACCAGGGTGGAGACGACAATTCGGAAAGGCCCCGTGTTTGATCCAGAGAAATGATAGCACATATATTGCTTAACTAGTATCTTGCGCCTAGGGACACGATATCGAAAGAAAGTAACGATACTTTTACTTTCAAGTAGTATCACAACCAAGTATTGATATAAGTACCGTACTCATTGAGACAGTACTGATATGAGTAAGTATCATATGATACTTAACATGCCTATTTTCATTCGCAAGAGTCAGTTTAGATTTTGAACGAAGCCAGAGATTCCAATTATAATGATAGGGCCGGGAACTGGTCTGGTGCCATTCCGTGGCTTTGTTCAAGAAAGGCATTTCTCCAAGAATGAAGGCAAAGAAGTATGCGATACTATTCTGCATTTTGGCTGCCGGAAGAAGAGTGAAGATTTCATTTATCAGGAGGCAGGCTTGTATTCATTAACTTGTATTTTTTACTCACAGCCACTATGCGGCATTTCCTATGAACTGGAAGAATTCGTTGGTGAGGGTGTTTTGACATTGAAAACGGCATTCTCTCGGGATTAAGCACACAAAATTTACGCCACACATTCAGATTTAATTTGGAAGGTTATTTATTGGTGAGAACAAAGGTCACTTGTACATGTGCGGGTACGTTTGCTTCATTTGATTATCCCTTTCCATTACTCATTAATTCCGTTCTCACAGCGACTCCAAAAATATGGCAACCAGTGTAAGAACTATTCTGCTCAAATTGATATCATCCAGCAAAGGAAATAAGTCAGAGACCGAAGAACAACAGTTTATAAAGAAAATGGAGGCCCAAAAGCGCAACTCAGCCGACGTGCGGAGCTAATCGCAACTATTCCATCAGATTTCGTTTTGCTTGCTCGCTCAAGACGGAAGCAGGCAAACAGCATTCCTTGAGTGGATTAGAAACGTTAAAATAATAAATTTATTAAACTAAATTAAAGTAGATAAAAGTTAATTTTGAAGAGGAGATAAGCGATGATAAAAAACAGGATGTGTACAGAAGACCAGATATTGTTCACGAGGATTGTTGCACTCTCACGTAAAAAATGTGTTTTTTTTTTTACATATATATCACTTTTGAAACTAATTTAATCACATTGTTATTCGTGCATTGAGAGGACATTAGGATGTGAAAGTCGATACTTATAATTAAGCAAGAATGTTTAATTTGAATGTTGTTAAAATTTGAATGCTGATAAAAAGTGCTTAATGCAAAATTTCCTTTTTCAGTGCTAAATAGGTGAAATTGGGGCTAAATTTAGCATTGATAATGTTAAATTGGCCACACTGCAGCGAACCTTTGCTGGAAACAATCGAAATTCTCTCTAATGGATTGCGTAAAAGTCTCGGAGATATTTTTTTATTCGCCAAATGGTATCGAAAGTAGTATTAGAAGTATCACTTAACATTTTTATGCTCAGAATAGGTTTTCAGAAAATCAATATTGCATAAATTGCTATTCGTTAAAATAGTTTCTTTGGCAAAGCACATGTATATTGCCTAGTTGGAATGAGAAACGTATCTGGTCGTATAAAGGGGGCGTGTCTTATATTGGCGGGGTACTTTGTCCAACTCGAAGTTGGGTATTGCCATCTACTTCTCGTAATCAGTGGAGAAATATCGCAAATTGTGTCGCAATTCTCGTACTTTCCGAGATATATTTAGTACTTAAGCTATGCACACACACACCCACATACACACACCCACACACTCAGCTATTTATATGACTTGTGAGTGAACATCAGTGAGGTAGTAGAAGTGGAGATGACATCGACGGTATAACTTTCCACCATTAGCCACTTCGATTCTCTCGCGCACAAAACATGTTTAAGTAGCAATTCTGTTCAATGTGAAATTGGAGGGGAACTGAGTGGATTTAACCAGATTTGACATTAAGCGGGAAAAAAATTACTACCATCCTCTTCAATGTAAATTTTATGGGCATGTCCACTCCATTTCTACTATCTCACTGGTGAACATACACTTAGGGCCTTTCCGAATTGTCGTCTTTACCTTAGTCCTCAGCTTGTTATAACAGAATTTGACGTCACATCGAGTTTGGCTTGTCCGAGGGCCTTTCCGAATTGTCGTCTTCACCTTGGTCTTCAGCTTGTTATAACAGAATGTGACGTCACATAAAGTTTAGCTTGTCCGAATAGTTTATCTTCGGCTTGACATTTCTGCCCTGTATAACAGTTTAGGATCAGTGCGGTAATAGAAATGGAGTCGACATGCCCATAAGATTCACATTGAAGGGGATGGTAGTAATTTTTTGGCTGCTCATTGTCAAATCGGGTCAAATCCAAGTAGTTTCCGTCCAATTTGACAATTAGATCATAATGGCGGTAAGGCAACTTTAACATGCTTTGGGCGCGAGAGGATTAAAGGGGCTTATGGTCGAAAGTTATACCGTCCATGTCCACGGGCTGTTTAGGATAGTCATCTTGTTTAGGATAGTCATCTCAAAATACGTGATTTATTGATGGAAGAGATTGGCAGTGAGTGAAGGATTTACCATCAGATTTACATTGAAGGGGATGGTAGTAATAAATAAGGGGATGGTAATTGAAGGGGATGGTATTACTGGCGCGTAACAAGAAACAAAACGTAAATAAGTTCACTTTATCACGCGCGAAAGTGAGAAAAGCGTACTGTCAAACGACAGGTGGGAATGTATATATCCGTGTTAGCTGATAGGTGAGAGTGTGCTGGCGTGCGTATAATCTCATCAAGGGACAGTAAGCGCATCGAACATTCACTGGCAACAAACGAAATTCTCTGTATTGGGTTGCATAAAAGTGTCGAAGATATTCCTTTTACTTGCCAAATGGTATCGAAAGTAGTATTCCGCGTTAACTACCTTATCGCTTAACTACCGCTTAACAATTAACTAACGCTTAACAATTAACTACCTTATCGCTTACCTACCTCATCGCTTACCAGAGAAATGATAGCACATATTTTGCTAAACTAGTATCTTGTGCCGCTATTGATCAAATGCCTTCGAAAAATCACGTCGAATTCACGAAAAATATTGATGTTACTTCTCATGAAAATGATAAGTAATTGATTTGAAATAGATATATATATATATATATATATATATATATATATATATATATATATATATATATATATATATATATATATATATATATATATATATATTTGTTCCATGAAAGCATTGGCCCTAGCTTGGTGAATTATTCGCATTTTAGGTTTTTCGAAAGACTCTCAACCCGGATGGGCGAGCCATATCCTCTACTATTTGGCCGTTCTACGAGGATGGCTGCATCATTCAACTATTGAGCCCATAAACATTCCTCTAATCCATTTATGTAATGAATGCAGCGCTCCAAGAGTTTTCCACTGTATGGTTGGCACTAATGCCTATTTAACGCCTCCAAATTGTCAAGGATTTCTGCCTTATTACGGAAGCGTTTATTCTTCAAATTGAAGGTGAGAAACACTGGAAACTTTACAATCATAAGTAATTTTGCTAGATTCTCATGAGATAATTCTATGAGTATTTTTTGCAGATCTGAGAATGAGAAGCTTGCACGAGGTTCATCCTTAAATTTTTCTCAAGAAAAAATCGGCGAACCTATTCTGGATAAAGTATGAAACCCGGTGATGTATTGTACTTTCCTCGAGGACCGATTCACCAGGCGTACACAGAACCCGGTCATCATTCACTGCACATTACTATTAGTGTGTATTAAAAGCATTCATTTGCCGATCTTTTCGAAATCCTCAAGCGAAAATGGTATCGACAACGAAGTTGATCTTTGACGAGGCCTGCCTTTAGATATGTGGTACAAGTTCGGGAAATGGTCCGATGGTGACGACAATGTTGACAAGGAACGTGAGGAAAGACTAGGCACCATCAAAAAATTAATGACTCAAGTCCTACACCAGTCCGATATGCATGAAGCTGTTGATTTGATGGCGAAAAAATTTCAACATGATGCACTACCACCAGCGCTCATATGCGAAGAGAAGAATAGTCCGATCTTTGCGTTGAAAACTTTGATTGATGGAAACGTTAAAGTGAGATATGGTTGCGAGATTACATTAGACACACACGTCCGGCCACTAAAGCTTGCTCGGCAGCTTGCAGCTTGCTCGGTTACTAAAGTCGAATATATTTGGTGGTGTTTGTTTGTTTGAATTTGAAGCTAATAAGAAAACAAATTGTTAGCAAATTGTCTTTCATGCAGCGTTACTTCTCATGGGGAGTAAATGGATTTAAAATACTAAACACTCTCATCGCAACACTATAACATCCAACATTTTCTTCTACTTATTAAAAGTTTAGCAAATGTGAAGATATTTAGTGGGAAATATAAAACAAATATTTTAATTTAAGTACCGATTCTTTTTAAAAACTGTTAATATTTCAATTTTTTCACATATTTCGAATATTGAAGGTATTCTGTCCTCTTTTTCAGGGCTTATAAGACGTTTTTACTAATGTTCGAAGAATAACATAAGTATTAAAATCACTTTGGCCAAAAATTTATATGTATATATATATATATATATATATATATATATATATATATATATATATATATATATATATATATATATATATATATATATATATATATATATATATATATATATATGTATATATATATATATATATATATATATATATATATATATATATATATATATACAGTAGAACACCGATTATCCGAACGCCGATTAACCGAATCGCCAATTATCCGAATCGGTCCTAAGCTTGTAAAACCAAGTAATTTTTCTTTTGTTTTGTTGTAACAAGTTGGAACTCGCTGGAGTCCGGCGCCTGCGTGACCTTGCCGCACGGAAACGAGCTCCAACGTCGAGGCAACTTACTCTGATCAAGATGTTCAAGTGACAAGATATTGTAGAACTGTGTTTGTTAAACATAATAAAGTTTATTCTATGTGTGACAGTTCGTTTTTCTTTATTACCAGTCTATGTCCGATTATCCGAATTTTCGATTATCCGAATCGACCCCGGTCCCAATTAATGCGGGTAATCGGCGTTCTACTGTATATATATATATATATATATATATATATATATATATATATATATATATATATATATATATATATATATATATATATAAAAAATCCCAGGAACGCGCCATCCGATTGAACAGAAATTTTCAGGATGCATTGGTATATATGCAGAATAGTGCCAAGTCACAAAAAATTAATAATCTTTAACCCTTTGGTGCCGCTGGCCATATTAGTGATATTTTAAATATACCTATTTTTCTGTCAAAAAATAACTTTTGCAAAAATAAAGTTTATGTAATGAATTCTGAACGTGTTTCAAATATGAATATGATAATGTTTTTGAAATTATTAACCCTATGTGTGCGCTAGGCGCATAAAATGAGATTGGCAAAATTTGAAAATTTTTGAATTGTGATAACTTTTTATTAGATTATCAGATATATTTTAAATATATTTTATTATATCGTTGGTGATTGAAATTAAAAGAATTTGAATACGAAGTACACCATAAAAAAGGAACGCAAAACTCCAATGCCGACGCTTTAAGCAGAATTAAACCTGAAACAGGAATATCCGAAAAAATCGAAGCACATGTCAACGAAAGTACCGAGCAAACCTTACAAGAAGAAACCCCAATATCAACAATACATTCAGCTTCTGAAAACCTCAACGATGGAATGCCAATTTCCGAAAAACCTCTTAATGATTTTAATCTACAGATCATTTTCGAAAAAACAGACCACAACCCTTCCACATCAGTCGAAGTGCCGTTTAAAAATAAGCAACGCCGCATCATTAAAATGACCGATTTTACCGAGGAAAACGTCACACAATTACTTAAACGATTTTTGGTTCCAAACAAACTTTCAGCTATTTACACGGATGATGAAACATTTCGGATCGTACAAGACACTTATTCAAAATATTTTGCAAGAGGCAAAACGTACAGATTAGTCAGATGCAAGGAAATCTTAACAGAAATTACAAGTAATGATGATCAAGACAAAGCTATAAATGAATACCACGAAAACACTAACCATAGAGGTATAACTGAAACACTATTACATTTAAAACGTACATATTATTTCCCTTATATGAAGAACAAAATCACTCAAATAATAAACAATTGTGAAACATGCCAAACCCTCAAATATGACAGACAACCACCGAAACCAAAATTCGAAAAAACTGAAATACCAACCAAACCATTAGACATCATTCATATCGGTATCTATACGATTAACAACAAATCAATCTTAACTATAGTAGACAAATTTTCAAAATTTCTGGCCGCATACACTTTGGAAACAAAAAATAGTATTAATATAAGGTCTGTTTCCGTACTTTCAGAAAACTGCAGCAGTAACAGAATTTGGCAGCTGGCTTCTTTTTGCTGCAAAATTTGGCTTGCATTTGGCTTGCAGCAAAAGTACGGAAACGACTTGCTGCGAATCTATTTTAATATATTATAATAGATTCAAGTACGGAAACAGACCTATAATAAAACAACTCCGCAACTTCATGAGACAACATGGTATTCCTAAGAAACTAGTGGCAGACCAAGGAACCCAATTAACCGCAAGTATATTGAAAGACTTTTGCAAACAATATGCTATAAATCTACATTTCACATCCTTCCAACAAACCTCAAGCAATTCTACCGTAGAACGAGCACACTCCACATTGACAGAAGCCTTTAGAATAATTGTAAAAAAATTTAAAGAGAAAAATCTCGAAATCGATCATGACGATATTTTGGCAGAAGCTGTAATCACATACAATAATGCCATACACTCAACAACAAAATTAGCCCCTTATGAATTATTTTTCGGCCGAACCTACAAATTCGATAAAAACGTAAAATTTAATAATGAGCATGAGTATTTGAAAAAACTTAATGAATTCCAGACTGAACTTTACCCCTCTATTAAAACCCAGATCGAAAGAGTTATGGATAAGAATTTAGCGAAAGCAAATGCCAATAGGAAAGATCCTAAAGACTTCAAAGAAAATGAACTAGTTTATAGGAAAGAATCTAGACGAAACAAACTAACCCCTAGATTTAGTAAGCATTACTAAGGTAAGAACAGGAAAATAACCATCCTCACTAAAAACAATCGTAAAATCCACAAAGCTAGAATTAAGAAAAAATTTCATTACAGGCTACTGATAACCCACCACATAACGCAAACTCTTGGACACAAAATGGAAATACACCACCTGACTGAAGGACAAGGAATACTCCCATTTCAAATTGGACCCGCAAGAACAATACTTAACTACCACAACTTATTGCACATTGTTAAGCTAGATACGTACAAACAAACCATAGACAGAATTACAGAAACACTTAATACTCTAGACAAAACAGATGCAATATCAGATTCAGTTAAAATTACAAGAATTAAAATTGTAGAATTAAATGAAAAACTTTCCATATTAACCCCCAAAATTCGTAATAGAAGAGGTCTCATCAATGGTCTAGGAACAATAATTAAAACAATAACTGGAAACATGGATTCAAACGACGCAAAACTTTTGAATGAACAAATCGAACAATTGGCAGATAATCAATCGAATCTGAAATCAACATTAGACTCACAGACAATACTCAATAATCAAATGATGTCCCGTTTCCAAAATATTACAAATCACATAAGTTCTCAACAGAAGAATATCGAAAATTATTTAGCTCGCTTTCAGGAATCCATTCAAAACAGTATCGTAAGGAAAGACCACTTCATACATTTTCAAATTTTGAATCAAATCAATTCTAATATAGATCTTTTAATGAACCATATCAATAACATAGCGGAATCAGTACTACTAACTTAATTCCCAGACACATTCTCAATCCAAAAGAACTCACAGATATAAATAAAATCTTATTCGATCAACATTTAAAAGTAAAATCTGATGAATACATTTATGAACTCCTTGGGTTACAGGCCTACTACAACCACTCCAATATCATTTTCAACATCCAAATCCCCATTCTATCCAATCAAAATTATTCCTTTTATCACCTTATCCCAATTCCAATCAATAAAACATATGAAATTTCCATACCACCCTACATACTCCTCAACTCTAAAAACATTCAGTATTTCAACGAACAATGCCCAAATATAGAAGGCATATACTATTGTAAAGAGTCCTTACACCAAGAAAACAGAGAAAAATCACTGTGCACCGGCCCATTGATGGATAACCAAAATGCGAACTGCACCATGAAGAAAACACTCGTATCTACGTCAATTTCCGAGCCACAACCCAATTTCATCTTACTGATTAATACCCCGGAAACGATTATAGAATCTACATGCGAAATACGGAATCAAACTCTACAAGGAACTAACCTTATCCATTTTAGCGGCTGTGACGTAAAAATTAACGACATCATCTACCAAGGAAGAGCCAAAATTTATTGGGACACCGTTCACGTCCACCCATCTACAATTAGCAAAATTTTCCACACACCACAAATTGAACAACTAAATCTAGAAAAATTACAAATATATCATTTCGAAAATAAGAAGAACTTGGAAATCATGAGCATCGAAGTAAAAAAACGAGATTTTATTACGTACATTCCTTTGGCAATCATTGGAGCATCAGTGATCATCATAACAACCTATCTTCTCCGGAAAGCGCAAACTAATTCTACTTACATCATATCTAAAAAGGATTCTTCCGTTCCGTCCACAACATGCTCCGAAATCCAGCTGTTATGGCCATCACTTCATACCAGGGCGGGAGGAGTTACGAGTACAACCCGTATTGAACCAGCAAGCCATCGACCTACTAGCAATATACATGTGCTGGCTCAAATTCAATATCTGCAATTTCATAATTGCAAGCCATCGACCTAGTGGCAACATACATGTGCCAGTTCAATTCAATCTTGTCAGCATTTAAATGTAAATTCAGTAATAGCAATTAAAATCATTCACCTGAATATATCCGGCACATGTCACCAGATCAGCATTAAATTTCCGATAAATTGAGAAAGTGTAATTAGATTAAGTCAGTCTTTTGTAAGTTGGAGTAGAATCAAAATAAACTTATAGGAAAATATAAGCTTCTCATTCTCAGATCTGCAAAAAATACTCATAGAATTATCTCATGAGAATCCAGCGAAATTACCCATGATTGTAAAGTTTCCAGCGTTTTTCACCTTCAATTTGAAGAATAAACGCTTCGATGACGTCGTAATTAGGCGCAAATCTTTGACTATTCGGAGGCGTTAAATAGGCATTAGTGCCAACCATACAGTGGAAAACTCTAGGAGCGCTTCCCTCATTACATAAATGGATTGGAGGAATCCGGGTTGGGAGTCTTTCGAACACCTAAAATGCAAATAATTCACGAAGCTAGGGCAGGGGCCTGAAAGTACGTGATTTATTGATGGAAGAGATTAACAGGGAGTGAAGGATTTACCATCAGCTGGCACGTTACAAGAAACAAAACCAAAATAGGTTCATTTTATCACAAGCGAAAGTGAGAAATGCATACTGACAAACGACAGGTGAGAATGTTATATCCGTGTTAGCTGATAGGTGAGAGTGTGTTGGCGTGCATATAATCCCATCAAGAAACAGTAAGTGCAGCGAACATTCACTGGCAGCAAACGAAATTCTCTGTATTGGGTTGCATAAAAGTGTCGGAGATATTTCTTTTACTTGCCAAATGGTATCGAAAGTAATATTCCGCGTTAACTACCTTATCGCTTACCATTTTAATACTCAGAAAATGTTTTAAGAAAATCAATTTTGCATAAATCGCCATTCGTTAAAATAGTCTCTTTGGCAAAGCACATGTAAGTTATCACATTACCCCTTCTCCCTTTACCTGCAATTTCAATTAATGCTTGCGTACGATTTTTTACCTGGAAACAACAAATTCTTCGATCGATCCGTGGGATTGTATATCAGCATATTTGTATGGACAAATTTCCGGTCGCGAATAATAATTTCTCGCGTAATAAGCATATTTGTTGTCAGGTGGAATATGACCTATTAACTTACGCGTTCAATTGAACTCGGTGATTGCTTAGCTCATGAAATTAAATATACAAAATTGTCAATTCCAAATTTTGCTTAGGTTAAGTTTTTGCAAATTGATAAAAGAGGCAAACAAGGTAAAATTAAGTTGAGTTGTAATTATACGATCGCCGGACGAAGAAATAAAGTTCATTGTTGAAAGTAATTCTGGTGATTTTTTATTTTTTCGCAAAGCGACGCGAGTCTACATAAGTGGCGCCCGAGCAAAATTTTCTGTTCCCGTGAGAACACAGAATGTATTGCCGAGTATTAATTTCTGTTCCCGTGAGAACACAGAAGTTTGCGAAGATTATTCTGTTCCCATGAGAACACAGATAACGCGAATTAAAAGTTTAGTGCCAGTGGAAAATCTATTTTTTCCAATTACCAGTGTTTGCCAGCGAAGTCCAGCAATCTACGTGCAGTACTGGTGTATTATTTTGAGGTCGAAATCTGCAAATACTGACGTATTCATCTTCCTCATCATACTTTTGGTGCACATCTACATTGTTCCAACATTGAGTCGGCAAGCTAATCGTTTTGAGAACTTCAACAACGCAGGATTCCAACCAGGTTGCAGTGATTTGTGAGTTGAAGCGTACCGCAGTAGGTATACCCAAGCCAATTTCCAATCAACGGGTTTTGCCAAAAAGGACATCTACGCAGCAGCGAAATGAAAATATTATTCCTGTAAGTTTGCCTCTTATTTCTCTTCTTTGGAAATTTTTTTAATAAACTGGTAGCTCGAAAATTACACTCCATTAAATATATTAAACTTGCTTTGAATAAACTACATATGAAAGGAAAAAATATTTGAATATATATTAAAATTTGTTTGAAAAAGAATTTTTTATCTAATATATTTAAGAATTAAAGCATTTAAAATACATATTAGACTAAGAAGTGTAACAGTGGGAAAGTGAAAGAGTGAAATAGTTGTAAACCGAGTTCAATAAGGCATAAAATTTTTTTCGTGTGTTTGCATAACTTGTTTTCTGTCGATTATAAAGCGTTTCGTTTCTCTCGTGTTTCGTTCATTATTTTACGTTTGATATGGAAGCCCTTCAAGAAAGTGTTAGACAATTAACTGGCGCGGTCAACGCACAGATTGAAATCTGTAAAAAATTCGAATCTAGGTTAACTTATCTGGAATCTAATTTAAAATCCCAAGCTTCTAGACCGCCCGTGCAAGTCGATTCAACGGTTCCTAGAACAGAGCAGGACCTCGTTGAGATAAAAAAAATTACCTGATTGTGTTAGAGACTTGCAGCCTTTTGAAGGCAATCCTGTCCAGTATGTGTCATGGGTACACAGCGACGAAACAATTTTGAGCGACTATGAAATAGTACGCCACAGCCTATCTTAAGAGCAATTCTTCGCCATGTAAGGCAAAAAATAAGAGGTCCAGCAGATGCGGCACTTGTGTCTTACAATATTTTCGACAGCGATTGGTCGGAAATCAAGCAATGTTTATCATTGCATTACGCTGATAAGCGTGATATTAGAACTCTGGAGCATCAACTGCACTCGATGGCTCAGAGAAATAAAAGCATTGACGAGTTTTATGCAGCGGTTAACCACCAACTCTCGCTAATAATTAATAAACTTAAAACTGAAGACCATTCTCGTGAAACCACAACCGCACTCACTGAAAATTCTAGAAATCGTGCCCTCGACGTTTTCATTCGTGGTTTAAATGGAGATTTATCTCGTATGCTTATAGTGCAGAAACCCCAAACACTACCGGAAGCATATGCCTCGTGCTTGGATTTTCAAAATCTTAACTTTAAGAATTTCCAAATTCACCAAAGAAGTTATGGTAACACAATTACAGCTCCCATCAACCAATTTTTCAACTCCAGAATTGATCCAACTAGATCAAAAATCTCTCCTACCTATCACCCATTGAGCCTACCTCTGAGAAACCAAGCATACAACATCCAGAGAAATATGCAACCTGCCACGCAAAGTTCTCCTCCTCCTAGACCGGTACAACCTAAGCCTCCAATTCCAATGGAAGTCGATAAATCTATCCAAACTAAACAGGTAGATTACCAAAATAGACCTTCTTACGTCCAGCCAGTAAAACGTTCCAATGAATCTGCAGTCTACCCTAAGAAGTTACAAAGACTGTATAATTTGGAGATACAAGATGAGCCAGATACATCATATGTCGACTCTTTTGAACATTATCAAGATTTAGAATCTCAAGTGCAGTCCGACGAGGCTTATATTGATCACTTTGATGCAAGTAGTGATAGTTCGGTACAATCATCTAGATTTTATGATGGACGCCTCAGTAGCGTACCATACTAAGAGTATCGCAATCGTGACGGTGAGTTTCTGAAGTTTTTGATTGACACCGGCGTGAACAAGAACTTCGTATCCCCCAAGATCGGCTTCAATGCTGAACCTGTAGAATCTCCTTTCACCATCCAATCAACTGCAGGAAAAATTAAAATCACTCAAAAGGTTAGAGGTAAAGTTTTCAAATCTGTAGCCAATGACACGGTTTTAGACTTTTATATCTTACCGGGTTTAACTTCGTTTGACGGAAAAATTGGTGATGATACCCTAAAACAATTGGATGCAGTCATCGATAGGAAGAACAACATCCTTGAAATTTACCCAAATATCAAAATTCCGTTAAAAGTGAAACAATCTAGGCAAGTTTATAGTTTGATTATCAAAGACGATCACTTAAACGATGAAACCAAGCGTAAATTGCGAAATATTCTTACTAACTATGATAATATTTTTGGCCCAGTAACTGATAACGAAATTGTAGAAACTGCTGTTAGAGCCGAGATAAGAACTTCAACTGCAGAGCCTGTTTACGTAAAATCGTATCCATATCCAGTAAACTTGAGGGAAGAGGTGGAAAGGCAGATAGCCAAAATGCTTGAGGATCGAATTATCCGTCCATCCAAGAGTCCATACAATTCCCCAATCTGGATTGTACCTAAAAAACCTAGTTCATCAGGTGAAAAACAATACCGGCTTGTCGTAGATTTTAAAAGACTCAATGCCGTAACTATTTCTGTTACTTACCCAATTCCCGACATAACCAACACCTTGGCCAGTTTTGGCAAATCTAAATTCTTCACGACTCTTGACTTGACTTCTGGTTTTCACCAAATTAAAATGAGGGAAAAAGATATACCGAAAACGGCGTTTTCAACGGCAAATGGTAAATTAGAATTTACGAGGCTACCATTTGGTCTCAAGAATGCCCCAGCCATCTTCCAAAGAATGATAGATGACGTGTTAAAACCATTCATTGGAAAAATCTGCTATGTTTATATCGATGATATAATCATTCTAGGTGAGAATGAGGAAGACCATTTAAAGAATATTCAGACGGTTCTTACTCAGCTGCGAAATTCAAATCTAAAAGTTAACGCTGAAAAGTCTGCATTTTTTAAATCCCAAGTAAAATTTTTGGGATATATTATATCAGAAAATGGTATCTTACCCGACCCGGAGAGAATATCTGCAATAAATAAAATGAAACCTCCAACCAATCTAAAAGATCTGAAGACATTCCTAGGTATGGCATCATATTATAGGAAATTTATTAAGGACTTTGCAAAAATTGCAAAGCCGCTAACTAATTTAACTCGCGGTGATAATGCGCAAATCAGTGCCAATCATTCAAAGCGTAAGAGTATCGAATTGGGCGAATCAGAACTTGAAGCTTTTAATGACCTGAAGCAGTTGCTCACATCATCCGAAATTTTAACCTTTCCTGACTTTGAGAAACCCTTCATATTAGCGACAGATGCCTCGAATTATGCGATTGGAGCAGTACTTTCGCAAGGTGAAATCGGGAAAGATAAAACAATTATTTACATCTCAAGATCGTTAAATGTCACTGAAGAAGGGTACGCTACGAATGAGAAGGAGCTGTTAGCCATCACTTGGGCACTCGATAAGCTACGAACCTACCTTTATGGAGCCAAAAAAATTAAAATTTTGACCGATCATCAACCATTAACCTTCGCGCTCAGTAATACCAACCACAATGCAAAACTTAAACGAATGAAAGCCAAGTTGGAGGAATACAACTATGAATTAACGTACAAACCAGACAAGACGAACGTTGTCGCAGATGCCCTTTCCAGATTGCCACTCGAACTAAATGCGCTCACTTCCAGCTCCGGGACAGTACACAGCGCAGACGAGGACAACACCGACCTTATTCCGCATTGCGAAGCTCCGCTGAATGTTTTTAAAAGCCAGATAATCTTTTCCGAAGGCAAGGAAATAACCGCATACGAACAACCACACCCAGGGTACCATCGGCATTATTTACGTTTGCGAGAAATAAACAAGCATAGTCTATTGAAGGTATTGAAAGAAAATCTAAACCCGAATGTCACCAATGGAGTCAAAATACCTGAGAAGTTTCTACTGATGCTCCAAGAAGTCTATAAGGAACACCTTTCAAAATTTCGAATTCGAATTACGCAGCGTGTCGTCGATGATATAGCCAACGAGGAAAATAAACTTAAAATAATAAAAAAAGAACATCACAGAGCACATAGAAACCATCGGGAAAATAAGGAACAAATTTTAGAGAGGTACTATTTTCCCAAGATGAATAGTCTAGTAAAAAAATATACTGCTAACTGCGAAACATGTAGCCTTATTAACTATGATCGACACCCACAGAAACCTGAGTTACAGGAAACACCGTGTCCCGAGTTTCCAACGCAAATATTGCACGTGGATATTTGGGATATAATGGGTGAAAAATATATAACCTGCACAGATAAATTTAGCAAATTTGCTCAATTTTTTCGCATAAAAAACAAATCTGCTTTGCACCTGAGACAGAAAATCCTCAAAGTTTTACATTATTTTTCTATTCCTCAAACCTTAGTATCAGACAACGAAGGGGGTTTTATAAGCCCCATAATTCACAATCTCCTCCAAGAACTGGGTATCGAAGTATATTTAACACCGCCGCAAAAAAGTGAGGTTAATGGAACAATTGAGAGACTTCACTCAACAATACTGGAAATCGTGAGATGCTCGTCGAAAGAATATCCTAATCTTTCTCCCAATGAAGTGGTGAATATAGCCGTCGACAGGTACAATAATACTTTTCATTCCGTAACAAAGAGAAAACCAGTAGATATATTTTTTAACCGGTCCGAAAGAGCTAATTACCAAAACCTACATGACTTTAAAACAAAGCTTAACCAAAACCTTAAATACGAAATTTTGCGAAATCAAGAAAAAGTACTGCAAAAACAAAATACCAAACGGTCGGCTCCCAAAGATTATAAGCCCGGTGATGTAGTTTTTAAAGTTAACAAGCAAATTAAGGCCAAGCATAAACCTCTAGATAAGAAGGAAATCATCGCCAAAAATAACAGAGTTACAGTCACTACTAATACCGGTAAAAAAGTTCACAAATCCCACCTCAAGAACATCTCCTCTATTTCAGGATGATCCTATGGAGCGCACATGCTTCAGTGGACATATACCAATATCACGGCCCCGTCATGACAACCAAGCAAGGAATAGGCAAGATTGTAAACGGCAACTTTAAAATCATCCACGCTATCGATTTACACCAATATGAGCAAGTACTAAGCAACCTAGGATTAATAGTCCGTGATCGAGTAAACAGATCAAGCATTTTATTCCCGCAACTTCATTATCAATTGTCCTTAATCTCGGGATTACTCGGACAACTACAAAGCGGAAAGCCAAATAGACCCAAACGAGCAATTAACTGGATAGGCTCAGCCTGGAAATGGGTTGTTGGAAACCCAGATGCAACCGACTGGGATGCCATCGTGAAAAGTCAGAACAGTATCATTCAGAATAACAACGAACAATATAAATTTAATCAACGTATAACGAAAGTATCTTCTGAAATTTTAGATAGTTATAACATAATAGTTGCAGACATTAATATTCACAATAACGATAAATTCGAACAAATGCTCTTCAATAAAATGATTATCCTCAAAGATGAAGTCGACGAGATAGTTTTGGCCTGTCAACTGGCTAAACAAGGTATTGTTAATTCTAAATTGCTTGATAGCTCGGAGATTAATTCAATTATATCCCAAACCGAAACTCTTCCATATAAAAATGAAATAGAAGCCATCGAATTCGCGGAACCGAAGGTCTAAATAAAAGATTCAATCCTCCTCTATGTCGTTTGCCTTCCAATAACGGAGACAACCGAATATAATCATGTTCTTATCCGTCCCACTATAAACCACAATAAAATGGTTCATATTAGTTATTCTGAGTTGTTCTTGGCCCGGAAATTAAAGTACGGTATTCTAAAAGAAGGTTGCCCCAGGATCGGAGACGTAACACTTTGCCAACAGCAAAAGCTTCAGAAACTCAATTCAGAAGATTGCCTTACGCAAATTTTAGAGGAAAGCAATGCAAAATGTGACTATGTATTTTACGACAAACTTTTAATTGAAGTGATCGACAATAGCTCAGTTTATGTAACTAACTTTAATGGTAGACTTCTCCATAGGAACAAAACCAAGATTTTAAATGGTACTTTTCTAATTAACATCCAAAATGATACAATTCAGATTAATGATGCAGTGTTTACTAGTTTGGAAATGAAGAAGTTCTATTTTTTACCTCCTGTATTAAGTACTAATTTAACTGAAAAAACTCTAGCGCACCTGAACCGCTAGAAACACTAATGTTCGAAGAACAGTAGAAGAATCGTGCAGGTTTTGAGTGCATAATCCACCACATGAGCTGCTTATTACGGCCAAACTGTTTCAAACGCCACGTTCTACTTTGGTCTCAAGAATGCATTATAACTCATATGGTGGAAGGTTTCAGATATTACCACTGGCATGAATTTCAACGTTTATGAGAGCAAAACACGGGTTAATTATATTCGTTATCAGTTGCTTATTTCACAAAATTTCGAAAGCAGCATCTCATATAACATCAATGAAGAAAATGTTCAGTGCCTGCAGCACTGTAACTGAAGTTGGTGTTTGGGACTGCGATCCGAAAAATTTGCAGAACTTTGGGAATTGAAATATCGGTTATTTATTTTCATTTTAAATGTTTCCGGTATGAATACTTACTGAAAGCATTTATTGATACAAAAGTAGCACAACCGAGTCGTGCTGGCAACCTTTCGCCAGTATCAAAGCCAAAAATATATCACATCTGCTTTACGTTGTTATATTACATTCGAAGTTATAGGAGTATAAAGAAATTTAGGATTACCTGCAGCGAGTTTTTTCAAATAATGGAAAGCTTAATATTTGCTGTTTATTGTTACTACAATATCATTACCAATTGAAAATTCTACGATAAAACCGCTTAATAAAGATATTGCAAGCAAACACAAAACCAACAATAGCTGGCAACCCTATCGTGGCTTTTCAACCAAATTTGGCCTGAATAATGCTTATAATAGGTTCTATTAATTGTATGAAATTCGTATTGATTTCATGACTGCACTGGAAGTTATAGGGCAAAAAGTTTTATTTTCCTGAGCGAATTTTCAAATTCAAAGACACAAAAATTACCATAGCTGGCAGCACCAATCGAATTTTTCAACCAAATTTCTATCAAACAGAGTTTAGAGTAAGGTTCAGCTACTGTGTCAATTTCATGAAAATCTGGTAACTAATTCACATTTCATAGGGCAAAAAGCAGTTTTTTTTCTTTGTAATTTTTCAAGATGGCACCACTGGCACAGAGTTGCCCACAATTCAAAATCGCTTCTATCAGACCTGGTCCTACTAAAGTCCAATGCATTCTGTAAATTTTAAATGGTATCTGATTATTGATTCGTGAGTTCCCGTGAACAGAAGTTTTTGATGCTAAAAATATAGGTTGACTGGGAAAGGGTTAACGTTCTTGCCCGACATGAAATTTCCAAAGTTTTACTTTGAACGTGTAGATAAAGCATAAGATTTGTATACAGATTGGTTTTATTGTAAGAAACGGACAGTTTTTGGAAATTCGATGGTTTAATGTTTTCACTTCCAAATTTTTATTTTTTCAAATTTAAGACACCAAAATTATCATAGCTGGCAGCTCCAACCGAATTTTTCGACCAAACTTCTACCAAACGTGGTATTAAATAAGGTTCAGCTACTGTGTGAATTTCGCCAAAATCGAACGATTCAATCAGAATTTATAGGGCTAAAAGCAGTTATCTCTTTTAGTGATTTTTCAAGATGGCACCACTGGCACAGAATCACCCGCATTTCAAATCACTTCTATCAGACCTGGTCCTATATAGGACCAATACATTCTGCAAATTTCAATTAATTCTGCTCATTGGATCGTGAGTTTCCGTGAACAGAAGTTTTTGATGCTAAAAATATAGGTAAATTGGGCAAGGGTTACCAGGCGTGCCCGTTATACCATATCAAATTTTTTTTTTTGATTATGTAAACAAAGCACAAGATTTACATACGAGTGGCTTTTTTTTGAAGAAGCGGCTGTTTTTCAAGAGAGACGATGATTTGAAGGTTTTCACTTTCAGTGCCTGCCCTAGCTTCAGAGTTGCCAGCACGCCCATCAAAAGCTACACAAATCTACAACTAAATAATACAAATATGTTCTAAAAATTTCGTAATGATTGAAAAGCTCTGTCAAAAGTTATCGCAATTTAAAAATTTTCAAGTTTTCCCGTTCTGTTTTTAGGCACCCAGCGCACACATGGGGTTAAAAAATTCCAAAACATTATTCGATTCGCATGTAAAACACGTTCAAAATTTATTTCGTCAACTTTATTTTTGCAAAACTTATTTGAGTACAGAATAATAGGTATATTAAAAATATCACTAAAATGGCCGCCGGCGCCAAAGAGTTAAAGATTATTAACTTTTTGTGAGACCTGGCACTATTCTGCATATACACCAATCTGTCCTGAAAATTTCAGCTTAATCGGATGGCGCGTTCCTGAGATTTTTTCACTGAAATTTTTTGATGATATATATATATATATATATATATATATATATATATATATATATATATATATATATATATATATATATATATATATATATATATATAATATGAATTTTTGGCCAAAGTGATTTTAATACTAATGTTCTTCTTCGAACATTAGTAAAAAGTCTTAAACCTAATCTCGAATACTTACACAAACTTCATTTGAAGAATCTACAGAAATTAGACAATATTTTCCAAAATAATATTGTTTCCGTCTCTTCCGACACAATAATTATTATTTTAATAATATGTTTGGCTTGCTTCGTTCTATATTTGTTTTACTACCGTAAAAATGAGTTTCAAATCGCACAACCTAATATTTTTCATACTTACCCGGAACACATCAAACTACCATTCTAATCTGTGGGACACAGATTTTAAGGCAGGAAGAGTTATCACATTACCCCTTCTCCCTTTACCTGCAATTTCAATTAATGCTTGCGTACGATTTTTTACCTGGAAACAACAAATTCTTCGATCGATCCGTGGGATTGTATATCAGCATATTTGTATGGACAAATTTCCGGTCGCGAATAATAATTTCTCGCGTAATAAGCATATTTGTTGTCAGGTGGAATATGACCTATTAACTTACGCGTTCAATTGAACTCGGTGATTGCTTAGCTCATGAAATTAAATATACAAAATTGTCAATTCCAAATTTTGCTTAGGTTAAGTTTTTGCAAATTGATAAAAGAGGGAAACAAGGTAAAACTAAGTTGAGTTGTAATTATACGATCGCCGGACGAAGAAATAAAGTTCATTGTTGAAAGTAATTCTGGTGATTTTTTATTTTTTCGCAAAGCGACGCGAATCTACATAAGTTGTAGATTGCCTAGTGGGAATGAGAAATGTATTTGATCGTAGCAGCATTGGTTGGCGGGGTACTTTGTGTCTTTTTTCAACTTGGAATTGGATATTGCTATTTACTTCTCGCAATCAGTGGGGAAATATTCTAATTATATCGCAATTCACGTACTTTCCGAGCTATATATAAGGTGTGTTGCCGTACTTTCAGTAACTGGATTTTACTGGATTTTCCTGAATCATGTGGTGGGGAATTTCATGAAGAGTATGGGAACGCTCTCATTGTATTTCCTGAAAATTGGTAACCGAAAGTGTCAGTTTTCGGTTTTTGGGAGAGCAATAGTGATTATAAAGTCATCCTAATAGCCCGTTCACACTAGGCTCTAAATCAGGCGATTTCGATCAGCTGATCGCTTTAGAGCTAAATCAACTTAAATCTACCTGATTACTCATACATTTTTTTCGGCTTCCGACCGAGTTAATCAAGTAGATTTAGAGTTAATCAAGTACAGATCAGGTACTATTGTGAATTTTTCCCGGCTAAATTGTTCTCAGAGCGTGCTTAATTCCATCGGTGAGAGGGAGAGTAGATTTCAACGAAATGTCATTCGAATTTCGTTCAAAAATAGCAAAAATTGGACAAAAAAGGAAAATGTGAGTTGTACAAAATGAAAAGAAAATGCTCTTGCATGTTTCTGCACCATTTTGAACAACTTTCATGAAAAAAAAATTGTACACACAAATTCGAATGACAGTTCGCTCTCTAAATCTCCTCATTCTAAATCACTTCGGGTAGTGTGAACGCTTACTTGATTAACTTGACAGATTCTAAATCTACCTGATTTAGAAGTGTAGTGTGAACGGCATATAAGCGGTGATAAATCATCGCCACAAAAATCTTCCACCTTCATAACAACATTACGCAAAAAATATGTTGCTTGCCGCACACATTTGAAAATATTTACTCGCGCCACATCGTTTGACACTTTTCAGTATTTTTCAGTAGCTCAGACCCTGCTGAAATTTACTGAAAGAGGGGAAATTGTCAGTTTTTAGTAAAACGGAGTACGGGAACAGCTTCATTGCAATTAATCGCGATTCATCGCAATTAATCGTAGTACGGGAACAGACCTATAGTTCTTAAGCTATAGGCCTGTCCCCGTACTTTCAGTAACTGAATTTTACTAAATTTTCCTGAATCATGTGGTGGGGAATTTCACGAAAAGTACGGGAACGTTCTCATTGTATTTCCTGAAAATTGACAACCGAAAGTGTCAATTTTCGGTTTTTGAGAGAACAATAGTGATTATAAAGTCATCCTAAGCGGTAATAAATTATCGCCACAAAAATATTCGACCTTCATAGCAACATTCCGCAAAAAATATGTTGCTTGCCGCGCACATTTGAAAATATTTACTCCGTTTGACACTTTTCAGTATTTTTCAGTAACTCAGACCCTACTGAAATTTACTGAAAGAGGGGAAATTTTCAGTTTTCAGTAAAACGGAGTACAGGAATAGCTTCATTGCAATTAATCGCGATTAATAGCAGTTAATCGTAGTACGGGAACAGACCTTATGGCTAGGGCTCAATACTTTCATGGAACAAATATATAGCTATTTCAAATCAATTACTTACTATTTTCATAGGAAGTCACATCAATGTTTTTCGTGAATTCGCCGTGATTTTTCGAAGGCATTTGATCAATAGCAGCACAAGATACTAGTTTAGCAAAATATGTGCTATCATTTCTCTGGATCAAACACGGTATCATGACGTCTAAAGCATAGTACTGAGTTCAATTTCACATGAAATTTTCATACAAAATTTCAAGTGAAATCTGTTTCGGCGAAAATTTAGCTTGAAAATAAGCAAGAGTGGTACTCTGTTCTTAGCACGAAAAGTTGTTTTCGCTTTGAAAATATAGATGGCATTGACACATGTCTCCAATGTATTAATACTGTCAATAATCCGTTCGGTCGTGTCAAAAAGTCTTCCCACAACTTCTCGGTTTTTCACGTTTTTTGGGTACTCCCTCGGCTTTGTAAAAGTTTTGACCGGCCCCTTACCTATTTACGAGTAGTTGCCCTTGATAGTGCAAGTATGAGCAAGCTTTCTTAATTCCTAAGACAAATTTTTATAATTTGCATTTGTGAACGGTTCCTGTTGGTGTTTACACTTTACCAATTTGATGTGCTTTTGAAGTTTTGGCGGTGTGAATCTGTGCTCATATGACAGCTTGGCTCGTGTGTCATTTAGCCAAGATAGTTTCCTAACTATATCCGCGCCCCAATCCTCGCCTCGTGATCTTTGGTGCTTTCTACTGCGTGACGTGTCCATTAATTTGAAGTGGTGTGAAATTGTGCTTACACAAACCATAGTTAAGACACTTACCCACTTACCTATGCTTCTACTACTTTAGAGCTTCAAAGCTTTAGTGATCACTTGGTCCATATTTCATCGTATTTTCATACCGGCCCGAAAGTGTTGTACTCTCAAACTCTGTTGTGGAGTCTAGACACTCACCTAACTTTTGTCGGAGTGCTGCCACTATTGTGCATCCTTTTACAAAGTGCTACCACATATACATTATATTGCTGGATTCTATTTTTATTTTTTTATTTTTTGAATTTTATTTGAATTCTTTTTCACGCTAAAATTTAATATCATCTTTTTTTTTCTTTTTTTTTCCTGTTATACTATCACTGATCATGTCTCTTTGCTCCACCAACTCCTGCTGTGACAAAGCCGATAAAACACCACTCATTACTTGTTTCGGATTTTGCGGCTTATCATTTCACGCGAAGTTTGCAGGTCTCACTGCACCCATGGGAGACTGTATCAATCGCGCGGATTCGGGTATCCACTATTACTGCGAAAAATGCCGGAAGCATTCCCTTCTTACGTATGTTGATAGACTTTGTGCCAATTTACGGAATTTTACTGCGCTTGTGGTATCTTTCAATGCTGTAAATAAGCAGCTAGAGGATTCCCGCAAGGAGACCGAAAAGCTACTAAAATTTGCTTTGACTGAGCAACCTTCGACGTCGCAGGATTCGTTGGCCGTCTGTGATGTGATTTTACCTCCCACCTCACCTGTTTGTCCTGCGCCTTCTCTACCAGGTGGAATCTGTACTCGAAGTCAGAAGCAACTTAGCTCAACACAGGCCCAGCTGCAGCAGCCTATCAACCAAGCTCAGCCTGTACATACCTCTGCGGAGCTTTTGCCTCATGCGGATCTTCAACAAGTAAATTCACCGAGTATACGAGCTCAGCCTAAACCTCTTTCCAAGCCTCAAGCTCAGCGTAAGCGACAAGCGCTGCATCGTGCTGTTAATCTACATGCGCCCAACATTCTGGTGCGTTCGGATGATAAGTCTGGCTCTGTCACTGTTCCTGATAACCAGGTTATTACACTGTGCGATGCTCCGCCAATACCTGTAGCCCTACCTCCTCTTCAAATTTTCGTAAGTCGGGTAACTTATGGAGTTTCTGCAGAGGACATTACGAATTTCATCACGTCTAGGCTTGGCTTTTCGCCTAGCATTTTATCCTGTGTTAAACTGACGCCTGACAACTTACCAGACAGAGCTATTGCCTCCTTCAAGATCGTCGTCTCTGCTGGCTTGGACATCGTACCTGCGCCGGAGTTTTGGCCAGCTGGAATCCTCGTTAAAGAGTTTCAACAACGCCAACGGAAAAATTTTCAGAACAATGCGAAACGAGTTTTCAATGTCTAACTAGTAGATCAACTTCACTTTGCATTTTATTTATTTATTTATTTATTTCAACCAAACAAGGCGTGCAAAAAACTTACAATTAATATCTAACAATTTATATAAATTTGTATAATTAACAACAATGGAAGAAATTTAAAAATATAACCATCTTTAGTAGGGAATTGGATAGGGCATTCATTACGTGAGCACCTTAGTCAGAGCAGTTTTAAACCTAGGTCTGGAAATGGTAGGGGAATAGTATTTTGCGAAGCTATTGAATATTTTGCAACATCTATTGATTGGCTCATTGTTGGCGTAAACTGTGTGGTGTCGGTATTCATTCAGTAAACGTGTGTGCCTCGTCTGCCTTACTGATTCGTTGAAGGTGATCTTATTGGACAGGGACACAACATTGATCAAGCCCCTAATAACGTCAAAAGTAAAGCAGGAGCAAATGACTATCCTCCGCGAAGATAGACTTGATAGATTTAAGAGACTTAGCCTGTATCTGTATGAAGGTAGATTTTCAAATTCGTAAGGATTATACAGATCTCTCAACGCAAATAGCAAGAACTGCTTCTGCACCGATTCGAGCCTATCGCTATGGACATCAAAGGTAGGGTGCCAGACAATACATGCATATTCGAGCAACGGCCGAACTAGAGCTATGTATAAGGACTTCGTGACCCATAGGTTTTTGAATTCCTTCGCACGTCTTTTGATGAATCCAAGCTGCTTATTAGCCTTGCTTAAGACTTTGTCATAGTGTAAATTAAAACGCAGCTTTTTATCCAAAGTAACCCCGAGGTCGATGACACTGTCAACATTATTGATTGTAACATTATTGAGGCGGTAATCAAAATTTATATTACTGGTTTTGCGGGAAAAACTAATGACGACATTTACTGACATTAATGTCGAGAATTTATTACCAGAATGTCCGGGGTTTGAGGACCAAACTTAGGGAAGTTCTGCTCGCGTCTACTCTAGATTCTCATCACATCATCTGTTTCACAGAAACATGGCTTAATGAAAATATTCTAAACAGAGAATTCCTTCCATGTCATACCGTTTTCCGGAGAGATCGTGATCGGACTGCATCTTGCAAAACCGATGGTGGAGGCGTTTTAATTGCTATCCCTAACGCTCTTCGTGGAACACTCTGTGCAGAATTTGTTCCTTCTCCTCCTGTTGAGTGTACTCTATTGTTGTACGTGCTATCCTTTCCCCATCTTCCGATCTGCTGGTCTGCTGTGTCTATATCCCTTGTAATTTGTCTGTCACTGCTTATGAGCTTTTTAACGCTGAGCTTTCTAGTCATCCTCTCTCATTTTCCTTCAACTCCCCTCCTAATTTTAGGCGACTTCAACATGCCCACTGTAGAGTGGGATACCAATAACCTCCGTTTAATATCCTATAACCACCTTTTTTGCGACTTCTTCCTTTCTTTCACTTTGTGCTTGCTCCCAAATTAACCACCTTCGTAATACTAATAACAGAATCCTCGATTTAGTCCTTACTAGCATTCCTTTAGATTCCCTTTCTCTCTCTCCTGCTTCTTTTGCATATGTGCAACCTGATCCTCATCACCCTTCTCTCCTGCTTGATGTTGACCTCAACTTCCAGGTAAGGAATAAATATCCTTCTTTTCAACGTTACAATTTTTTTAAAGCTGACTTTCAAAAAATGTCCTCTGAAATCAATCTTATCAATTGGTTTTCATTTTTCAGAGGATTGGATGTTGATTGTGCATTGTCCAAGTTCTACTCTTTCTTTTCTAACCTTATCTTTCGTTTTACTCCCATTAAACGTCCTCTCAAACCTAATGATGCTCCTTGGTTCACATTGAAAGTCTCTGATGCTCTTAAAGCTAAGGAAAAAGCTCGCGCAAAGCTGAAGAAGACGGGTTCTCCCACTTACCTTCAAGAATTCCGTAGTTTGCGTTCCGATGCTAAAGAAGTGCTCAAGCAGGCCATGCGTGATTACATTTCAAACATTGAAGCTTCAATTTGTTCTAGTCAATCTAAATCCTTTTGGTCCTACATCCGTTCCCTAAAATCCAGTTCTTCAGTTCCTGATTCTATGTCTCTTGGTGATGTTGCTGCTTCCACTCCTCAGGCTATTTGTGATTTGTTTGCTGCCTATTTTTCCTCCTCCTTTAAGAAAAACCCACTGAATACCTCGGTAGCTCCCAGTGTCTTCCGTACCAATCCTTATTTATCTATGTTTAGTACTAATCCTTTGGAAGTTGAAATCCTTTTGCATACCTTAAATTCCAATGCCAGTTCCGGTCCTGATGGTATTCCTAATATCCTTGTCAAATCCCTCTCATCCTCACTCTGTCAAATCCCTCTCATCCACACTCTGTTCCTTTAGCTATCCTTTTCAACATTAGCCTTACTTCTGGTGTATTCCCTTCTTTATGGAAATCCGCCAATATTTTCCCAATTTTCAAATCTGGTGATCCTTCCGTTGTTTCCAATTAGCGTCCTATATCCCTCCTCTGCTGTTTCAGTAAAATCCTTGAACGTCTTGTCTACAATAAAATTTATCCTTCTCTACTGCCCTTACTTGCTCCTGAGCAGCACGGTTTCATCAAGGGTCGCTCTACTTCAGCCAACCTTATGGAGTTCACTAATTTTGTAGCCTTTGCTTTCGATTGTCAACGTCAAGTTGATGTAAATTACACTGACTTTTCGAAGGCTTTCGATTCTGTGAACCACAACCTGCTTCTCCTCAAACTTAATGGTTTCGGTGTTTTTGGTCCCCTCCTCTCCTGGTTTTCCTCTTATCTTCATAGTCGTCCCTGCAGAGTTACTTTTAATGTTTCCATTTCCTTTCCTATATTTCCCACATCCGGAGTTCCTCAAGGCTATATCCTAGGTCCCTTACTTTTTATCTTGCTTGTCAATGACCTTCCTTCTGTTATCAATTCTCCATGTCTCTTATATGCAGATGACCTAAAACTATACAGAGCAATCAAGTCTGCGAACGATTTTCATCAATTGCAAGCTGACTTGTATGCTCTTAATCTGTGGTGTCAAGACAACTTCTTGCCACTGAACATTTTGAAATGCCATCAGATGTCTTTCGCATATAAAAATACTCCACACGTGTTTTCTTATTCTGTGTCTGGTATTTTCCTGTCAGTTGTCCAGCATTTTAGAGACCTGGGTGTGGTATTTGACTCTAAATTAAGATTTGATCTTCATGTCATGAATATAACGTCCAGAGCCTCTAGGATTGCTGGATTTGTCTTGCGTTCTTCGTATATGTTCACCAATATTTCCTCCTGTATTCATTTATTTGTCTCCTTAGTACGCAGTATTCTAGAATATGCGTGCCAAATCTGGTCTCCGCGCTTTCAATATTTATCTGACGCCATAGAATCTGTTCAGCGCAGGTTCACTCGCTCGCTTCTTTTCAAATTCAATATCCCCTACTGTCCCTACTCCTCTCGGCTTTCCCTCCTTCGTATGTCCTCGTTGCAATCTCGGAGATTGTTCCTCGATGAGTGTTTTCTCTTCAAACTTTGCAGAGGCATTTTTTTGTCGGATCTTAGTTCCCAGATAACCAGACGTGAATCCAGTCGTCCTAGTCGATCATCGGAGGTTTTCTCTGTTCCGTTCGCACGTACGGAAGCATATTTCCATTCTCCTTTGCTGCGTCTACCTAGAACGCATAATGCTCTTAAGCTTGGTCCTCTTCCGCAATCGTTCTCACAATTCAAGCATGTATTGAAAATGTTACATTGAATTGCTATTTACCTTAGTCCTAATTTTAGTTTTCAAATTAGTGAATTATTTTTGTTATTTCTTTTACTTTTTTATGTTTCATCCTTTTTTTTGCTTTCTTGACGCTGTAAGTGGAATTGTATCTGTAGCGCAAGGGATTAATAAATAAATAAATAAATCATTTCACGCCAATTTAGTTTGTGCAGTTCATTCTTTCGAGCTAAAAAGTGACATTTGGTGTTTCAATTTGAAAATGGAGCAGTGCAAATGTCTTTCCAATAAGAAAATCGATCGAAAAGTGAAATTCTTGGCATTTTATCCGTCAGAAATGAGCAGTGTCTCTGCTTTTCTCCATTGCCAAAATTTTCGCTCGAAAGAATGACCAGATAATGGAGACATGTGAACATTTAGCTTTACGATTAGCTCAGTACCAGCGAGGCGAGATGACTATCGTAAACTGTTATACAGGGGAGAAATGTTAAGCCGAAGATAAACTATTCGGACAAGCTAAACTTGATGTGAGGTCACAATAAGTTATAACAAGCTGAAGACCAGGGTGAAGACGACAATTCGGAAAGGCCCCGTGTTTGATCCAGAGAAATGATAGCACATATATTGCTAAACTAGTAACTTGCGCCTAGGGACACGATATCGAAAGAAAGTAACGATACTTCCTGAAACCGGTGCCACTGACACATCTTTGAAAAAAGTCTCTCTCTTTTGAGTTTTTCTGTAATGTTGCTGCCTTTATCTTCAATTGAGTAGATAATACCTCACCAAATAACAGTCGCTTGTGTACTTCAGGAGGTATTGGTACTGGTATACCTTTGATTAAGTCATTCACTTTACTTTTAGCAGACATCTACACATTCTTCTTCTTCTCCTCTATATTTTTTTTTCTGCTTATTTTTTTCCTCAATGCCTCAATTTTACATCTCATTTCTGTTATCGTATCTTGTTGCTTTTTTATTATTCTGTAAGCGTTCGTCCGGTCTTTTTTTACATGTTTTCTTTCGCGGTGTCTTCGTATTAAATTGCGAGGTGATGGTAATGATATGTCTAACTCAGTATTTGAAGGCAGAGGGGTATTGCTGATTACATTCGCTAACACCTTTTTCATGTCTCTATAGTTCTTTGATGCTTGTTTCCATTGTTGTCTTTGCTTACGTTTTTCCCGTTCTGTCATATCTATTATTTTTCTTACCTTGTTCTCCTCTTTTTTTTCTGGTAGTACTTCCTATCCTTTGAAAAATGTACGGACAAGAAAGTTCGTTTTCCGTTCCTTGTCCAGCGTAGGAACTGAATCTATTTTCAGTCTTCAAATTTAAAAAAAATTCAGTTTTTCAAATTTTACGATTTTCTTTAAATTTTATTCGTCGCTTCTGCGTGGCGAATCTAACCGCCCCTTTAGCATCAGCTCGGAAGTAAAATTAGTGCAAGTTCAATTGAAACAATTTGTTTTAGTTTTCTTGCAAGGGTCTTGTTGGTCGCCTATTCTGGATGGCTTACCAAGTCAGACTCTGTTTTATTGCATAATTTTTCTCCTATATATATCATACATAAAATACGTAAATCGCTATAGTGTATGGATCGGTTTTGAATTCAAAAAAATAATTAATCATTTACTTGTTGTTCGTCTTGACCGCTTGGTGGTCAGTTGTCGCTGCCATCAATGGTGAGCGAAAAAAAAGATGGCTGACAGTGTTTGTTTTGACATTTGTTAGTTTGACTTTTCTGTTTTAGGTTGTACACAACACCCTCTCCCTTTGGGGAAAAAAAAAAATTTTTTTTTGTAATGAAAATTTTTTTTTTTTTTTTTGTCTCTAATCCATACACTTTTACAATCTTTGAACAGTTTTAATCAAATAATTTGCATCAAAAGCTTATGATTCACTTAGGGTGGCTTACAATTGGTACATTTTTTTTTTTTTTTTTTTTGTTTAACTAAATTCATGGTAATTCTTACTTAAATATAATTTTGTATACATATGCTTATATGTTATTTTACATTATTTTTGATAAAATTAACTATATGCACTTTTTGCATATTTATGTTTGTTTTTTTTTTTTTTTTTTTTTTTTTTTTATATATTTATTGGCTATTGTTTTACATTGTTTCACATTTAGTTAAAAATATATATATTTCTTATTTACATAAACTCTTATCTTTATATTTTTTTTTTGTTATTTGAATACATTTCTTTGCTAGAATAAATATATGCATTTTTCTTCGCATATTTTAGCATTACTGTACATGTTCAAATATGTATACTTTGTTTTTTTTTTGTATTGATTTTAAATTAGAGGTGTGTATAGTTTCAATAAGTTATTATGGTATTTCTTACATCTTCCGTTTACTAGTATATGAGTATTAACACCATTTCTTTCTAGTATTTCATATGGTCCGTGATATGTATTCTGTAGTTTTTTTCTATTAATGTTTTTTACTAAAACTAAGTCTCCTACTTCAAAGTTTGCTGGATTTGTGTTATTGTCTAATCTATTTTTCCTTTTCATTTTTACTTTTTCTATTAAGTTTCGAGCCAAATTAATGCTATTTTTCAGCCTAATTTTCAGTTCATTAGCGAAATTGTCTAGATTGTTTATTGGTTCGTTTTGTTCTATAATATCGTCAGGCAATTGGGGTAATCTTCCATAGACTAGTTCGTATGGAGAATATTGTGTATCGATATGTGGACTAGTATTATACGCAAAAGTGTAATACGGTATCCATTTGTCCCATTCATAATCGTTAGCAAAATTAAGTAAATATTCATTTAACACTCTGTGGTTACGTTCCACTGAGCCGAGTGTTTCGTGATGATATGGTGCTGAGAAAACTTGTTGAATTTTTAATAAATTACAAATGTTTTCCATAAGCTCATTGACGAATTCAGTTCCATTATCTGATTTTAGAATTTTGAAAATACCATGCTTTAATATTAGTTGTTCTACTAGTGTTTTGGCAATAGTTTTAGCGTCTTTTGTTTCAATAGGGTATGCAATAACGTATTTTGACAATTCGCATTGCATCGTGAGAATGTATCTGTAACCGTTTGATATTCTGAGTGGCCCTACTGTATCTATAGCAATTGTTTCGAATGTGTTCCTTGGTGTGTCTGTTATTGTTTGTTTCTCTTTTATATGTTTTGTTTGTTTATTTTTCGTACAGGTTTCACAGTTTTTAATAAATGTCTTTATCATCTTGTTCATATCTTTTCATATATATTTTTGTTTTAGTTTTAGTAATGTTTTTCTTACACCCAAGTGTCCTCCTATCGGTGTTGTATGATAGTTGTTTATTAGTTTAAATTGTATTATTTTATCGTTTATTCGTTTCGGTGGTTTGTATATTATTATTTTTAGGGGCTCTTTATTGTTTGTTCGAATACTATTCTGTAGTTGATTGAATTTGTTTTTAAATTCTTCTTTATTTATCATGTTATATATCTCATCTTTTTCTTCTATGTATATTTTCGTAATATTTCTTCTAGTTGCTTGTAATGTCAGTTTCTCCAATGTTGGAACTAATTCCGATGGATTATCGCTGCATCTAACTAGGATCTGATTGTTCTCAATCATGATTTTTGGAATGCTCCCTATTTCAAATTTTAATTTTACTAGATTTTTTATATCAACAGGGGATTCACTGTCCCATATGTAGATTTCATTATGTCTTGGTTTGCTTATTATTCTTGTTTGCACTTTTTTAGTGTTTTCGAGGTTTTTTACCATATTTCTGGTAAAAGGTAATACCTTCTTTTCTTCGGTAATATTTCTCTGCTTGGGTATCATGTCTTTTAACGTGTCTGAATTTAATTTGATGCGTGATAATGCATCAGCATTAACATTCATTTTGCCCTTTCGATATATTATATCGAATTCGTAGTCGCATAAATCTAGTCTTATGCGTGTCATCTTTGATGATGGGTTTTTATGTGTAAATAATGATATTAGTGGCCTGTGGTCTGTAATGACTGTAAATTTTCTTCCAAATAAATAGGGTCTGAAAAAATTTATCGCCCAATGGATTGCCAATAATTCCTTTTCGATTATCGGTTTGTTTAATTCATGTTTTGTTAAGGATCTACTTGCATAAGAAATGGGTAGGTCGTGCCCTATTTCGCCTTGTGAGAGTACTGCACCTAATGCATAGTCTGATGCATCAGTTGTGACAATAAATGGTTTATTGAAATCTGGGTATTGTAATATTGGTGCATTCATCAGTTTATTCTTCAGTATTTCAAATGCTGATTGACATTTTTCAGTCCATAAGAATTTCGTATTCTTTTTTAACAAATCATTCAGGCATTTTGTGATTTTGGCGAAGTCTGGAATAAATCGGCGATAGTAATTCGCAAATGCAACGAATCTTCGGACTTCGTCTGCGTTTAAAGGTACTGGATAGTTTCTAATTGTATTAAATTTTGCAGGGTCTGTGCGGACTCCGTCCTTTGTGATTAGGTGTCCCAAATACACTACTTCACTTCTCAAAAAGTTGCATTTCTCAGGGTTGAGCTTGAGGTTGTATTTTTGTAACCTATCAAATACTTTTACTAAATTGCTATTATGGTGTGCGAGGCTACAACCAAAGACAATTATGTCATCGACATATAAGAATGCTGATGAGTCTAATCAACTTAAGGCGACTGTTAGCATACGTTGGAAGCTGTTTGATGAAATTGTTAGACCAAAAGGTAATCGTTTGAACTGGTAATGTCCTTTATTTGTCGAAAAGGCTGTTAATGGTCTTGACTCCTTTGTCAATTCGATCTGGTGAAAGGAGCTTGTCATGTCCAGGGTGGAGAAGTATTTCGCTCTTCCTAGCCTGTCTAAAACATCTTCTAGCCTTGTGAGTGGAAACTTGTCATTAACGATTTTTTTGTTAAGTGCCCTGAAATCTACTACCAGTCTCCATTTAGTTGGGCCTGACTCACTTTTCTTCGGTGTTAAGAGTAGTGGTGAGTTATATGGACTAGTAGAGTTTTCGATAATATTATCATGTAGCAATTGGTTAACTTGTCTATTTATTTCTTCAATATGTGTATGAGGCAGTCTGTAGTTTTTGATATACGTCGGTGTATTATCCGTGACGTGTATATCTTGTTTGTAAAAGTTATTTGCAGTAAGAGTATCATTTTCTAGGTGAAAAATATGCTGGTAATTTTTGATAATTTCTAATATTGATTTTTGATCTTTTGGGTTCAAGTGGTTTAGTTTAATATATTTTAATAACTCTTGATATCTTTGTTTTCCTCTGTTGTTTTTATTTGTTGAAATGTTATTTCTATTCATTTTGTATTTAGTTAATGGTTCTGTTTCTACTTTAAATTTTTGAATTATCACGTCCTCTTCGTTAGTGTTTAGTAGCTTTATATGTTTGATGCCTTCTGCTGGCATTATTGTGCTACCTATATATACACCTGGTGTGATTTCTTTGTTAATCACTACGCTATCTTCTTCGATGGTAAAGTCGACTGGGCATATGTATTCACACCGTGCGGGTATCGTTAACTTATGTATTTCGCAATTTGTACTGATTGGCATAGTGTATTCTTCATCGTCGACATTAATCGTTATCGTATAAGTTTCATAGTCAATTTTTGCCAGTTTTTGTACAAAAAAGTCTCTTCCTAGTATTCCGTCCGTAAGGATGGGAAAGTTAGGTTCTACAATTTGGAAGGGGAAACGTATGTGTTTTTCGCCAATGCTTAAGTCTAGATTGGCAGTACCTATTGAATATATTTCTTGGTTTGTTATTCCAGAGAACTTGCATCGTTTATCTTCTTCTATTTTTTCATTTTCTGAAATTGCATTTATTTTGCATATTGATATATCGGCTCCTGTATCTATCAGTAGCTTCAAATTTTTTCTTGACTTCTCGCAATATAACGTTACGTAGTTTTTTAATTGTGTGTTTAGTAGGTAAATTTTTTCTTCCTGTATCCCGGGGTCAACTTTTATTATTCGTTGCTGCTGGCCTCCGGGCCGATTGCGTTTCCCTGCACTATGTTTATTCTGTTCTGTCTGTTACTTCCGTAGTTCCTGTTTGTGCCCCTGTTGTTTCTATTATTTGTGTTGGGGGTTTGATATGTATTTCTGTTTGCTTCATGATATCTGTTATTGTAATTATTTCTATGGTTTATTTCTTCATATCTGGGATTGTAACCATATCTATAGTTATTTCTGTAATTGTTGCTTTGGTTGTTGTTATGGCTTAGTACATTATTTCTTGTGCTAAAATTATTCCTATTATTCCGATTGCTATCTCTGTTATAACCGATATGGTTTTGATTAAAATTGTTGTTTCTGTAATTGTTGTTGTAATTATTTGGTCTATTCCTAACGTTATAATTCAACCGCTGACCTATATTGTTTCTTTGGTTTACGTACATAATGTTCTCTGTAACATTGCTGCTTGACTCAAATTCAGTTGCAATTTGAATTGCTTCTATAAACGTATTAGGCTGTGCGGCAAAAATTGTGGGTTTAAGTGTTTCGATTAACCCATTCTTAAAGATGGTTAGTGCATATGAGTCGTTTGACTTTTGTATCGCACTTTTCTCTGCTTGAGATGGATTTTTGCCTAAACTACTTATTTGAATCTCACTTAATTCGTTAATGAGCTTAGATATTTTTTCGCTAAATTTTTCAACTGTTCCGCGTTGACTTAATTGTGCTAACTGAGTATGAAGTTGCTGTGGACTTTTTTTGTTTTTAAATCTATTCCTGAGAATTTTTTCTAATTCATCATATGTTTTTATATCTAATGTTAAGAGCTGAGTTTTTACTGCTGTTCCTAATTTCACATTTCTCGTAAAATTCAACAAATTGTTTTTTCCATCTTCATTAAGACTTTCATTGATAAGATTAACTATTGTTAGAAATGCTTCTAGTTCTTTGGGGTTTCCCGTAAAGGTTGGTATGGATTTCAACGCTAATTCAATATTGAAATTGCTCATTTTGCTGTCTACTGAACTCTCTAATTTTTCTAGTAGTAATTCTTTTGCCTCTTTATATTTTTTTATCAAAGTTTCTAGTAATTCTTGACTACTGTCTGTGTTAATTGCTTCTTTTTGGATTTCTTCTATTATTTCTAATTTTTCCTGAATATAATCTCTTCTGTAAGTTCTATTCGGGGTTTTCTTTAAGTTGACTATTATTTTCGTAAGGATGTTAATATTTTCTTCCATTTATAAGGACCATATGAAATCTTCCTACTTCCTATTTGTATTCTTGCAATTGTACATATTATAAATATTCAAATTAATGCCAATAATTGTACATCTGTACACATTTAAATTGTAATTTTAAAATTTGTTTCACTTCTAGGTCATAGGTGTCGCTTGTGACGCCTAGTGCAACAAAGTGCAACTGTCAAAATTGAAAGTACTTAGTGTTTTTATGTATATGTCAAAAGTTTTCTAAGCAGGAAAACATGTGTTTTGTGTTTTTGATTTTGAAATTATATATTAAATTCATGTTAAGTTCTAATACATTTTAAATTACAATAAATGTTTAATTCATTCAGTTATTGTATTATTTATTTTATTTGGTTTCGCAGTTGTTCGATCCTAGTTCAGTTGTTGGAGTTGTGTTCGCAGCTGTTCGATTCTATCATACATTTGCTGTTGAATCTCCCACGGTGGCGGATTGCTTTCGTCTAAGGCTAATCGCTTGAGCGCTGCGATTTCTTCCCGTAATTTCTTTATTTGTCTGTAGTCGTGTGTTTTTTGTGTCGTGCTCGATCCTGATGTGTGTGGTTGGTGTTCTTCTGCTGTTGTCGGCTCGTTTTTTGTTTCTGTGTCGCGGCGTTTTATTTGCTGCTTCAGATTATCAATTTGTTGGTACATCTGCGTTTGCTTTTCCCATGTTGGAGGGTTTTCGACGTCGGTCGCAATGCGTTTTATGGTTGCAATTTTTTTTCTAATATAGACAAGGCTGCCGCCGCGTTTTTTTTTTTGTGTCTATTTTAGGTATAGCTGTCCTCAGCGCTTCTTCTTTCCTGGCTTGTAGGATTCTTGGATGGATCCTTGGTTGCGGTCCACCAACCTTAGGTAGACCAAATTCTTTTGGGGGCAGGATCGCCATGAAAAATGTACGGACAAGAAAGTTCGTTTTCCGTTCCTTGTCCAGCGTAGGAACTGAATCTATTTTCAGTCTTCAAATTTAAAAAAAATTCAGTTTTTCAAATTTTACGATTTTCTTTAAATTTTATTCGTCGCTTCTGCGTGGCGAATCTAACCGCCCCTTTAGCATCAGCTCGGAAGTAAAATTAGTGCAAGTTCAATTGAAACAATTTGTTTTAGTTTTCTTGCAAGGGTCTTGTTGGTCGCCTATTCTGGATGGCTTACCAAGTCAGACTCTGTTTTATTGCATAATTTTTCTCCTATATATATCATACATAAAATACGTAAATCGCTATAGTGTATGGATCGGTTTTGAATTCCAAAAAATAATTAATCATTTACTTGTTGTTCGTCTTGACCGCTTGGTGGTCAGTTGTCGCTGCCATCAATGGTGAGCGAAAAAAAAGATGGCTGACAGTGTTTGTTTTGACATTTGTTAGTTTGACTTTTCTGTTTTAGGTTGTACACAACACCTTAGCTCGTTTTATTTCTCTTTGTTCCTCTGTCATTTTATCTAAAAACTTCCTTTTTCTTGCATTGGGTTTTCCTCTTTGGTTTAAATAAGCTGAACTATTTATTTTAACTATTCTTTTAGCATTCTTCTTCTTCCCATCTCCATGTGGTTCCATGTTTGCTTAAAGTAAAAAAGATCTTTGAATTTCCACAAAATATTTATAAAATATTAATTCAGCATGAATTCATTTCGGGCACGTGTCATCATGTTCGGGAACGTTCCCGTAATGACCGTTCTCGGAATGACGTTTGTGGAATTTCGCGTACTTTATTCCGATACCCGCCAAATTCGATGTATTATTTTGAAGTTATTGTGAAGTTAACAATGATAGTTATAAGGAATACTCATTAAATAGCTATAATTCTAACATATCTAACAATTAAACGCATTCCCGTAATGACGCAAAATTAAGGTACGGTAACAAAAAATTTGATATAATAGTACTTACCACTGAAATTATTATTTATTTGCGAACAAAGCAAATGAAACTGGTCACAAAACACAATTGCTCAGTACTACAGCACACTAGCGCCAAAAATCGCGTTCAACAATAAAAGTTTTGCCTGCTTAATGCTGCGTTCACGAATATGACGTAAATTTTCTTGGAAAATCTTTGGACAAATGCTGTGTTCCAAATTGATTTGTTTTGTCAATAGGTCTGTTCCCGGACTTTCAGTCACTGAATTTTCCTGAATTTTCCTGAATCATGTGGTGGGGGAAATTCATGAAAAGTACGGGAACGCTCTCATTGCATTTCCTGAAAATTGACAAACAAAAGTGTCAGTTTTCGGTTTTTGGAAGAACAATAGTGATTGTACGGTTATCCTGAGCGGTGATAAATTATCGCCACAAAAGTATTCGACCTTCATAGCAAAATTACGCAAAAAATATGTTGCTTGCCGCGCACATTTGAAACTATTTACTCGCACCACACCATTTGACACTTTTCAGTATTTTTCAGTAGCTCAGACTCTACTGAATTTTACTGAGAGAGGGGAAATTTTCAGTTTTCAGTAAAACGGAGTACGGGAACAGCTTCATTGCAATTAATCGCGATTAATTGTAATTAATGGTGGTACGGGAACAGACCTAATATTAGTTTTGAATA